>CM049821.1:5523666-5546166 GCA_027422435.1 Schizopygopsis pylzovi | reverse complement strand
TAGATGAGAAATATCAGAGTACGCCTCATACAGAGAGAGAAACAGAGAGAAAACAGAGATCAGACACACTTATACATGCCATTAAACTAGATGAGAAATATCAGAGTACGCCTCATACAGAGAGAGAAACAGAGAGAAAACAGAGATCAGACACACTTATACATGCCATTAAACTAGATGAGAAATATCAGAGTACGTCTCATACAGAGAGAGAAACAGAGAGAAAACAGAGATCAGACACACTTATACATGCCATTAAACTAGATGAGAAATATCAGAGTACACCTCATACAGAGAGAGAAACAGAGAGAAAACAGAGATCAGACACACTTATACATGCCATTAAACTAGATGAGAAATATCAGAGTACGCCTCATACAGAGAGAGAAACAGAGAGAAAACAGAGATCAGACACACTTATACAAGCCATTAAACTAGATGAGAAATATCAGAGTACGCCTCATACAGAGAGAGAAACAGAGAGAAAACAGAGATCAGACACACTTATACATGCCATTAAACTAGATGAGAAATATCAGAGTACACCTCATACAGAGAGAGAAACAGAGAGAAAACAGAGATCAGACACACTTATACATGCCATTAAACTAGATGAGAAATATCAGAGTACACCTCATACAGAGAGAGAAACAGAGAGAAAACAGAGATCAGACACACTTATACATGCCATTAAACTAGATGAGAAATATCAGAGTACGCCTCATACAGAGAGAGAAACAGAGAGAAAACAGAGATCAGACACACTTATACAAGCCATTAAACTAGATGAGAAATATCAGAGTACGCCTCATACAGAGAGAGAAACAGAGAGAAAACAGAGATCAGACACACTTATACAAGCCATTAAACTAGATGAGAAATATCAGAGTACGCCTCATACAGAGAGAGAAACAGAGAGAAAACAGAGATCAGACACACTTATACATGCCATTAAACTAGATGAGAAATATCAGAGTACGCCTCATACAGAGAGAGAAACAGAGAGAAAACAGAGATCAGACACACTTATACATGCCATTAAACTAGATGAGAAATATCAGAGTACGCCTCATACAGAGAGAGAAACAGAGAGAAAACAGAGATCAGACACACTTATACAAGCCATTAAACTAGATGAGAAATATCAGAGTACGCCTCATACAGAGAGAGAAACAGAGAGAAAACAGAGATCAGACACACTTATACAAGCCATTAAACTAGATGAGAAATATCAGAGTACGCCTCATACAGAGAGAGAAACAGAGAGAAAACAGAGATCAGACACACTTATACAAGCCATTAAACTAGATGAGAAATATCAGAGTACACCTCATACAGAGAGAGAAACAGAGAGAAAACAGAGATCAGACACACTTATACAAGCCATTAAACTAGATGAGAAATCTATTTAATATGGATTTGAAGTGTGAGAATTAGGGATGCACCGATATGAACATTTAGGCCGATACCGATAACCGATAGTTATTTATATTTGAAAGCCGATAATCGATATGTTGGCCGATAAATCTATATCCAAATTTGTATAGACTTTTTGAGAGCCTGATTAAAAAAAAAAAATGTCTCATCATTAAAAGCCACCACGTCAACATAAGCAGCCTAGTTTGAACAGTGTACGTTTAAAAACAATATTTTACTCTCCCATTACCAAATTTCACCATAAAAAAGTCTCACAAATAAAATTAAATAATGCATAAATAATGCAAACAAGTCATTGGACATCATTACATGTGTAAAGAATCAAAATGCATGTGCCATGGATGAATAAAACAAGAGCCATCTGCATGGACAATAATGACATTATATTGATTACTGAACCTTATTGTTGATGAAAATAAAAGTGGTGGTTATTATTAATAATGCTTCAGTGATTTTGCAAAAGTAACAAATGAATAGGCTACACTGTTTTAAATAGCAGCTGTTTGAGCTGCGTGCGCTGAATGAACACTGGTAAACTGAAGCGCTCGTTATAGCGGCTTAATTAGGCTACATGAGAATCAGACATTTATACAACATAAACATAATATTACAACTTATATATGCACAAAAATACAGAAATGTACAAGTTATTTTGAACTAAGTTATGTGCTAGTCAGATGTGTAACTCGCGCACTTGGCTTCCCGTAACAACTAAACCCAAAGAATTCACAACGTTTTATTATAATAATAATCTCATTAGAATGATATATACACGACAGTCCCAATCATAGTTATTAGTTGTGCGCTGCTGTTTGAGCTGCGTGCGCTGAGCTAAAGATGATCACCGGCAAACAGAAGCGCTCTATTAACGCTCTACTAACTTAACCAAACACATTCTATATGAGATAAAGCAGATATACATCAAATAAACACAATATTACTACATACAATTGCACAAAAGGCTTGCACAAGCGAATGTAACTGTCACGTAGGTGTAGCTCCGTTGTGGATGCGCTCAACGCACAAAACACAGCACACAAAGATTACACAACATCATTTACAGTAATGTTATTATCATAATTTTATGCATCCTTTATGACTTGCTCTGCACATGTTGCACATAAGTGTTTTGTCTTTTTCAAAGTGATTCAATCATATTTCAACCATTTCAAAACCATCACAGCTCTCTCACAAAGTCTCTGAAGGAAATAATGCATTATTTATCGGCTTAAAGATATCGGCCAGTTTTTCTTATCAGGCCGATACCGATAACAGAAAAAACGGGCATTTATCGGCCGATACCGATATGGTGGCCGATATATCGTGCATCCCTAGTGTGAATGCCACTGAGTTTGTATTTGAAACAGTTTGGCACATGCTTGTGACGGTTTGTTGGGTTTCTGTGGACGAATCACACTGGAACAAGCAAACCGAGCTCAGAGAGAAGCTGCTGTCTTCATTTCTCTCTGTGCTCGAACACATAATCCGCTCTGTCTCTCCGGCAGAACTTCAGCAGACGCATGTTAAACACATTACTCCGTTGTTTACTACATTCATTCATGTTCTTAATCTGAACGATCTGGCTGTGCATGTTAGGGTAAAGAACCGAATTAAACAAGCTTCCTCCCATCAATCCCTCTCCAAGCCCCGCCCTCTAAAGACATCTCAGCCAATCCGAAGCCAGCTGGCTAAAAAGAGCATAGGCCACTATCAATTTTAGCCGATTATAGTTGAGCGTAGTAATATAATATATTAATAGGAGACATTTAATGCAAGTTACACTCTTAAAAATAACGGTGCTTCAAAGGTTCTTCACAGCGATGCCATAGAAGAACCATTTTTGGTTCCACGAAGAACCATTGAGTCAAAGAACATCTCTTTCTTACCTTTTTATAATCTAAAGAGAACCTTCTTTCGCCACATAGAACCTTTTAGTGAAACAGAAACGTTCTTCAGATGCTAAAGTTCTATATGGAACCATTTAGACTGTTCTACGCAGCTTTCTTTTCAAGAGTGTATTCAACAAAAAGTTGGCTCTGAGCAGCTTCAGTCAGCATATATGATTAGCATTGATTGCCAGGCATCGCTAATCGATACGAGCAGCTCAGATGTCCTTGGACACTGATGTGCTTTCACGATTAACACTGTGCCTCATTTGACAACATTCGCACTGGAAACCAGATCCACGAGAAACACAGTCAAGAGGTGAAACCTGTCAAAACATGTGCATAAAGAAATGAAAGCCTTATTTCAGGACCAGTGAGATGGTGTGCCGTTATTTTGAGGACAATTAAACACAATATCAAGACTATTTGACAGATTTTATGAACAGCTAGGCCTCCAACAAACCAAAGCAAGAGTAAACCAAGGTTTTATCATAGCATCTTGATTCCTGGGAAGTGTGTATGAGAGGTGTTGTATGTTTAGCTCAGCAGCAGAAGACTAGCTGATCAAACGCCGCATCGGCCGTCAGCTCTCGCATTGATCCTCAATAAAAGCGTGTGTTTAGTGTGCTGCTGACTCGTGTGGATGATCAGGCTTCATGGACGGAGGTTAAACTCTCTCTGACCGACCCGTCGGGTCAATAACACTGTAACTAACCCGAGAGATCCCCCACCCAAGGGCATACATACACAGAGATACACCAAACACCTTCTCCTGCGCCTGCGTCGGTCTGTTTCTAGTTCACTGTGAAAACCATTCCATGGTCAAAGAAGATATTTCCACACAATATTCATATTTAATAAAGATGTGCAAGCTACATGCAAACCAGCAGCATGCAGCACCTTTTCCTGGTATTTCCACAGTTCAGGAATAAAATAAACCAACGAAATATTATTAATATATAGTGATGATGCTTGTTGTATATCTTCATTAAGCTATGAATATTTCCATCATTTAAAAATGTATTTAATCTGTTTTGATTTAAATTATTATAATTTAACACATTTGCAATATTTAAAAAATAAAACTTCAAATATAATTGATTTAAATCAAATTTAAATGTAACATCAATATGGGATTTGTGCCTTCGATGCTTTAAAAATGTAATATAATAAATACAAGATTTGATTTATATATGCATAATGGTACATATTTTTGCCAAATATATAACTCAAACTTGGGGTTATTATAGCTAACTAAAAGTAAAACCATATATATTTTTTAAACATATAAATAAAACTTAAAATAAAATAAAATAAAATCTAACTAAAATTGTAAAAAAAATAAACGTATTTTATTTCAGTGAGTTGCCAAGGCGACATTTCTAATTTTCGTTTAGTTTATCTCGATGTATAACATAACTAAAACCGAAGATAATAAAACTATACAGACATATAACAATGACTAAAACACAATAAAATGATGAAACCTTTAACTAAAATGAAAATGAAAACAGAAAATAAAATATGAATACACACCGACAGTATCTCAATGATACTAAAACTACACCGCTGGAAGGTTTCCAGAGGTTTTCTCCGCTGTAATAATTAACAATAGTAATATTTAGCACCCTGTAATTTCCTTTAAACAGGTAATGCTCTCCGACTCATATAAAACCATGAAGCTTTTCTTAGAGTTAATCTAAGTCAAATTAAATGAAACTCAAGACATAGCGTAAAATATACAACTTACATTTTCAGTGTGCACTTTGATCAAACTATGCAAATATTCTCTCATTAACGTTGCACAATCAATCATTTATTTTTAAGATACTGAATTCAATTAACTGGGGTTTGATGTGACGAGTAAGTCTGTTTTATGATGCTATTATTACCATATCTATATGATATATTGATACAACAGAAGGCTGCAGATCATGTCTAGTTTCTCTGAAGAAAGACACTCGCGCAGCGCTGTCTGTTGGTCTCACGGTGCCTCGCGTGTTTAATTTTAGACAGTAATTGAGTTTCCGTCTTTAAATGCTGTAAGAGCTTCCCAGAAACCCCGTGGAGAAGAGCAGCCCGGTAAACTCATGCGGACAGATGGAGCCAAACTCTGAGCAGAGATCAGCCGAGCAAAAGCCCTTCAGCCGCGGTAATGACGCGTTCACTCAACACAGAGATGCTCTTAAACATTACAGTTACCAGTCATGAGATACAATATCACAATAGCACAGCTGCAAAACACATACGGGTGCGTTTGATCATTTTAACATGTCAAAATCTCAATGAGAAGTTCTGCTCCTTATTAACATCCTGGTCATTTTCTGCTCATTGTGTCCGTGCTTAACCAGCAGATCCATCAAAGCCTGATGACAATATTTATAGAAATGCATCTGTAAATCACGACATGGTTCAAGTTACAGAGTTTAAAATGTTGCATTGAAGAAATTGTATTTAATGAAGAATATCTTTGTAAAGCAGCCCAGAAATGCTGGCAAACAGGTTACATTTGACTGTAAAGTTTAATTTGGTAACATTAGTGAACGACATGAACATGAACTAACTGCTATTATTGACTACTGTAGTCATTCTCATCATTAAAAGCACAGTAAATGATTATCATATTAATGGACCATGGTTTTCCATTGGTTAGAATGTCTTTATGTGGTCCAATCATAAAGTAGAGTATCATATGGTGGTATTTGTGATATGTATTTGATATATGTTGATAGTACTGAATGCTTAGCATATTCACATACCACGTTTCTTTAAGGAGCTACAAACAATACCATGGTACTACCTCTATATATGGCCAAAAACTACAATATTATCATTGTGCATTTTAAGTAATATGTTTTCTGGCTTAAAACAAATGCTGAAATAATTATTAAAAAAAATATACTTTTTGAAAAAACTTGTACTATTTATTTCAGTAAACATATATTTTATTTCAAGCAATAAAAAAAGCTTTTTTATGGTTTTTGTTTTAGTTATTTAAACTGTAATAACCCAGATGAGTTTTCAATAAACAGGTTCATTTACCTCTACATATTATATTTGTCTCTTTTTAATTTGGGCTGAATAGAGTCTGATCACCGTGCATGATCCGTCTGAATGATGACGGGCTGAGCGCTGATGAAAGCCACTATCTGGGCCTCCTGCCCGCCGTTTGGTGCAAACCCATCATTTCCCGCGCCAAGCCCATAATCTGAGCCTCATTAAGCTAAGAGCGTCCCGGTGCCAGCGTCTGCACAACAGCCCCTGAGTTATCACTGCGCCTTCACTTTCAGGATTTCCTCCAACTGTTTACTAATGGCTCTGCGCATCAGGAGAAAACGTGCATCGGACGCCTTCAGTAATTAAACGACAGACTTCCGGAAATCTGCAGGAGTCTGCGTCACAGCGAACATCACCAGCTTTGAGGGTCAGCTACAGAGACGAACACTGTTGAGCTCCGAAGATTGACAAATGCATGTCAAATATGATGAAAAATGCAACTTAAGTCTAATCTAGTGCCAAATGCATGCACCTAAACCCCTTCTGCATCAGCTCTTAATATGTGTGCAGCACCCTGCTGCATGATTGGGGTGACCTTTGACCTCTGAGACAGTGTGTTGCACCATATGGCAGCAACAGTGCAGCGGAGCGGGGAGGGGTGTTAACTAATGTGTGTGTGTGTGTGTGTGTGTGTGTGTGTGTGCGTGCGTGCGTGTGTGTGAGAGTGATGAACGGGACAGACCCAAGGGAAACAGGAACATTTGTTGAGGGCAATTATTTTCACACAAAGTGAAAAATATATCACATGTTTGAAACCTATTTAAACAAGATGCCAAGCAATTATATTTTGCATTAATGAATTCTATTTTTAGGAGCATTAGGTTTTTTTGCACTGTGACGTCGTTTTCATGACAATGAAACACATTTCACCCCAAATTCTGTGGCCAAATGTGTTTTTTCCCAGAAACATTAATGTTTGCATTGTCTAAAAATGCATGTGCATGTTGTTATATTCATATTTATTTATGTCATATCTCATTAATGTCAAATAATCTTTGAAAACCGATAAGATGCCATTAACTGTGAAATGCTTGTACATGATGGAACTATTTGTTGTCCTGCATTTAGATTACATTTTTTAGCATTAAAATAATGAAGGTAATGTTTGCAAAATGAACATGAACTTAATGGTCCTAAAAACACGTTATTGACAGGTTTCAGGATTCACTGTACTCTCAGATAACACACAGTCTCTCTCTGATCACTGTGTGTGTGTGTGTGTGTGTGTGTGTGTGTGTGTGTGTGTGTGTGTGTGTGTGTGTGTGTGTGTGATATCATATCAGATTGTTTAACTCATTGTGAAACTCTAGATACAGAAGCGGTTTCTGATGTCGACACACACACACACACACACACACACACACACACACACTTGTCTGCAGATTCTGATAAACCTCACTGAGCACACACACACACACACACACACACACACACACACATTTGTCCTGACAAAGCTGCAGATTCTGATAAACCTCACTGAGCACACACACAGGCACATATCTCATCATCGCAGCTCAGAGATGCACAGCATGAAAGAGGAAGAGTTGTTTTCATCTTACAAATAGCCTCAGGTGGCATATACTCTGTAAAAATACAACTAAACGAAAATCACATTTAAACACAATGATGCTACTTCAAATAAATCCATATTACTGCCAGTGTTCAAAAACATGGTATTATTATTAATAATTGTTACCTTCATTTGCCATGGTATTTCAAACAATACAATTTCCCATTGGTTAGACTGTCCTTATGTGATCCATTCAGAGAATAACAGTAGTAATACCTTGATATGTTGGATCTATACCATAGTACTTAATGTTTACCATATTCATATACCATATTACTTCAAAGAATACCATGGTGCTACCCCATTAATGGCCAAAACCCATTATGATACCATGGTACATGTCAAGAAAACATGGTATCACTATAATAGATGTTTAAAAACAGGTACTGAACAATTACCACATTCATTTACTATGGTACTCCAAAGAATGCCACTCCCCACTGGTTACACTGTAGTAATGAGAGTATCAGATAGCAATACCATGGTATTCTTGATAGTGCTGAATATTTACCATATACAAAAACCATGTTACTTCAAGGCACTTCAAAGAATACCATGGTACTACCTCAATACATTGCCAAACACAATGTTACTATGGTACATGTCCAGAAATCATGGTTATACTATAGTACTTGTTTACAAAAACATGGTACTGAAGGATTACCATGTACATTTACCATGGTATTTCACAGAATAACACTCCCCACTGGTTACACTGTCCTTACGTGGTCCAATCAAATCATACTACCATGATGTACCATAGTAATGAATATTTACCATATTAAAATACCATGTACTTCAAGGAATACCATGTTCAATATGTAGCCAAAACCACAATATTACTATAGTACTTGTCCAAACAACATGGTTTTACTATAGTACGTTTACAAAAACACTAATAGCATGGTAGTGAAAGATTACCATGTCCATTTACCATGATATTTCAGAGAATACCACTCCCCACTAGTTACACTGTACTTACGTGGTCCAATCAGATCAGAATACCATGGTATTTTTGATATGTACCACAGTAATGAATATTTACCGTTTTAAAATACAATGTTACATCAAAGAATACCATGGTACAACCCCAATATATCAACGTCACTGTAGTACATGTCCATAAAACATGTTATTGCTACAAAAACACACTTAATAGCATGGTACTGAAGGATTACCATGTCCATTTACCGTGGTATTTCACAGAATAGCACTCCCCACCGTTAACACTGTCCTTACGTGGTCCAATCAAATCATGCTACCATGACGTACCATAGTGCTGAATGTTTACCATATTAAAATACCATGTTAATTCAAGGTACTTGAAAGAATACCATGCTATCTCCAGCATCCGTGGCCCGAGACCATACTATGACCCTGGTCCAGTCCAGAGCCACGGAGCTGGTGTCAGAAGGGTGCATGCCTGACCTGGAGCCGCCTGCGCCGGATTATTCCCGAGTCGTCCATGTCGAGATCCGCGGAGGCTCGTGGAGCAGAAGAGCTCAGTGCGCTCGCGTCCACCGGAACACCGTAATTCGGCTCATACCGAGCGTCTGAGAGGCGGGAGGGGGTTTCGCGACGCTCGCGTCCTGCAGAAGAAGACCGAGCGCTGGGCGTGACGTCATAAAGGACCGTGCGCGAAATCAACACGAGTGACTCGCCGCGAGCGCGTCCGCTTCTTTCAGCATCTCTCTCTCTCTCTCTCAGTGGTGTTCATTCATGTCATCCTCTCTCTGTCTCCGGGATGTTTAACTGTCTCCTCCTCTCGCTCCTCCCTCACATCAACACCCCGGCTGCGTGCGTCTCAAGCCCTCGTGAGCTGCATTAGCGCGTTTTAGTCATTTATTACTCATTACGCGTGTTATGTTGGGATATTTGGGGGATTTATGTGCGTGAGAATCATTCATCATTTGTTTGATACAAAACAGCAGCACTTCTAGCCGCCGCCGCACACTTCCATCCCTTTATTCCTATCTAGATAGGCAGCTCGCTGGGTTTTGAGACACGACCCAAAGCCCTCCAGTGACCCAGCAGTTCAGAGGACATCTGTTTTCTGTTCATATGCATGATATCACACATCTGCTGAGTTCTGGACTTCCTGACAAAAAACATCATAATAATAATAATAATATAATATATATATTTAAAAAAGTGAAAAGTATTTTTCAGTAATTATTTTTTGTACGTGTCTACAGCCTATTAATGCATCCATCCATTCATTCATTCATTCATTCATTCATTCATTCAGTCATTCAGTCATTCATTCTCTCATTCATTCAGTCATTCATTCTCTCATTCATTCATTCGTTCATTCAGTAATTCATTCATTTATTCTCTCATTCATTAATTCATTCATTCATTCATTCATTCATTTGTTCAGTCATTCATTCTCTCATTCATTAATTAATTCATTCATTCATTCATTCATTTGTTCAGTCATTCATTCTCTCATTCATTCATTCATTCATTCAGTCATTCATTCTCTCATTCATTCAGTCATTCATTCTCTCATTCATTCAGTCATTCATTCATTCATTTATTCTCTCATTCATTAATTCATTCATTCATTCATTCATTCATTCATTTGTTCAGTCATTCATTCTCTCATTCATTCATTCATTCATTCATTCAGTCATTCATTCTCTCATTCATTCATTCATTCATTCATTCATTTATTCAGTCATTCATTCTCTCATTCATTCATTCATTCATTCATTCATTCATTCAGTCATTCATTCTCTCATTCATTCATTCAGTCATTCATTCAGTCACTCATTCATTCAGTCAGTCATTCATTCTCTCATTCATTCATTCTCTCATTCAGTCATTCAGTCATTCATTCTCTCATTCATTCATTCTCTCATTCAGTCATTCAGTCATTCATTCTCTTATTCATTCATTCTCTCATTCAGTCATTCAGTCATTCATTCTCTCATTCATTCATTCTCTCATTCAGTCAGTCAGTCATTCATTCTCTCATTCATTCATTCTCTCATTCAGTCATTCAGTCATTCATTCTCTCATTCATTCATTCATTCATTCATTCAGTCAGTCATTAATTCATTCGTTCATTCGTTCATTCAGTCATTCATTCATTCATTCTCTCATTCATTCATTCAGTCATTAATTAATTCATTCGTTCATTCAGTCATTCATTAATTCGTTCATTCATTCATTCATTCATTCGTTCAGTCATTCATTCATTCGTTCAGTCATTCATTCATTCATTCATTCATTCTCTCATTCATTCATTAATTCATTCATTCATTAGTTAATTCATTCATTCACTCACTCATTCATTCATTCATTTGTTCATTCATTCATTCATTCATTCACTCATTCATTCATTCATTCATTCATTCATTTGTTCAGTCATTCATTCATTCACTCATTCATTCATTCACTCATTCATTCATTCATTCATTCATTCATTCATTTGTTCAGTCATTCATTCATTCACTCATTCACTCATTCATTCATTCATTCATTCATTTGTTCAGTCATTCATTCATTCACTCATTCATTCATTCACTCATTCATTCATTCATTCATTCATTTGTTCAGTCATTCATTCATTCACTCATTCATTCATTCACTCATTCATTCATTCATTCATTCATTCATTTGTTCAGTCATTCATTCATTCACTCATTCATTCATTCATTCATTCATTCATTTTTAAAGTGTGTCTGTTATATTCCAAACATATATTTAATTATATATGCATTTATTTAAAGTATGTTTATTACATACCAAACGCTATAATTATGTATTTATTTATTTATTTATTTGTTTAGTTTATTTTTAAAGCATCACTTATTTTGTAAGCATACTTAGATAAAAAATAAATATGCAAAATAAATGCAAAAATAAAGGTTATTTGCTATCTCACCAAAATTATAGCTATAATACTTAAAAAAAAAAAAGGTTAGCACGGGGTTAACTGTCATATTCCCCTCCCACAGACATTCAGATGTAGAATGCAGTCAATAGATTTGCCCTCCATTGACACATTCACTGATGGATTTACCTCTGCCATGATTTACACACGGTGACTTTGATCAGGACAGGAACTAGATCAACTGTTGCTTAGGCCGGTTGAGCTCCGGATCACACAGAAGAGCATGAAAGAGTATGATGACAGAAATAGAACAGGTCTGATTCTGTGCTACATCTCTTTGGGACACTCAGATGAGAATGGCACTGCTGGACCATTGCGTAATATTGAGCAGCGGAGGATTAGCTCATGATCTCGCTGGTGACATCACTCATCCGTACAGGAAAACCAGACAAACGCTGCACTGGGATCAGTCTAACAGGCCTGATCCGACTGATCCCAGACAGCAGTGCTTCCAGATGCTGTTTACAACACACTGGATGACACACAGCAACTGATTTATGTCACACATGCCGAGGATAGCATGCTAACATGCTGCCCCCACAATTTTAGCAGCATGTGCATTGATAAGCATGTGTTTGTTTTAAAAGAATAGTTCACCCATTTGCAGAAACCATCAGGCCGTCCAAGATGTAGATTAGTTTGTTTATTCATCGGATATGGAAGAATGCAGCATTGCATCACTTGCTCAGCATGGATCCTCTGCAGTGAATGGGTGCCGTCAGAACGAGAGTCCAAACTCCATAATAATGCTTCCTCCAGTGAAAAATCCATATTCTGTTGACTCTCACATCAAAATCTCCCAACATATGTGACCCTGGACCAAAAAACCAGTCATAAGGGTCAATTTTTCAAAATTGAGATTTATGCATCATCTGAAAGCTGAATAAATAATATTTCCATTGATGAATAGTTTGTTATGATCTGACAATATTTGGCTGAGATACAACTATTTGAAAATCTGAGGATGCAAAAAAATCCAAATATTGAGAAAGTCATCTTTAAAGTTGTTCAAATGAAGTTTTTAGCAATGTATATTACTAATCAAAAATTGAGTTTTGATATATTTACGGTAGGAAATTTACAAAATATCTTCATGGAACATGATCTTAATATCCTAATGATTTTTGGCTTAAAAGAAAAATCAATAATTTTGACCCATACATGTATTTTTGGCTATTGCTACAAATATACCCCAGCGACTTAAGACTGCTTTTGTGCTTCAGGGTCACATATTTGTTTTGGACTGTTTTTGCTTGCAAACAGTGCTTGATCTGTGCAGATTTATCTCCTGATTCACCAGAGAAAGCAATATTATAGACTCGTATTAGCCTAAAATCAGTGTTTTGAAGTTAAAAATGTATTTTGTTTTGAGTTTGTTTTTTATAAACATGCATATTTTCTCTTCTCAAGACATTAACTGATGGACTGGACTGGTGTGTATTATTGTGATGTTTTTATCAGCTGTTTGGACTCTCATTCTGACGGCACCCATTCACTGCAGAGCATCCATTACTGAGACACTGATGCAATGCTACATTTCTCCAAATCTGATGAAGAAACAAATCATGGATGACCTGAAGGTGAGCACATTTTCAGCAATTTAATAGTTCAGTACTATATTAAAAGTACACTGTGGTGATATTGGTTTATATACAGAATAAGGTTTGGGAAATACATTGCTTTAATAACAGATGGTGTGCGGAGCATCTGTTCTTCTGCAAAACATCCAACTGAGCAAATCAGGGTCCCGTGGGAGCGTCCGACATGGAAACAGATGTAAGAGCTTTGTTTTGTTCTGACTGTTAAACTTTTGAGATGATATTTATGAGGACATGATCAAAGACAGACTCATCGATATGTCATCAGTGTGTCATGATTGACTCAGTCGGTCTGTAATGACTCACTGTATCTCTGTTACAGCATATTGTGAGATATAGAGGATAGTTGTATATAGAAAAGCTACACGTAATCAGCATTTTCACCTTGTTTTCTAATAAGCAAAACTGCATCTAGAGTTGTTTTAAAAATATATACTGTGAGTGTTTAATCTTGCTCATGCTTCGAAACCAGCAAAACAATGTGCTGACAGGCTGAAAACCTCTAGTTTTGGATGCTTGGTTATTATAATTCATCTGTTTTCATTAGCAGTGCTATATTAGTGGAGCACCAGTGAGCTGTTGTTGGTTTGCACTGAAGCATTGTTGAGTCTCTGTCCATGGTGCTGATCATCAGACCAATGAACTCGACTGTTGTTCAGCGCTCACATTCACCATAATACATACCTGATCGCTTCAATCACACTTGAAATGTGTGCATGTCATCAAAACATCAGCGTGTCAGCACAGACACACATTTTCAACACAAAAAAATGACATGTGTTGGGTTTTCAAAACAATACATGTCATTTTGAATTCATATTTAACAAGACAAATGTCACGTTTACTTTCAAATAATTTTTTTTCTTCATTTTATTATCAGCATTTATATTATTTAAATCTTAGTAAAAAGAAGACAAAATAATGATGATTTGTGTGTTGTATATTCACCAGTGTTGGGGAAAGTTACTTTTAAAAGTAATGCGTTACAATATTGCGTTACTCCCTAAAAAATTAACTAATTACGTTACTTAGTTACTTTTTATGGAAATTTGCGTTACTTTTTAAATATGAGCAGGGCTTTATTGTTTGTTTTTAATACAAGAAATTATATTTATAGCAAATGTAAAAGCCTTTCACACCAAAAAGCGTAATGAATAAACCTCAGACTGAAGGACGAGTAAATCACGTCTGTACAGAAGAACACAGGAGAAGATTCAACACTCTTCAGCAATAAAAAACAACGAAGCACAATTGTTAGTTTATCTAAAGTATTTTTTTCTTCTTAATATGGTTGAATTGGATCATCAAAGGTCAGCAAACACATCGGTTAATAAAATGAGATTAGATACATTTATGTTGTTTAACATATTTAATTATTGCAGGTTTGTGTCATATTCTGAGTTTTACTATTTTAATTCATTTTGATGAATACTGAATCTGTTTTTTGCGAGTGGGATGAATTAATACACATATTTAGTCTAGAAGTACAGTAACATGTTCACACGGCGCACGTCATCAATAAATGGAAAGAAGTAACTCAGATATTTTCTAGTAAATTGAAAAGTAATGCGTTACTTTACTAGCTACTTGAAAAAAGTAATATTATTACGTAACTCTTGTAATGCGTTACGCCCAACACTGATATCCAGTATGTGCACTTGTGGCTTTACGTTGTGAACTGTTTAACCGCTGTCACGTGATATGTTGTTCCCCTTCATGGGAACTTCGAACTGCGTCCCCTAGGGGACACTATGGGGAACGCCTCCAGCGTGACTCGTGCCTGAAGAAACATATGAAAAAACACCATCCGTTGGCCGGCGACAGCCCATGACGTCACTACCGGCGCGACCACAATATAAGGACGGCCGGGCGAATACATCATCAGCTTTTTCGTCTTCACTGACTGGTCTGTTTGAAGAAACGTGCATTCTGGTAGGAATACAGTTTTCCTTTATTTATCATGGCGAGCACTAGCAAGGCGTTTGAGATTGTGTGTGGATCCGTGTCCTCGTTATTTGACACCCGATGACACACACGATCGTTGCGTCTTTTGTTTGGGCGAAGAGCACGCACGCGATGTCTTTGAGGGGGCAATCTGCGTGCACTGTGAGAAAGCTCCGTTCTCGTCTGTTCCTCTTTTCGAGGAAAGAGGGGCAGCCGTCTGCTTCCCGCGATTCGATACCCACCGCTGCCGAGGCACGGAGGCGATTGAAATCGCGGGGTTCGCAGTTGGATATGGCCGATGAGTTAGAGAAGGACCGCCCCTTTTCGCGTGCGTCGGCCGAGAACGAGAGTGAGCTGCTGGATTGTGATGATGCGATCTTTCTGACATCATCAGATTCAGCGGTTAGTGCTCTGCTGGGTTATGCCCAGGAAGAGCAGGAGATGTTTGAGGGTGAGGAAGTTGAGACTAAACCCTCTCAATCCTCCTGCACTGCATATGAATGAGTTTTTGGAGGTTATGGATCATAAAAATAAATCTTTCTGGCCATAAATCCCCAGCTCGAGCGAGCCTTCCTTTCTTCATAAATCTTGATGTGGAGGTTGAGAAGGAGTGGAAAAAGCTATTTTTCTCGTATTCATAGGTTTCAGCATACTAGTTATGCTGACATTGAGGTGCGTGAAAATGGCTATGAGGGGATGCCCCCTGTGCAAGAGATGATAGCCAGCTTATCTCGCTGTGGGCGAGACATCCTCTCTCAAGGCTCCCTCCTTGCCATCTAAGCCCCTGAATCTTGCTTAAATGGCAGGGCATATGCAGCAGCAGGTCAGATCGTCGCTTCGTTGCACACTATGGCGGTGCTTCAGGCGTACCAGACTGATCTGCTGAAAGACCTGGATACGGCTTTCTATAAAGTCCAGGTATGAGCCCGAACAACCAGGGGTCCTAGCCCATCTCGGTCTGGGGATCAGAGATGGGCTCAGAAGGCTAGTCTCGCGACTCATGCCCCTCCCCCGCCTGCGGGTAGGGCTAAAGAGAGGCATGGGTCAGAGAGAGGCAAAACCTGAGGGAGGTGTTCCGGATGAAGCGTCCTATATGACACTTTCGTCCGGACTAGAGTAAGACATCTACTCCTTTCCCTTAGGGGGGCATCGGCCCTCTTGATCCTCTCTAATTCCCCTGCAACCAATGGATGAGTACGATCCATTTCTAAAGGCTATCGGCTATCGCAGTGATTACATCACTCGTCGATACTAGATCCAGGCTAGTAGCGCTTCCTGTGGGTTGAGCTAGCACCGCTCCCCTCACCATAGAGGGTCACCTATGAGCATGCCGCTCCCTTCTGAGCGTCTAAGTCTCCACTCGCCAGAGCTCGTTGTTGGTCGAGCTAGCATTGCTCCCCTCAACTAGAGGGTCACCTATGAGCGTGCCGCTCCCTTCTGAGCGTTTGAGTTCTCCTCTTATTCTGAAGAATGTGTTCTCCGCTCCCCAGAGCTCTGCGATTGGTCGCTCTCCTGTTGGTCGAGCTAGCCTTGCTCCCCTCACCTTAGAGGGTCACCTATGAGCATGCCGCTCCCTTCTGAGCGTCTAAGTTTCCTCTCATCTGAGGAATGAGTTCTCCACTCTCCAGAGCTCGCTGTTGGTAGAGCTAGCGTTGCTCCTTTCACCTAGATGGTCATTTATGAGCATGCCGCTCCCTTCGGAGCGTCTGAGTTCCCTCTCATTTCTGAGGAATGAGTTATCCGCTCCCCAGAGCTCTGTGATAGATTGCTCTCCCTGATTGATCGAGCTAGCCTTGCTCCCCTCACTATGGAGGGTTAACTAGGAGCATGCCGCTCCTTTCTGAGCGTCTAAGTTTCCTCTCATCTGAGGAAGGAGTCCTCCGCTCTCCAGAGCTCGTGGTCGGTAAGAGCTAGCATTGCTCCCCTCACCTAGAGGGTCATTTATGAGCATACTGCTCCCTTCTGAGCGTCTGAGTTTCCTCTCACTCTGAGTGTCTGAGTTTCTCCGCTCCCTAGAGCTCTGTGATAGGTCGCTCTCCTTGTTGGTCGAGCTAGCATTGCTCCCCTCACCACAGAGGGTCATTTTAGAGCATGCCGCTCCCTTCTAGGCGTCCCTCACTCTGAGGAATGGTTTCTCCGCTCCAGAGCTCCTCATGGGTAGAGCTAGCACTGCTCCCCTCACACAGAGGGTCACTTATGAGCATGCCGCTCCCTTATGGGCGTCTGAGTTCCCTCTCATTCTGAGGAATGAGTTCTCCGCCCTCCAGAGCTTGCTGTCGGTAGAGCTAACTTTGCTCCCCTCACCTAGAGGGTCATCTATGAGCATACCGCTCCCGTCTGAGCGTCTGAGTTTCCTCTCATTCTGAGGAATGAGTTCTCCGCCCTCCAGAGCTCGTGCTGGTCGAGCTAGCTTTGCTCCCCTCATCTAGAGGGTCATCTATGAGCAGGCCGCTCCCTTCTGAGCGTCTGAGTCCCCCTCTCATTCTGATGAATGAGTTCTCCGCTCTCCAGAGCTCTGTGATAGGTCGCTCTCCGTATTGGTCGAGCTAGCATGGCTCCCCTCACCATAGAGGGTCACTTATGAGCATGCCGCTCCCTTAGACGTATTAGTGAAGCCAAAGAAATGAAAAGAACAAAACAAAACTCATTCTAACTTTGTATTAAACCTCTAATCTAACTAATAAACAAAAGAAAAGAAAAGACATCAAATCTTCAGCGTCAAACGCCCTAAATAAAAAACTAGCAAACACAAAACATACAGAAGGTGGCGTTCACTCTCTTACCTGGTGTATATATACATATCGAATTTCCTACGTGTTTGTATTATGTAAGTCACGTGACATATAAACTGTCCTCTTTACTCTAGATGACCACGCCATCAAAAGGGAAAAACTGAACGTAAAGGGGAAAGTATCATAATAATATTTCAAACGAGAAGGTAACAGAAAAATAGATAACGAGCGTACAAAAACAAAACAAACAGAGCAGCCGAAACAAGTTTTTCCTCGCGTCCTTTCGGCGTCCCTTTAACTGGTGGCGGGAACCTTGATTTGCTGCGGAGTAGGTGACGTCACGGCACGAATAGCAAATGATAGTCCTCCAGCAGACTGGAGGTGGAGCAAACCTAGATGGTTAGAGCGAGCGAGAGAGAGAGAGAGAGAGAGAGAGAGAGGGAGAGAGAAAGACAGGAACGCACAGAACGTGCAGGGACGTAACACACACACACACACACATACACACATACATACACACACACACACACACACACACATACACATACATACACACACACACATACACACACACATACATACACACATACACACACACACACACACACACACACATACACACATATCACACACACACACATGCATGCATACACACACACACACACACACACATGCATACATACATCACACACACACACACACACATGCATACATACACACACACACATACACACACACACACACACACACATCATACACACACACACATGCATACATACACACACACACACACACACACACACACACACACACACACGACACACACACATACATACACACACACACACACACACACATACATACACACACACACAAACACACATGCATACATACACACACACACACACACACACACACACACACACACACACACATACATACACACACACACACACACACACACACACACACACACACACACACACACACATACACACACACACACACACACACAGCCTTGTTCGGGTTTGGTTGTCACCCCTAGGCCTAGGAACCCTGTTCCTACATACACACACACACTAAACAACACATGCATACATACAAGTCACACACACACACACACACACACACACACACACACCATGCATACACACACACACACACACACACACACATACACAAACACACACATACACACATACATACATATACATTTATAATTCATATATATATATTCTTTCATATACATGTAGTTTGTTGAAGTACTAAAATAACTCAAATTTTCATAAAAACTAAATGTTAATAAAAACCCACATATTAAAATGAAGTTCATTAATCCAACTTTAACTAAAATCAAAATAGATAACAAATAAAAATAAAACTATATTAGTTTATCAGTAATCCTAAATAAAAATAACACTGAGGCAAACACACATGCTCAACAACAACAACGTATTTACATATAGTGAGGAATGGTTACCTCACTTTCACTTTCGGTTCAGAGAATGGGGCAAAGCTAGTGCAGGCGGTGAGTGAATAGTGGGGGGTGGGGGGCAACTAAGCTCAGAGCGTTATATCTGCAAGAGCTGCAGGTTCAGATGAATATCGGGGGGGCAAGCTGCTACAGAGGGTCAGAGATGGGGGGGGGGGGGGGGCAAAGCTAAGCTAGCAGAGGTAAGTGGTTCATTATAGAGTAGCTCCACTGATTTGCAGACAAGTTAACGCTGGTTGTTGAAAGTCGAGACAGCTGGCAGATTCTTAAATTTGGGTCTAGATTTTTAGATTGTATTATTATGGGCTGCATTTAAATCGTTAAATCAGCGCGTGCCGCGCTCGTCTCCTCTGAGAGTTTGTCATTAGTGTTAAACAGACGAGACTCGGAGCGCATCACGGTAATATTACCGGCTCTTTGTTGAACACCCCCGCCGGCTCTGTTCCTATGGGAACGGTGACCTTGCTTCCTGCTCTGTGATTGGCTCAGCTGTCAGGCTGCTTGAAGCCCGGCGGGAAGCGAGCGTCACGGGATGCTTCTGCCCTCTTCTGGACAGAGTAGACCATTTGCATGGGTGTAAAAGCACTCAGTAATGACTGTATACTCCAGTGAATGTGCAGATACTCATTTACATTTTTGCTCAATTAAAACTACAAGTATCTAGCAAAAATGGGCGGACTTTAAAACTTGCTATCTGGAAAACAAGGAAAAATAAGATGCTTGGTAAAGAGACATTAGATCCCTTGTTGATGTTCCTGGGTTTAGGGTCATCTATGAGCATACCGCTCCCGTCTGAGCGTCTGAGTTTCCTCTCATTCTGAGGAATGAGTTCTCCGCCCTCCAGAGCTCGTGCTGGTCGAGCTAGCTTTGCTCCCCTCATCTAGAGGGTCATCTATGAGCAGGCCGCTCCCTTCTGAGCGTCTGAGTCCCCCTCTCATTCTGATGAATGAGTTCTCCGCTCTCCAGAGCTCTGTGATAGGTCGCTCTCCGTATTGGTCGAGCTAGCATGGCTCCCCTCACCATAGAGGGTCACTTATGAGCATGCCGCTCCCTTATGGGCGTCTGAGTTCCCTCTCATTCTGAGGAATGAGTTCTCCGCCCTTCAGAGCTTGCTGTCGGTAGAGCTAACTTTGCTCCCCTCACCTAGAGGGTCATCTATGAGCATACCGCTCCCGTCTGAGCGTATGAGTTTCCTCTCATTCTGAGGAATGAGTTCTCCGCCCTCCAGAGCTCGTGCTGGTCGAGCTAGCTTTGCTCCCCTCATCTAGAGGGTCATCTATGAGCAGGCCGCTCCCTTCTGAGCGTCTGAGTCCCCCTCTCATTCTGACGAATGAGTTCTCCGCTCTCCAGAGCTCTGTGATAGGTCACTCTCCTCATTGGTAGAGCTAGCACTGCTCCCCCCACTTAGAGGGTCACCTATGAGCATGCCGCTCCCTTCTGAGCACCTAAAAATTCCTCCCCTTCTAAGGAATGAGTTCTCCGCTCTCCAGAGCTCTGTGAGAGGTTGCTCTCCTAGTTGGTTGAGCTAGCATAGCTCCCCTCACCATAGAGGGTCACCTATGAGCATGCCGCTCCTTTCTGGGCATCCGAGCTCCCGTACTCGGAAGACTGAGTTCTCCGCTCTCCAGAGCTCCTCATCGGTAGAGCTAGCACTGCTCCCCTCACTGTAGAGGGTCATCTATGAGCATGCCGCTCCTCTCTGAGCGTCTGAGACTCTCACTCCAAGGGATGAGTACTTCTTCGTTCCAAGTGGAACGTAATACCATTATATAAGTGCACACGTTAAACTCTGGGCACTTTTCTAAAATCCACTTAGTGGTAAGATCGCACATCAAGTGTTCTGCGTTCTTTCTAAAATCCATGCTATGGTAAGTGCACACGCTAGACTTTGGGCACTTTTCTAAAATCCACCCAGTGGTAAGTTAGCACATCGAATGTTCTGCTTTCTTTCTAAAAATCCCGTAGGGTAGGGTTACGCGCGCAGCTTCGTGCCCTTATTTGAGTTGGTCAGGCCCCGGCTTGTGCCTTGGGCTCCACTCCTGAGTGTTGAGTTCCCTCTCAAAATGAGTTCTCCGCTCTCCAGAGCTCGCTATTGGTAGAGCTGGCGTTGCTCCCCTCACTTAGAGGGTCACCTATGAGCATGCCGCTCCCTTCGGAGCGTCTGAGCTCATTCTGAGGAATGAGTTTTCCGCTCCTCAAAGCTCTGTGGTAGTTCGCTTGCCTTGCTGGTCGAGCTAGCATTGCTCCCCTCGCTATAGAGGGTCACCTATGAGCATGCCGCTCCTGTTGAGAATCGGAAGTTTCTCCACTTCCAGAGTTCGGGGTAGATCGCTCGCCTGGTGGGTCGAGCTAGCATTGCTCCCCTCATCTTAGAGGGTCATCTATGAGCATACAGCTCCCTTCTGAGCATCTAGTTCCCCGACATAGAACGTAAAAATAAAATATATATAAGTGCACACGCTAAAGCAATGGGCACTTTCTAAAATCCACTTAGTGGTAAGATCGCACATCAATGTTCTGCGTTCTTTCTAAAATCCATCTATGGTAAATGCACACGCTAGACTTTGGGCATTTTTCTAAAATCCACCCAGTGGTAAGTTAGCACATCGAATGTTCTGCTTTCTTTCTAAAAACCCTTAGGGGTAGGGTTACGCGCGCAGCTTCGTGCCCTTATTTGAGTTGGTCAAGCCCCGGTTTGTGCCTTGGGCCCCACTCCATGTAACCAAATATTTTGGTTTAAAAAGGGTAATGCTACCAAGGGGTCTGTTGAGACAGCTCCCTCAGCAAGCTCATGTAGAGCAAGCGGTAGCCCCTAGTGACCGGCCAGGACCTAGTGGCTACCACTAGGTACTTGGCCCTATCCCCTTAAAGGAATCTTTCTGT
>CM049821.1:5513666-5518666 GCA_027422435.1 Schizopygopsis pylzovi | reverse complement strand
TCACCTTAGAAACCGCCCGATATTATCCTAGCAACCACACACCAATCTTTGAGCCAAGTTATGGATTTACTTATTTATTTCAAAATAAACTGTGTACTTCCTTCCATAACATTCATTTAATCCATTTTAATTATAGCTTTTTTTTTCTTCTTTTTTTCTATATATTAATGATTTTTCTTTAATTTAAATATATATTTATCTTATTATGTATTATGTTTGTCTATTTAAATTGAACTTTAATTAATTTGATTGCATGTTATTTGTATATGCATGTGTAAAATAGGCTATGCATTAAATTTCCCTTGTAATAAATAATGTGGCATATTAATAAACCCACCTGCCAGATGAAATGTAAATGATTTTAAAAGGGATCCAACAGTCCTTGGGACATTACACACCTAAAGTACACAGTAATTTAATCAATCCTGCAGGACAGTGAGATGCATTAGCTCATTAAACCGTGACCCTTTGCTGACTCAATTTCTTTGTTCATCTTCCTTCTATAATGACCATTAAAAACTAAACCCATAAAATACTCATCAGGAGAAAATATGTATTATTCGCATGCATTTCTTGGGAATCGAACCCATGACCTTGCGGTTGCGAGCTCTTTCCGTGTCCTTTGTCTTGACCTCAGGTGAGTTATAAACAGCTATAAGAGTAAACAGATTCACACGTCTGATGTCAGAGCTGTTTACCACTCTTTCCCGTTTCTAATGAGCTTAACGCATTAAGCGCCTCGCGTCTACCTGACCGCGTGCACGGTGTCTAGTTCTCATCCCATCGACGCAGTCTGGTGTTTCCCGTCCCGGATCTGACGTGTCCCGAGAAGCAGTCGTGGTTCTTATAAAGAGGCCTGCTCAGGCGTCCACGCACTGTCAGCTGCGCTCGAAGACTTCTCGTCTCAGACATGGAGCCCATCAGCCGAGCGGTGAGCGTCTCGGACGCGCTTCACCCCCGCAGGCCGGCGCGTTCGACGCCCAGAAGAGCCTCCTCTCATTTCGTCGGCAGCACCATCGTGATTCTGTCCTCGTACGCCGTTGCAGCTCTGGCCATGAACTGCGGGAGAAAGATCCAGGAGGAGGGGTTGAAAGCACCTGAACACTGACGCCGAGTGCCTCATCAGACTCTGCGGTTATTTGATTCAGACATGCACCTCGGAGAGACTTTCTGCATTGAAAACTTCACCACACTTTGGCAACGTGCTTGTCCTCAAGGTGTCGGGTCAATACATCCATGCAAACTTCGAAGAGATGTTTTTCACTGTGATCCTGCTGAACAATGAAGCCAAGATCAGAGGCATGGACATGATTGTCTGCGTCAGCTGTTATATGTGACCCTGGAGCGTAAAAGCAGTCAGCTGGGGGATATTTGTAGCAATAGCCAAAAATACATTGTATGGGTCAAAATTATAAATTTTTATTTTATGACAAAAATCATTAGGATATTAAGATCATGTTACATGAAGATATTTTGTTCATTTATTACCGTAAATATATCAAAACTTCATTTTTGATTATTAATATGCATTGCTAAGTACTTTATTTGAACAACTTTAAAGATGATTTTCTCAATATTTAGATATTTTTGCATCCTCAGATTCCAGATTTACACATAGTTGCATCTCAAACAAATGTTGTCCTATCATAACAAACCATACATCAATAGAAAGCTTATTTATTCAGCTTTCAGATTATGTATAAATCTCAATTTAAAAAAAATGACCCTTAACCAGTCACAAAAGCTCTGGGACACACAGACAGCTTTATAAAATCAAGTGTCATTGCAATGTACATCATTTATTAAAACATTGTAATACGTTGTGTAAAGAAGCTTGATTGACTTTGCTTTATTGGCCGTGCACTTCAGAGAACATCTAATATATTTCACACGAATGACAGACCTTCACAATCGCTTGCGTTCAGAAGTCAGGAATTTAATAACTAATATTGTGATTCATTTGCATGCTACAAGAGCAGACCGGGTTTCAACAGAGCAGATACCTTCAGAATAAAAAGTCCAGGACATTATCCATCATCCTTTATAACCCTGCATGTAAAACACAATGCGTTATTTAAAACGCAGGTAAAAATCAATACGGTAAATTATTTTACACGCTTTTCTTAACTACAAATACACTGCTTAGAGCATAATTGTTGAGAATGTGTAGTTATTTAAAACAAAAACTTAAATTGTAATAAATCAAAAGTGTGTAAGTGTTCAATCATTTATATTTTAAGATTACATTATGCATGTTATTTTACAAACAAATCGAAATTAACATTTTTTTTATGTTGTGGCAATTTTGCGTCGTGTTGACGCAATGACGTCATCGCGCTACGACGTCACAGCGTTGTTTAGCAACTCTGGCGGAGCGATTTAAATTGAATATTGACTACTCCTGTGAATGTTGTAGTAATTAAAAATAAACAGTTTTTCATTTATTTGTCATTGCATTTATATAAAGATATTTTGGGTTGATAATTTAATTGCAAGAAAACTTAATACAGCTGTTAAACTGGGTGGGTCTGATATAATGATATATGTTGATGATTATGGGATAGAAAAGGATAAAGCGTATATTATTCAATTACTGGTTATAATGGGGAAGTTTCATATACTCAAAATGAAGTGGTCGGGTGGTAAGCCATTTTTTTTGTTTATTTTATTAACGAATTTAAACAATACTGTAATACGGTAAAACTAAAAAAGCTCTCAGGACTTCTAACATTATCTGCAAATTTGAAATAGAAAAGTAAATGGTACCATCCTCATTACTTTAGTTGTTTTAATTATTTTGTTTTCCTTCTTCCTCTGGCGTTATTTTTCATTTCTAATCTTATGTACTGATGGCATTTATATGCAAAGTTGTATTTCTCTTGTTGTTATATATGTTTATTTGCAATAAAAAAATAAGAAATAAAAATTAGCAACTTTGGCCCTGTCCCAATAGCGCCCTAAACCCTCGCGGTCTTCCTCTGAGTCCGCACTTTCATGACGTAATCCCGCTTTGACTGTCGGGTAGAGCTTGTCCCAGTGCGAGCTCGGCAGAAGTGCGGATCGAGGGCGCATAACGTGCTCGCGAGCACCCTTCTGAACGCTAAAATGAGGAATGGGACACTCTACGCTCTCGTGGACTTAACGGACACGCGCACGCGGCGGCCATTTTAAGTCCGTAAGACCGCAAATGCACATGAAGTGTTCCATTTAGCAACAAATCGACCTCCCTTTAGCAACTTTCTCTGAAAATGAGTTGGCAACACACTGCCTGTGTCCCCCACTAGACGGAGAGCTGCCATACACACATCTATGGAGTGCTGCAGCTGAGTGTGTGCAGTCTGCCAGCAGAGAGCGCTGTAATAATGAGGGAAAACAGGCATGTGTTGATAAAGTCTATGCAGAAACACTCGGTAGATAGTGGATGAACATCAGAGACCCTCTCAAAATAAAATCGATCCGCATAATTCAGCCTTTTGAAGGAGAGGCTTCAGACTAGCCTGTGCTGAATAGCCTAATATACTCTTGTAGGGAACATATTATTCGTTTATTGTGTGCTAATCTTCATCCTGTTTGCTATTAAATACAATGACAAGATTCGGTTTAAGGCATTCTCATTCATGTCTGTGATTGACAGCCAGATCTCCGATAGTACGAACACATTTGCTTTAAATTACATCTATATTTTTGTCCTGTTTTATATTAGTACTGGCACAAAATTTTAACTTTTTTTTTTCTTAAGCGGATTGTCCAGAATCCAGACAATTGTAAGATTGTCCAGAAAATAGCTTTTCGTGATCCAACAAATCAAACAATATCGCATTTTTGAGATCCTGCATAGTTCATAATTTAAATGCACAATAATTACAATAGCATTCAACTTAAATTTATTTACAGGTGTGATTAAGCAAACATACATGAACGAGAAAATAAAGCACCAGACTAATTATGACGAGAAATAAACCGCGAAAAAAGGGCGGTACTGAAGCACATGCACAGAAAGCCTGTTATACACGCTTGAACGATCAAATACTCATGAATTTATGTCTAAATGCTCATCTTGGTGAGTATTCGTGTAAATAGTCGGTTAAGTCTTAAGTAAATGTAAATATTTGGGAGAAATTGGATCAAAATATTAGTTCTTAAAGTGACAGTGGCCTAATTCGCCTGTTGTCTGTCAAGCCCGATCTCATGGCAATACGAGGTGGCTAATTCGTAAGACTGCTCTCATACAAATTCATATGATTTTTGCTAAATCTTACGAATTTTACAAGTTGCCAATTTGTATGAATTTGTACAAATGACCTCCACCTAGCCCCGCCCCTACAGTTACCCCTCACTGGGGTTCAGACAAAACGAGTGAGGTCGTACAACACTGTAAAAATTATGCTGACTTAACTTAAAAAAATTGAGGAAACCCGTTGCCTTAAGATTATTAAGTAAATGATAATTGAAAAAAAAAGTTAATTGACAATTCACTTAACTTATACTTTTTTATTATTAATTATTTAATAATGTTAAGGCAACGAGTTTCCAATTGTTTTTTAAGTTTATTCAACTTATCACATTTTAGATTGATAAGAAGCCTATTTATGAAATATTGTGTGTCATCAAGCAGCGTGCAGACTCAATAACCAGAGTAAAACAAACAAAGTTTCACAAAAGTCAAATATTTCATTGTGTTCGGGGCAAATATCTGCCCTCTCGAATGCCTAATTTGAGGGCTTTAACTGCTGTAATCACTGTAAAACTGTAAAAATCACTGTAAAAAATTTTTTCATTGTTTCATCTTAACATAATTTGTTACTCCGCTGACGTACACTTTTTAGTTTAGTCAACTAAAATATTCCCGATGTCCCTTAAATTAACATTGAGTATCTTAAAATGTCAAGTTGACTAAACTACACATTTGACAAATTATTTTAAGATGAAACAATTAAAAAACATTTTTTTTTACAATGTACGAATTAGCCACCTCCTAATACGAATTGGTCGTGAGATAG
>CM049821.1:5496166-5501166 GCA_027422435.1 Schizopygopsis pylzovi | reverse complement strand
TAGCTGCGGCTGTCTGACCCTCAGCCCATCTGATCGAGAGGTGATCGCCGCTTTGAGGGTTCAGGAAGGAGACCCTGAAGAACTGGACACCACCAAGAGCGGCCTGCCGCAGTACAGAGCCCCCTGCCCCCCCGCAGGGCCTCAGAAACGCAGCGCCACAGCGCCGCCACAGGCCCGGAGGAGCAACGCCGTCCTGCGCAAGCGCTCCGTCCTCGCCGGCGACATGGAGGGCAGCGGAAGCGGATTCTAGAACGTTCAGAACGTTCTAAATTAGAATGTTTGTTTATCTTATCAATTGAGTTTACAGTCAAACTAATGCAGTGAGGTTTCTACAGTATTGTCTATTTAACACAGTCAACAAAACAATCCTGTGTAAACTAAAGCTACATCAAATTCTGCTTATTTTTACCATTAAAAGTTGAATAGGTCTGAATAACACTTTACAATAAGCTTTCCATTTTTAACATTAACTGCACTAATAAACATGAACGAATGATAAACAATACTTCTACAGCATTTGTTAATTTACATTAATTTAAAACATTCGTTTTGAATTCAAAAGTATATTGCACTGTGAACTGATGATTAATAAATGCTGTAATACAAAGTGTGGTAACACATACTGACTTGAAAATAAAAACCGGTGTAGAAACAAAGAAATGCTTATAAACGCGGTTTGCTTATGAACTACGTTTATTTTTTGTGTTTTGGACCATTTCTAAATCAAATCAGAAATATATGTTGGATGTTGTGAAAAACGTCTCTGAAAAACAAAGACAAGACGCAGAGAGGCATTGTGGCTTTTGAACTCATTATTCTACAGAAAACATGTCTTTATATATACAGGACCAGTCCACAAAATGACCAAATAAG
Source organism: Schizopygopsis pylzovi (assembly GCA_027422435.1). Lineage (NCBI taxonomy): Eukaryota > Metazoa > Chordata > Actinopteri > Cypriniformes > Cyprinidae > Schizopygopsis > Schizopygopsis pylzovi. The sequence continues at coordinate 5,500,293 of CM049821.1, read as the reverse complement.
GTAAAGCAAGACCAGACAAAAGACAATGACCCTTCCTCCACACATAGCCCAAAGAGTCATGTGTATTCAGTGAGTAGAAAAGCATTACCCTTCATTTATGTGCCGTTACATTCATCTATGCGGGAATTAAATCTAACAATTACAAAGAAATTAACAAGATAAATTAAATGTGAAATTTGATCACGTCATTTCAATAGGAATTCACGAGATCAGGAAAGTCAAGTGTGAAGAAAGATTGTCCCACACACATTTCGCATCGAGTTCAGTTTGTTCCCGCCCTGACTTGTGTTGCCAAGTCCGTGGTTTTCCCGCTATTTTCCCCCACTGTTCTCGTGGGTTGTGTTTTAGACCGAGTTTGATACCCAATTTCTAGTTTGGGCTTTGATTGGAGTTTTGAGTAGAAATTGGGCTGGTTTTGCATCCAGTTCAATTTGTTCCCGCGCTGACTAGTGTTGCCAAGTCCGTGGTTTTCCCGCTATTTTCCCCCACTGTTCTCGTGGGTTGTGTTTTAGACCGAGTTTGATATCCAATTTCTAGTTTTGGCTATGATTGGAGTTTTGAGTAGAAATTGGGCTGGTTTTGCAGACCTGGCAAGACTAATAGAAAGATTCCCGCTTTACAAAATGACTTCTTTGCGCTTCATACACTGCTACACCGAAAATGGTTGTTTTTTGCATAACAATTTTTTTGCTAATGTTCACACACCTTAATGCATTAAATAATGCCAACAAAGAGCTTATTGTAAAGTGTTACCAGATATTCTGTTTCACTTGGAATTGCGTGACATTACGGCAATAAAACGGGTTTCAGTGGTTTATTATCGCAACATAAAAGCACATTCTAACATTATTATGGATTTTTTGGGGGGCTCACTTTAAACTTTAATGTTGCTGTTGTCAATTGCTTGACATATAACTGTGATATTTCACCATGATCTGCTCTACTGTCTCATAATCTTATATCACATTCATCTATTACACAGTGTGTGATGTCAGTACGTAGTGTTTGCGTAATGACTTTGTTAATGAAAACATGATCCAGTATGTACACATAAAAATAATGCGGTAAAGAAAACCCCCGAGAGAAAACTGTAAAATGTGTTTATAGAGCGAGTGTGGATTGTTTTGGCGGGTAGCGCGAGGACATGTTTTGTTTGTATGTAAATGACGACGCGTCACTGTTTCTATTCTGATCTTACATGTCTCTAATTCATTAATAAACACAATTGGGAAGTTATTTTAATAGTTTGTTATTTTTAAAGCAGTGTAATGAAGTCTTGTTATCATTTGCTGTTTACCGCCAAATTTACATTAGCCACTTAAATAAGGCTATAGGCTATCTAATCAGTATGACATTAAAACAGTACTCATAGTACATTTAGTATAAGCGTAGAACAGCATGTACTACTATTTAGTCTCCTATCACAGTGTAATGAGAAGCAGAATCACGAGTTATTCCCCATAAACACCATTAGCCTCATTTCTTCAAGGTACTTGTGTACCACCAGATGGCGTCATGAACCAATTTTAAACTGAATCACGTTGGTTTTAGTGTTTTATGCTGAAGACATGATGAGTTAAACCAGGTTTATCTTTTGACCCACTTATATAACCACAAAAACTCCCATGGCCCACATGAGATATAAATAAGATGAAGATAGCGACCATTGTTATTTATATAGCGACCATATTATTTATAAACTATTTGCATTATCATTTAAATGAGCTTTCACACTGTAAAAAAAACTATATATATATATAAATGTAAATACATTTTTAATTTAGTCAATTTGAAATGTTCAGTTAATTTAAGGGTCAACTGGAATATTTCAACTGACTCAACTAAACATTTTAAGTCAGCGGTGTAATAATAACAAATTATTATTATTTTTTTACAGTTAATTTTTAGATTTTTATTTCAAGTTAATTTTGTTATGTGATCATGTCATTTAATTAATTTTCAATAACCTTTCTTAGCCATAATAGCCTTATACGTTTATTTCAGTTTAGTTTTAGTAAGTTTTATTTCAGTTAGTTGGTAACCTTTTTTTACATTTATGTTTTTTTTCAGTTACACAATTGATTTATAATCATTTTAGCTTTGGTTAACATTAACAACACTGATCTCGACCCAAGAAGGAAAATCAGTAGAAGACTGGCAGCTCAGGTGCAATGGAAATACAATGCAACATTTAAATCATGGTAATATGTTTTGACCAATTAAAAAAATAACAATGTGTACTGAATATTAACACAGCTTGAGCCACAGTATTAATATTGTATTTTAGCTACTGTTATATAGGCCTAATGAAGCAGAATCAGGCTTTAACAGGCAATATTATCTCTCTTGAAACACTGATTGTCTAATTGCTGGACCATATTTAACTGTTATATGATTTATTTAATATTAATTGTGATGAAATGCTTCTACGACCCCTGATTTGACCCACAGGTTATTAAACAAACTGATCCGAGGCATCGATGAGAGTCTGAGCAGATGCGTGATGTAACAGCCGTGTCGATCTGAAGCAGCCGTGTCGGTGGGTGTGTGACGGAAAGTGTCACAGTTTGAGCTTCAGCGTTCATCTTTCAGCTTTGGAGGGGACAAGAGGGAATATTTATGAGATCACAGGAGAGATTAACAGTGTGTGAGTGGGAGAGAGAGAGATGAAATGTGCAAAAACTGTGTGCGATGGAGGAGATGAGCCCACGTTTTAACGTCATCAGTCACTGAAGTTTCTCCTGTGTGTGTGTGTGTGTGTGTGTGTGTGTGTGTGTGTGTGTGTGTGTGTGTGTGTGTGTGTGTGTGTGTGTGTGTGTGTGTGTGAGTGAGTGAGTGGTGGTGAGTGAGTGAGATGAGTGTGTGTGTGTGGTGTGTGTGTGTGTGTGTGGTGTGTGGTGGTGTGTGTGTGTGTGTGTGTGTGTGTGTGTGTGTGTGTGGTTGTGTTGTGTGTGTGTGGTGTGTGTGTGTTAGTGATGAGTGATGTGAGTGAGTGAGTGAGTGAGTTGATGTGAGTGAGTGAGTGAGTGAGTGAGTGAGTGTGTGAGTGTGTGATGTGGTAGTGTGTAGTAGTGAGTAGTGAGTGAGTGTTGAGTGAGTGAGTGAGTGAGTGAGTGAGTGAGTGTGTGAGTGAGTGTGAGTGAGTGAGTGAGTGAGTGAGTGAGTGAGTGAGTGAGAGTGAGTGTAGTGTGGTGTGTGTGTGTGGTGTGTGTGAGTGAGTGAGTGAGTGAGTGAGTGTGTGTGAGTGAGTGAGTGTGTGTGTGTGTGTGGTGTGTGTGTGGTGGTGGTGGTGATGTGTGTGTGTGTGGTGGTGAGTGTGTGTGTGTGAGACGCTCCTGACAGTCTGCCAGGCGTTAAAACGCTTCTCTTGTCCACTACATGTAGAATAGAGGAAGCAAGAAGAATACACGTTCTATCAGGCTCTGAAACTCTTCAGACTCGTCACAAAGGCACCGGATAAAAATAACACACACAGGTTCTGTTGTGAAACTTTGCTGAATGAGCTTTGACTCATTCATGAGCGCTGCACTGTTACAGGCCTGTGAGCCATTCTCATGTCAATTCAACTGAAACAAGAGAGAAACATAAAACCAGAATAACTAAACTCACCTTCAAAATGAAAAAAAAAGAAACAGTTTCAGGTTAACTCATACAAATATAAATAGTTAAAAATAGACAGCCGTGAGATAATCTTTTAAAGGACTTTAGGAGATCGTATGTGAAGCCAAAGCACTGAACTGAAGCGAAAACGTAATTTAATTTAAAGAATACTTAAAAACTCTATAGCCAAAAATTGTGCCTATTATACTTATTTTTAAGGTAAGAGCAGTGGCCATTGCCCTTATGAAAACTATCCATGGTTATGCAAAAAAAAAAATATTATATATATATAATAAACATGGTTACTACTATAACCATAAAATAACTATAGTTTGCTAACCATAGTTTAACCATGGTATTCATTGTTAAACTGTGGTTATACAAATGATGATAATAAAAAAGAAAAAAAGAAGAAGAAGAAATAGAAAACATGGTTAGGCCCACACGTTTACTATAATAAAACTATGGTTAATTTCCGTGAGGTGTTGTAAACTATTTAGTTCTATTGTAGAAAACTCCATTATAGC
>CM049821.1:5453666-5486166 GCA_027422435.1 Schizopygopsis pylzovi | reverse complement strand
GTAAATTGTGAAATTAACTCATAATCGCGAGAAGAAAATTAGATAAAAAGTCACAATTAATCTTTGGCGCATCTCAGGCCTCATGTTGCACAGAAACCATCCTAAATTTGATCTTATGATCATCTCTCGAATATGCACGTGTGACTCATAGAATGAACGTTCACGCGGAAAACGCACGCACGCGTCTCTTTCAGATATACAATCTTAAGAATCGCGAATGATCTTGAACTTGTGCGCAACTGAATGCTTTCAGCCCTGCCTTTTAAACAGCTCCTAAATAAATCCATTAACATTTAAAAGATCAGTCATCAACCAACTCTTTTCATTTAGAACAGCGAGCTGCAAGAATAGCTTACATTTCCAAAAACTTGCAGTTGGCTACTCCGACTGCTCAGACTGTGACATGCCAATAAGCACTTTTCTACGTCATAAATATGAGCGCTGGTGGGATTTAAGCGCAAGCACACTAAATCAAATCTGTGCATAAGAACACTTTATAAATGTGGTCTTTTGCATGTTTATATTGCAATGTATTATATTTACACTATGCTAAAATAGCAAGATTTTCTGCTATGGATACTACTTTTTGCAAATAGTGGCAATTATCTGCTTCTCAGAATTGTAGTACATTATAAAACAGCACGCAATAATAACGCATTAAGCGTAAATTTTAGTTTGTATTCAAATTATTAAATTGATGCCAACTTATGCGACAATAAAAGCCCTCCCTACACCTAATCGTACTTAAAAAAAAAAAAAAAACGTTTGTATTATTTCCTTCATTTTATTGAAAATAAATGCCTTTCCGATGCAAAATGAGATTTGAAAAGGGAGGGAAAGGTTCAGGCGGATTCGAACTCGTGTCGATCGCGTTAAAATACACTTGTTTTACTATCTACACCACTGAACCCGATTGTAAATGAACGTCAGTTTGTATTGATCTAAATAGTCTTCGCCAACAAGAAGGGCTACATGCATTTAGTGTAAATAGACATAGACACTACGTTTTTTAAACATACAAACGTTCACACAGGGAACAAGGTTTGAGTTCAAAAGCGCTGCTCTTCCATTCATTTTGGTCTTGTGTTAACACGCTTTACGCGGACTTCTGCAACCGTTGCGCTCGCGCCTCGCTTATGTGGTCTAAAAAGACAGCACTCAAATAAAAAATACAAAACACAACAAAAAAATATGCAGTCCTGGACTTTGAATTTTTTGTTCCACTGCCCTGCATCTCGTGTTTTTGCATTCCACTGCGCTGTTTCTCCATTTGTCTATCCATCTAAACCTGCGCTAGACGGTATTTTGCCGGTTTATCATGAGTCGCGGTTAAAAGAACGATGACGCTCAAGTTAAAAGAAGTTCTCCTGTTCTGAGACCTTGTATTGCCCTCATTTATCCTCAAACGCGTTCTGTGTGAACACATCTCTCAAGGGTTGCAGCTCTGTCTGTCTGTATATATATATGTCTGAATAACTGATCGAGATCTGTTTTTGACAAGTGCTCGTTCCAGTCTGAGAGCAATCATCCGTTCATTCCAGTAAGTGTCGTCAGAAGGTGTCTGAACTAGTTTCAAGGACATTAAAAAGCATCAGTCTGAAGTTTAATGTCGTAAACTGCAGCAAACCGCCATAGGATATAACAAGACAAACAGGCCACATGATTAATAGGGTGTAGCTATCTGAGGATTGCATTGGTTAATATAGTGCTAAAGGCAAGAACTTATTTCGAAACATGTGTGATACTGAATTTGTGTTAAAATGCTAATTCTTGATATCAACAATTGATTTTGAATGGCTATGGTGACATTTAACTAGTGGGAAATACAATTACAGATATCAATAATTATAGTGTTTACTAGTTTAAATTTAATTCCTGATATCAGGAATTCCTGATGGAGAAAATGTCATTGTTGATATTAAGAATTAACATTGTTACAAGTGGAAACGTAATTGCTGATATCCAAAATAACCAATTATTACAAGTAGAAATCCAATTCCTGATATCAAGAATGAACATTTTAACTAGTAAAAATTGAATTGTTGATATCAATAATTAATATCCTGAGAATGAATAAAAGTCAAAATGGCTTGCCATAGAGGGCGAGATAATGAGCGATGATGAAGAACTGATAACGAGAGAGAGATATATAAATATGACGATATGAAGCTCCTCAAAAGCAGATGGTAAACACGCTCGTGACCTGCTGATCAGCGTCATGCGCGTGCGTTTATCAGTCTGCTGTCATGGAAGTGTCGTTCATACACTTTTCTTCCAGCTCTTTGGGAATCATCTATGATCTGATGCTGATCTGAAGAACCAAGGACATTATTAATTTCCAAACATCCATATCAGAGCCAAATATCGTTCTTGATATGAAGAAGGTTCTGCCGCCATAGACGTAGCATTATTTTAGGAGTGTGTGTGATGTGTTTTTTTCACACTGTGCTTACCAGACCAAGAAATGAAGGCATTTCATAACATGTTTAGACACAGATCGGCTCTCTGTGAAGCAGTTTACACGAGCAACACCTCTGCCCAGAGCAACACGCACACAATAGCTAATGTCCTGCTTTCGCCTGTAAGTGTCTGCTCGGATAATTTCTGGTGCCAGTTTAATATTTAGAGTTGCTGTAAATCATTCACTGTTTATTTAAGTCTTGAAAAAAATCGCTTTGCTGGACAATTGCTTTAGCTAAAACCTGCTTGAAAAGTCGCTAGATGACGTCATGTGCTAATTAGCATATTCAAGACGCCATCATGTCGACTCATCATCATTTATACAGCCTATTCTTACAGCTAAAACCCCAAAAACTGTTCTTCATTTGAAAATTTTTATATTTCTGTAGTCAACATGATCCATTAAGGGGCTGTTCACACAGAAACCGTGAGCCGCAGTGCTTAGGAATGGTTCAGCCATAATGCTTCCTCCGCCATGTTGCTTTAAGATAAAATGGTTGCCATGCTAACTTGCTTCCGTAAACAAACGCTTGCAACGCTAGCCCCGCCTCCGGGGTCTTCTGATTGGTCCACTGTTTTGGAACTGACTTTGATGAGCTGCTTGTAAAATGTATAATTCTTTTAACTTGATACGCGTCTTAAATGTGCAGCGCTCACGTGCTAAAGATACAAGACGTGAGTGTACCTATCATACACATCCATCTAGCTCGTGCTTATATAGAAAAACAATGGAAAAGTAGCGCATTGGGATGTAAAAATGCATTCAGTGTGAACATATACTATTGTATATGTAGTTTTAATCTGCTGCTCTGCCATGCTAAAATCCTGATTATTAAACAAGACGTTATCTGACAAAAATCAGTCTCTGCTGTAATTTTAGCTATTTATATGTGACATAACTAACAGAGAAAAATGATGATGTCTGCCTTATTTTTAGTTTTATATTTTAATCACACACACTAAAAATCGCCAAATATATTTAAATATCACCAAAATAGCTCCTTATCGGGAAAACATTAATCAAATTCGCAGCAACAATGAGAAAGTCGTTAAATTTGGTGACTAAATCTGTTTGTTTGAATGACAAATTCTGAATTAACCAATGGAGTGAGTTTGGGGGCGGGGCTATCTTTTTGACTGACCAATGGCAGTCAGGCATGAGTTGGAGGAGTGTTTGTGAAAACCTGTTTGAAAACAATTATTATTTTTAATATTTTTGCTGTTTTTACTGATAACAATATTCCATGTCACATGGGTTTTAGCGCGAATGGATGCACACTTTGAGGATCGTTTCCAATATACTGAAGACACTGAAACACTATAATTGTAAACTTTCATACTGTTTACACCAGATTTGTGAACTGGAATCCAAAATCAATCCATGAGCTGGTTTGAGATCAGCAGATGCTGCTGAATGCCTTTCTAACTCGGTTTGTTAGTATTTAACAGTTACATGAGTTTTGAACTTATGTTGAGTTCAATCTGAGTTTAACAAGGTTTATGAAGGCTTAAAGTCTTAAATCCAGCATGATTATGAGCAGATAATCTTGGGTAATGTTTTGTAATTATACAGTAAGTGGATCCCTTGTTACACAAGGATCATTAGTCCTACCTGTCTGGAGATGTGCTCCACTTATGGGAAGAGTTGATTTAAATAGAAAACACACTTTAAAACACTTTAAATAAGGTGCAGAAGCCATGTAATAATAACCATTCATGAATAGTCTCTTAAACATATTCTTTTTTTTTCCACTGAAAAACTAATTTGTGCAGAGTGTCTATTTACACTAAGTGCAAATAGACGCCTTGTTGGCACTGACTCCGCCCACTAACGTGTGATTGGGTTATTCAACAATACATTTACACTAAATGCAAATAGCCCGCCTTGTTGGCAGAGGCTATTAACACTGAGTCCACCCACTAACGTGTGATTGGGTTATTTAACAATAAATGTACACTAAGTGCAAATAGAAGTGCCAACTAAGTGCCAACTGCCTTGTTGGCAGAGGCTATTTACACTGACTCCACCCACTTACGTGTGATTGAGTTATTCAACAATAAATTTACACTAAATGCAAATAGTCTATTTACACTGACTCCACCCACTAACGTGTGATTGGGTTATTCAACAATAAATTTACACTAAATGCAAATAGTCTATTTACACTGACTCCACCCACTAACGTGTGATTGAGTTATTCAACAATAAATTTACACTAAATGCAAATAGTCTATTTACACTGACTCCACCCACTAACGTGTGATTGAGTTATTCAACAATAAATTTACACTAAATGCAAATAGTCTATTTACACTGACTCCACCCACTAACGTGTGATTGAGTTATTCAACAATAAATTTACACTAAATGCAAATAGTCTATTTACACTGACTCCGCCCACTAACGTGTGATTGGGTTATTCAACAATAAATTTACACTAAATGCAAATAGTCTATTTACACTGACTCCGCCCACTAACGTGTGATTGGGTTATTCAACAATAAATTTACACTAAATGCAAATAGCCTGCCTTGTTGGCAGAGGCTATTTACACTGACTCCACCCACTAACGTGTGATTGAGTTATTCAACAATAAATTTACACTAAATGCAAATAGTCTATTTACACTGACTCCGCCCACTAACGTGTGATTGGGTTATTCAACAATACATTTTCACTAAATGCAAATAGCCTGCCTTGTTGTACAAAGAAAATGCTATTTCAGCATCAGTTTCAGTGGTATGGTGCATGCTTTTTGACGCGATCGGACCGAGTTCGAGCCCACCTTTTGCTGAACTTTTTTCTCCATTTTCATATCGCATCGGAAAGGCATTTTATTTTCAATGAAAATGAAGGAAATATAAAAAAAGTTGAAAAAAAAAAAAGTATCGGGTACGATTAGGTGTAAAGAGGGCTTTTATTGTCCCAATAAGATAGCATCCATTTCATAATTTGAATTAAAACTATAATTTACGCTCAATGCGTTATTATTGCGTACTGTTTTATAATGTACCACAATACTGAGGAGCAGATAATTGCCACTATTTGCAACAAGCAGTATACATTAGGGCTAGCTCGATACCACTTTTTCAAAACCGATACCGATACCAACAATTCAGAGTATCTGTCGATACCGATATCGATCCGATACCAGGACAGTTTTTAAATCAGTGTATAATTTCTATATCTCAGTGTGTGTTGACCTGCTCATCATTGTTTTGTGTTTTACACACAATCTACTAAATATAGACAACTTTACTGTAAAGAAAAACAACAAATGAATGGATATGTAATTATAATCTATAACAAAAAATACTTTTATAAACTAGGTTAGTGGATAATTCAGTAGCAAAAGTGCACAATTAAAAAAAAAAAAAAAAAAAAAGGAAAGGACAATCATGCTATTTTAACAGTTTAAATATAATCTATAGCTGTTTGCACTTAGTGTAAAAAGCATATCGCTAAATAAATATGCTATTTACTCTTTAAAACTTCAATATATATGGGTTTGGAACAACATGAGTTGATTAAATGATTGCCGATTTCATTTTGAATGGTCTCTTAAACCGCCCACTCTTTTCACTGGTGACCCATAATCCCAGTTCAGTTGCTACCTAGAGGTTCTTCTGTCTTTGACGCGACCAGGAGGTTTCGGGGGAAAGTGATTTGCACCTCTCTGAGCGAAGCCGTCTGAATGTGTGCCAGCTCTTTGAGAACAGAAATAGTCGATCGATGCATTTCACATCTACGGTGACTTTGAAGATGTGTTTTTGGTGGGGAGGAGGTCATCAGGTGAAGGAAAATCAGAGATAAACACACACACAGATATTTTTTTTAATCTCTGTCCAACATGATTTTATTAGTTTTCATAAGTATTAAAGCATAAAGTGTAGTTCAAGCACACACATGAACACATACGGATGAGATAACATTGCTCTGATTACTATTCTAGTGAACTCAAACGGCTTATTTCAGTTGCTTTTGATCTAATCTGACACAAAACTCTCACACAGAGTTCTGAGAGTTTCTACAGTCATTCATGTAAGCTGCTTTCATTAATTAATCTCTTTTCAAAACCACCAAGTGATCAGACTTTTCACCTGGACACGTCTGTGTATAGCAACCATCCAGAAATACCACTTGGACACCTTAGCAACTGCCTAGCGGCCACTCAGACTGCCCTAGCAACAGTTAAACATCATAGCGACCACTCGGAATACACTAGTAACTGTATATAACAGTTGCAACTGTATCTATGTATATATGGCATTTAAAACCACGCCAACACCTTGCCAATTATACCTAGCAACTGCATGGCAACATTTCAAAACCGTAGCAACCATTTAGCGACTAACTGAAATGTCCTAGCAACTGCATAGCAACATGATAAAACAACAATTTAACACCTCAGCAACCACCCAAAACACCCAAGCAACTGCATAGCAACATGCTAAAACACTACAACACCTTAGCAACCACCCAAAACATCCAAGCAACTGCATAGCAACATGCTAAAACACTACAACATCTTAGCAACCACACAAAACACCCAAGCAACTGCATAGCAACATGCTAAAACACTACAACACCTTAGCAACCACCCAAAACATCCAAGCAACTGCATAGCAACATGCTAAAACACTACAACATCTTAGCAACCACACAAAACACCCAAGCAACTGCATAGCAACATGCTAAAACACTACAACACCTTAGCAACCACACAAAACACCCAAGCAACTGCATAGCAACATGCTAAAACACTACAACATCTTAGCAACCACACAAAACACCCAAGCAACTGCATAGCAACATGCTAAAACACTACAACACCTTAGCAACCACACGAAACACCCAAGCAACTGCATAGCAACATGCTAAAATACTACAACACCTTAGCAACCACACAAAACACCCAAGCAACATGTTAAAACAACACTTTAACACCTCAGCAACCACACAAATCATCCAAGCAACTGCATAGCAACATGCTAAAACACTACAACATCTTAGCAACCACCCAAAACATTCAAGCAACTGCATAGCAACATGCTAAAACACTACAACACCTTAGCAACTACACAAAACACCCAAGCTACTGCATAGCAACATGCTAAAACACAACAAAACCTTAGCAACCACACAAAACACCCAAGCAACTGCATAGCAACATGTTAAAACCACTTCAACAACTTAGCAACCACCTAGCAACTGCCCAATATATTGAAGAAACTGCATAACAACATGCTAAAATACTTTGGACATGTCAGAAACCACATAGCAACCACCCAGCAACTGCATAGCAACATTCTAAAAAACACATTGACAACTCAGCAACCGCCTAGCAACCACCCAAAATGTCCATGAAACTACATTGCAGTGAGAATAAAAAACACTGAAACAACCCCCCTAGCAACCACATAAAAAACCCTAGCAACTGCTTTGCAACATGCTAAAACCACTTCAACACCTCAGCAATTGCATAACAGCAAGCTAAAAACACTGAAACACCTTAATTACCGCCTAGCGACCAGCCAAATCACCCTAACGACTGCATAGCAACATGCTAAAACCAATTCAACACATCAGCAAGTGCCTGGCAACCACTCTCCCATGCTAGCGACCACATAAAACATCCGGAACTGAATGGCAACAAGCTAAAAATAACTTCAACTCCTTAGCAACCGCTTAGCAACCATCCAGAACACCCTAGCAACTGTAGAGCAGCGTAAATATTGAGGACAAGTGGATTAATTTAATGAATTACCATTCATAATATGGTTTTGTTTTGCATATAGACAACACAAGAGACTCTGCAATGAGAAATATACTTGTTTGTCTCTGTTTTATTGTTTTGTATGCATAATCAGCGTAATGTTCAATATCTGTATCTGAATGGACGTGCATGTATAATGTTAACGTGCATCTCTTTGCATCTAACATGCATATTTATTCCTTTCACAGACACTTTCCCCCAAAACGGTGTCCAAATGAGCACATGTCCTTGAGAAGCGCGTCCACACCGGTTAGCATTGAGCCATGGACTCTCTCTGCAGGCATCCGTCCGGTTCCCAAACGCCATCCAACCGCACCCTTAATCCAGAGACCTACAAAGATGGCCGCCCACTGATGCCCGCTGGGCTGTAATGGACACCCACAACGCACCAGTCTCCCAGGAATGCTTTTGTAATTCAAGAATACGGTCATTTTTCTGGTTAAATAAAAGAAACGGTTGAGCTGTAGAAAGTCCCAAAGCATTCTTCATCATTGTACAGACACACCGCAGAATGAGCCAGTCCTGAACATATAAACATGCACAAAATTTGTCTTTCTAAACAATCTCGCAAGCAGAGGTGGACAGCAACAAAGCTTTTTTTACTTTGCTACATTTATGCATTTACTTTACTTTACTTTTTAGTCATTTAGCAGATCTTAAAAAATAAGAAAAAGTAACTAAAACTATAAGTTAAAACTCTATAAATACTATATATATACATTTAATATAGCTCCTAAACTCAAACTCGGTCTAATAACATTTACAGGACTCTGTTATTAAACTGTAAAACATTCATTATCCTCCATAATCCGTATTTCTGCTATGTTTATACCCGGTACAACCTGTTTGCACATCCCTGTTTATAGTATTATTCATTAAGTCCACAGTATGCTGTATTGCACATTTTATTTTATTGCACATTATATTCTTCTTTATATTTACCTATATTTATATATATTCTCTTGTGTTATGTTTCATTTTTTTGCACTGTCCATTGAGCGGACCGGACCTGATTTACATTTCTCTACTGATTATATCCTGTATAATTGAGTATGTGACGAATATAAACCTTGAACTTTAAGAAAATGGAGAAATAAACAATTTATGGAGAAGTATAAGGCTAACATTGATACTAAAATGTTCATTTTGTCAATTTCATACCAAAACTGTTGTTCATTTATTCTGGACTTGTCATTATACTGAACAACTCTGGACAAACATTGGTGAAATGTGTTCTCTGCATTTAACCCATCCAAGTGCACACACACCTGGAGCAGTGGACAGACACACACACACACACACACACACACACACACCTGGAGCAGTGGACAGACACACACACACACACACACACACACACACACCTGGAGCAGTGGACACACACACACACCTAGAGCAAACATTTATTAATGAGAATATCCAGAAAGCTGTATCAAGTACTGTCAAATTAATTGTGTTGGGACATTATGAGTCTGACTCTACTAAAAGCAATTCTTGTTTTATTAGAAATGTAATTTTTTTTCGTTGTAAATTTTACATTCACAAATGTAAGTTTACCAACAGCAAACCGCATTTTATTGTTTTTTTGAAAAAAAAAAAAAATGATCTAAATACCATTTCTACGTCAGAAAATAAGCAAGCAAGAAAAACTATTTCATTCTGCAATGACTTTAATTTGTATACTATACTTGATATTTAAATGTCTTACCCTCAAGATCTTATGTTTTTTTTTTTACTTTTTCTCTTGTAATCTTAGTACTTGATTTCAGTTGACATGTATATTAATGTATATTCATAATACTTTGTGTATTGTATTGTGTACAATCTTTATTTGAATGTCAACTCGAAACATAAAAAATAAAATAAAACATAAAATAAAATAATTACAAAATAGAAAATGGAGAAATAAATAAAATGACAAATGCATACAACAACATTTCAAAACTAAACATTTAAATGAAAACTAAAAATAAAGCTAAAAACATTTCAAAATATTAAATCAACAAAAGTTATGAGTATCAAAATGCTTCTAACATGACACAAACACCCATATACAGTATATATATATATATATTATTTAATTTCCATGTATTATGTTGAAGTATCATTACTAAAATAGATACAATTTATTAAAACTAAAACTAAAGAAAATACCTATAAAGACATAATAAAATCATACATAATGTATCTAAAATTTAAATAGATGACAAATCAAATGGCAGTAGTTTATCAGTAATCCTAAAAAAAGAAAAAAAAATATATACACATTTAAGAAGATAAAGAAATTAAATAAAAATGACAAATGCATACAACAACATTTCAAAACTAAACATTTAAAAGAAAACAAAAAATAAAGCTAAAAACAAGTAAAAATATACTGATAATGTAGTATAATAATGATTCTAACATAACACTAAAGGCCTAAGTATACTTATTTTTTACATAGTAAGAATTGTTATAAAAACTAAAACAGAAGTGAAACAAGTAGTAGGAAAGAAGATAAATAATAAGCGATACTTATATCCTTTGCCGGTGTCCCTGCCCGGTAGAGTCGATGGTCTTTACACTCTTCGGTCTTCTCACAAGGAGGGCTTCACGCGACCGTTACCCCGGTAAACTACGCTTTTTATAGCCATCTAACAAAACACAACTCCAATTCAGCTGAACACACTTTCCTGTTAATCACAATAAATGGCCAAGCAAGCGCACGACACTGACACGGGACGCGATACATTTAGCAGACGCTTTTATCTAAAGTGACTTACGCAATGCTCTACCACTGAGCCAAAGGAACACTGTATTGCACACTTTGTTATTGTAAGTACATTTTTCAAGTGTCTGTACTTTATCAGAGTATTATGTTTTTGGTAGAAACTTTTACTTCACTACATTCCAAAGCAAAATATCGTACTTTGCTCTCCACTGTGTTCCTTAAAAACTTGTCGTTCCTCGTTATTCTGAGCTGGAGAATTCGTTGGCTGCTCCAAGATGCAGTCCGATGCATGAACGAGCTGATGCTTTTCAGTGAACCTGTTAAATCGGTTCGCAAAAAAGCGCATTGAGGTCTTGTCCAATCTGGCCTTCAGTCCACACTGAGACGGCGTTATGTCAAGGAAAACTGATTTTTGAAAATGCGTCCCAAAATGTAAAAATTTGACAACGCTGTTTTCACGATGTAGTGTGGACTGTGAAAACGGTGACACAAGTTTAGTTATGTGACACATATTGTACCATTGATGATTATTGGTACAGCTTTGCACACTCTTTTCACAGTCCACAGTGACAGTAAATGTACTCGCGATCGCTGTTTGCATCAAAATGTTTTAAATCAGACACACAGTCATTAAATGAATGAGACCTGAACGCTTCAGTGACATTTTTTTCCTCAACAAAATGATCCTGCCAGAAGATTTGCATGGAGAGGTATCGTGCCTGTTCCCTCTGTCTCAGTGAGACAGGCGTTATAAGAAAATTTTTAAAAGCGTCCAAATGTAAAAATTTGACAACGCTGTTTTCACGATGTAGTGTGGACTGTGAAAACGGTGACACAAGTTTAGTTATGTGACACATATTGTACCATTGATGATTATTGGTACAGCTTTGCACACTCTTTTCACAGTCCACAGTGACAGCCGAGCTAGGAGCCCTCTCCTCGGACAGCACGCCAAAAACGCATAACCATTTATTCAGTTTATTATATGTAAGTGTGAACTCGTTGATTCAAACGATTTGGGCTGCCCATTGAAACCCATGCTTACCCCCTGCAGGGCATCCAAGATGTAGGTGACTTTGTTTCTTCAGTAGAACACAAACAAAGATTTTTAACTAAAACCATTTTTAACTCAAACCGGGGGCAGTCGTGGCCTAATGGATAGAGCGTTGGATTTATAATCCGAGGTTGTGGGTTCGAATCTCGGCTCCGGCAGGAATTGTCCACGACTGAGCTGAGATCCTTGAGCAAGGCAGCGAACCCCCAACTGCTCCCCGGACTGCCCACTGCTCCAGGTGTGTGTGTGTGTGTGTGTGTGTGTGTGTGTGTCTGTCCACTGCTCCAGGTGTGTGTGTGTGTGTGTGCCCACTGCTCCAGGTGTGTGTGTGTGTGTGTCCACTGCTCCAGGTGCGTGTGTGTGTGTGTGTGTGTGTGTGTGTGTGTGTGTGTGTCCACTGCTCCAGGTGTGTGTGTGTGTGTGTGTGTGTGTGTGTGGTCTGTCCACTGCTCCAGGTGTGTGTGTGTGTGTGTCCACTGCTCCAGGTGCGTGTGTGTGTGTGTGTGTGTGTGTGTCCACTGCTCCAGGTGTGTGTGTGTGTGTGTGTGTGTGTGTGTGTGTGTGTGTCTGTCCACTGCTCCAGGTGTGTGTGTGTGTGTGTCCACTGCTCCAGGTGCGTGTGTGTGTTGTGTGTGTCCACTGCTCCAGGTGTGTGTGTGTGTGTGTGTGTCTGTCCACTGCTCTAGGTGTGTGTGTGTGTGTGTGTGTGTGTGTGTCCACTGCTCTAGGTGTGTGTGTGTGTGTCCACTGCTCCAGGTGTGTGTGTGTGTGTGTGTGTCTGTCCACTGCTCCAGGTGTGTGTGTGTGTGTCCACTGCTCCAGGTGTGTGTGTGTGTGTGTGTGTGTGTGTGTGTGTGTGTGTGTCCACTGCTCCAGGTGTGTGTGCACTTGGATGGGTTAAATGCAGAGAACACATTTCACTGCTGGTTATACTCTGTATGATTGTGTATGTGACAAAAAATGTATCTACTGAAGAAACAAAGTCACCTACAGCTAGGATGCCCTGCAGGGGGTCAGCAGATAAACATCACATTTTCATTTTTGGGTGAAACCTAAAATTATTATTATCCTTATAAGCTTATGATGTTTTTTTGTTAAATCAAGTCTCCAGTTAACAAGTCAGTGTATTCACGAGTCAAACTCAAAATGAGCGGGAGGTCCTCGGTGCATGTGACTGGTGATGCAAAAGGTTATTCACTAATGACGAATTTTAGGATTGATTATAGTAAAGGGGAACCATATTTAGGTCACGCCTGTCAGTTGTGTGTGAACTAAATCTGCTGTAAAGGGTGAGCTGAATGAAATGCTTGAATGTGAATATTTTCACATTTGTGTATCATTGTCTGTACGGCATAAAAGCTAAACATAACATTAAAATAAGACAAATAAACGCCCATGCATCTTCCTCAGTTTCAAAGCAGTATGTTTATATTGTTTTACCCAATGTGGCATCTGTTTTTACAGTACATTGTTCGTCAACACACATTTCATTTGTCCTATATATATATATATAATTATCCTATATTGTATAATATAAAAAAATGTATAATATATATATATATATATATATATATAGATGTATATATAGATGTGTGTGTGTGTGTGTGTGTGTGTGTGTGTGTGTTGCACTTGTTTTTTGCAAGTATCTGTGACTTAATTTTATATTTTAATATAATGTTTTGATGTATTACAAGCCCTCTCCTCTGAGATATTTCTGACCAGTAGGATTATATCAAATATATTACATACAATTATTAAATATATAAGCAAATCAGTTAAAATGGCTAAATAAATGTGTAATACTTAAGCAGATTACAAATCAAATGCCTTTGTGCTTTTACTGGAGTAAGTTTTTATATCTGAACTTTCACTCAAGCTCTTGGTTTGTGTACTTCGTCCACCACTGACTACAGGTAATGTTCGCGGTTGTGTTGTTCTGCAGCTCATGACTAATATGAGAAGTGAAGACTCATTTCAGTCTGAGGTCGACGCTCCCGCTCTGATCTTCTGGATGAAGGTGTGACTGTTGGTTAGTATCAGGCGTCGAGGAGCTGTGGGACATGCAACGCCCTGAGAAACAGCTCGACCGGAGCTTAGGTCTGAACAGAACAAACAGTTAAATTCAGCCAGCACCACCCATCGCCTTAAGTGTGTTAGTGGGTTATCTGGCCAAAGACTAGTCATCGTGCCGAGTCACCTCACTTCAACTCTAGAGAAGACTGACTGATGGTTTTGGGAAAGTACAGCAGCACAAACAAACGTCCCGGTTCAGTCTAAACGCTTCCAGAGTCTGCTGTCATGCACAACCTGATTTTATCAAGTGTGACTGGAACAACATTGTTATTAACCAGTCAGATTTGAAGAACAAGTTTATAACGTTTGTGAAGTTTATGCTTACAATCAGTGTTACATTTACATTTATGCATTTAGCAGACGCTTTTATCCAAAAAGACTTACAGTGCATTCAGGCTATACATTTGTATTGTCAGTTTAGGTGTTTGTTGCTTGTACATCAGGGTCATTAATCTATCATTTCATCTGATTTTAGTGATTATTCATCATGGGTAAGGTAGGTTTAGGTGTAGGGAAATGGTCAAGATTACATTTTTGGATTAAAATGTTGTTCCTGGGACAACAATACATGTTGACCCAGGAACACATCTAACTCAGCAAAATCAGGACGTGCTGATGTCATAGAGCATCTGTGGAACGTTAGAATTCTTGATAAGAAGGTTCTGTTATGTTTTAGAATGCTGATGATATGTGCATTCAGAGTAGTGTATTAGAACACACTGTGCTGTACACTGCATCCCATAATGCAAGGTGCTCATCATGCTCTTGGCTCAGATTGACTGAATTTTTACCCAAGATTGGACCGAAAATGTGAAATAACCGAATTAGTTACTGGATTTTGAATGAAATAAAATGTTCTTCAGGGCTGTGCGGCATTCAGAATTGATTTCTTGTTTTATTTCTGGTATTTGAATTGAATTTGAATTGAGATAGCAATTGTATTTCAGTGTGTGTTTTTTTAGCTTATTATGTCTTTCAATTCAAAAACACCATTCATTTTTCCATTGAAAACATATTTTTCACCAATAGTCATTTCTCATTTTTCCTTCTACTTTCTCTTCCGTTTCCTTTTTTTTCCTCCTTTTGTGGTAATACCCTCCACCGACACAAAAAATAACAATAAATAAATGATAAAAATTAACAATAACAAATACATACATAAACACTTTATGAAGAATAGAGATAAAATAAATAATGTAGAACACAGTCACGTATTCATATGAAAACTCTCATTTTCTATTCAAATAATACTTGTAAACCTCAATTGATAATAATAATATTTCAGAAAATAGTAAATTAACAAATCAAGAGAGAGGGAGGATTATGTGAAAGGGTAAGTAATATATTTTATTTTATTTTACATGCTTTGATTTTTGAGGTGCGCATATTTTTTCAGAATGTGTGCTTTTACTTTTGATTTCATATGATTTCAGTGTTTGAGGTGTCATAAAAATACATTATCAAATCGACCACCCAACTGTCCAAGAAACTGCATAGCAACATGCTAAAACCAACTGCCTAGCGGCCATTTAAAACATGAAACACTTGTGAATCAGCATTGAAGGACACTTGGCTTCCCACGATGCACTGCAGCTGGGTTAAATTACTTTGAGTTATGGAGCATTAAAGTCATTTCAGAAATACTGAACTTACAAGCTGAATGCGCATGAACTCCACCAAAAAGTCATAATGTGAGTGCAGTGTCTGTAGTGACTTTAGGTTTGTTAAAATTAATGTAAAAATGTGTTTAAATATCCCAAACAAGTAGATAAGTTGCATGTGCAAAATTGCAAGTTTACAGCACCTTCATGAATTGAATAAAAATGTAAAAAGCAAAACGACACATCCTTTATTCATCATTTTGTAGAAGTAGAGTTAAAAAAAAACAATTGTAGATAAGGTACATTGCCATCTTGCTGTAATCAAAGTGGTTTGGAGCAGTCAATTAAACATAGGTAACATTCACTATGTAGTGTGCAGTAGACACCGTTTTTACAAGCTGTCTCATTAAAGAGCAGCAGAACTGTAGGAACTATAAAGAGCAACTAACTAACCATAACACAACTGTATGAGTCTTAATAAGCACTGGTAATTAGTCAGCTCTCTGTCTGTTCACCTTGTTCGCGTTCCCCTACATCTGTCTGTTCCTCTGATCTTGTGAATGTGAAGTTCATCACTTCTTCAGGCATTAGTTAATGTTTTCAGGGATGTTAGAGGTTCAGACCTGATGACTTTAACATGTTAAAGAAACAGTTCACCCAAAAAATGAACATTTACTCACTGTCAGATCATCCAAGATGCAGATGAGTTTGTGTCTTCAGAGTTACAGATACTTGCTCAGCAATGGATGCTCTGCAGTGAATGGGTGCCGTCAGAATGAGAGTCTGATAAAAACATCACAATAATCCACACCACTCCAGTCCATCAGTTAATGTCTTGTGAAGAGAATAACTGTGTTTGTAAGAAACAAATCCATCATTAAAACTGTCGCTTTCGGCTACAATGCAACATCGTCTGATCTGAATCAGGAGAGAAATCTGCACAGATCATAAGCTAAAACAGTCCAAAACAAATATGTGGTGGATTTGGTGTGAGAGATAACTGGAGTGTGACTCTTTTCTGCAGGAAGCCTTGTTATGGATTGGTATTTTCAGTGTTGGGGAAAGTTACTTTTAAAAGTAATGCATTACAAGATTGCGTTACTCTCTAAAAAAGTAACTAATTACGTTTACATAGTTACTTTTTGTGGAAAGTAATGAGTTACATTGCTTTCATGTTTTTAAATATGAGCAGGGCTTGATTGTTTGTTTTTAATACAAGAAGTTATATTTATAGCAAATGTAAAACCCTTTCACACCAAAAAGTATAATGAATAAACCTCAGACTGAAGGACGAGTAAATCACGTCTGTACAGAAGAACACAGCAGAAGTTCAACACTCTTCAGCAATAAAACAATAATGAAGCACAATTGTTAGTTTATCTAAAGTAATTTTTGATTATTAATATGATTGAACTGATCATCAAAGGCAAACACATCGGTTAATAAAATGAGATTAGATATATTTGTGTTGTTTAACATGTTTAATTATTGCAGGTTTGCGTCATATTCTGAGTTTGTATTTCACTGTTTTAATTCATTTTGATGAATACTGAATCTGTTTTTTGCGAGTGGGATGAATTAATACACATTCACATTTAGTCTAGATTATAACTACAGTAAGATCATGTTCACACAGCTCACTGTCATCAATAAATGGGATAAAATTACTTAAAATAAGATATTTTATAGTAAATTATTAAGTAATGCGTTACTTTACTAGTTACTTGAAAAAAGTAATATTATTACGTAACTTGCGTTACTTGTAATGCGTCGCCCCAGACACTGGGTATTTTGGCCAGAAGTGAAATTAGAAACATCTTAATGATGGATTTGTTTCTTACAAACAGCTTTCCAAGACAGTAACTGATGGACTGGAGTGGTGTGGATTATTGTGATGTTTATCAGCTGTTTGGACTCTCATTCTGACGGCACCCATTCACTGCAGAGCATCCATTGCTGAGCAATTGATGTAACATTTCTCCAAATCTGATGAAGAAACAAACACATCTACATGTTAGACAGCCAGAGGATGAGTGAATTTAAATGATTCACGCCTTACTAATCACAAACAATACAAACGAAATAGCAAGTTGTGGTGTGACGTTAACTGGTCATTAGCATCGGTCCCTCAGCAATCCTGGGAAATGAAAACATTGAGTCTAAATGAGACGGACTAGTCTCGATCCCCCAGTCGATGCGCTGATAACACAGACGCGAGCACTTTCAGCAGGATGTGGTGGTCGCGGTGGAAGTGAGATCGCTCGATACGCAGCCTACGGTCTTTCGCTGGAAGACGTTTGTGCTCTTCAATGAATCTCAAAGGCGTGTGTTTGTGAGACTTCATGGTTAAACTGATGGACACAACGTGTGTCGCTTTTGACGTCCTGTCGAGAAATTCAGGTCTCCGTCAAAGCGGTTTACACGCAGACGTGTCATCGTAGCAGTGCTCACAACTGACACCTGAGCTCATTGAGACTTAGTCAGACAACTTTCATTGCTTAAGTGAGGAAAACAACCCCCGTCTTGGCTTTAGCACGTTAACCTATAGACGTGCTTTGATCTCACCGCAGCACAGAGGGACAAAACCTGATTCGCCTCCGGGATGGAACACAAAAGCACCCTCGAGAAACTGCCAAATGTGGCCTGTGTGCTTGATCTTTGCCTGCACATGAAGCGGATGGTGAGAGTTTCTGCTGGAGCTTTTGACCCGGGCAGCTCGGATGTTTCTTTTATGTTGGCAGATCTTTAGTTTCAGTGATGCAACCACAGATATAGTGCCGTTTTTGTTGTGTAACTGATTTAACAGACTTTTCGTGCACATACTCAGGGACCAACATAAACTTTTTGACACACTTCACTGTAAAAAAATAAAATTTTCGATACGTTTTTTTAACTTTTTATCATTTGTTACCCCGCTGACTTAAAATGTTTAGTCAATTTGAAATTTTAAGATACTCAATGTTAATTTAAAGGACAACTGGAATATTTTAGTTGACTAAAAAATAAAAATGTACGTCAGCGGGATAACAAATTATTTTAAAATGAAACAACTATTATTTTTTTTACAGTGATTACAGCAGTTGCAGCCCCAAATTCAGCATTCAAGGAGTGCAGATATTTGCCCCGAACACAATTAAATCTTTGACTTTTTACTCTGGTTGAGTCTGTGTGCTGCTTGATGACACACAATGGTTCATAAATAGGCTTCTTATCAATCTAAAAAGTGATAAGTTAGCTTAACTTAAAGAAAATTGAGGAAACCCATTGCCTTAAAATATGAAGTACTTAATAATAAAAAGCATAAGTTTAGTGGCTTCACTTTTTTTTCAATTATTATTTACTTAATAATTTTTAGGCAACGTTTTTTTTTAAGTTAAGTCAGCATCACTTTGTACAGTGTAGATAACGGCGGTAGAATTTAAACTTTGTTTTGCACTTTTGTTCCTATGACAATGGCATTATTCTGTTGTTGTTTTATCTTGTAGTGACCGACAGCTCTTTGACCCCCTTTCCACCAGCAGGAACCAGGTGCTAGTTCAGAGCTAGAGCTCTTGCCAGTTCTTAGTTGGTCCGACTGGCGAGCCCTTTAAGAACCGGTTGCTTTTCCACCGGCTAGAGAGCCAGTACAGAGTCAGGTCTTACGTCACGATGCGTTTCATGTTTTGGTTCACTACACTCTCAGAAATAAAGGTACAAAAGCTGTCACTGTGGCGGTACCTTTTCAAAAGGAACACTTTTGTACCTATTAGGTTCAAATATGTACACTTTAAGTACTAATATGTACCTTTTAAGGTACCAAAATGGACCCTTTAGGTACAAACATGTACCTTTTGAAAAGGTACCGCCCCAGTGACAGCTTTTGTACCTTTATTTCTGAGAGTGTAGCGCGGCACAACATGCTTGTTCGAGGTGCATCGGCGCCACGCAGACCGATCAATCGATCAGCAAACAACACACTAAAGCACCCCGAGAGCGATCCAAAAGCATAAAGAGCAGTCTGCTTTCCGCAGAACCCCGATGCCTCACACCGACCGGTCCGTGCAGCGCCGATCCATCCCGAACAAGCCTAAGCAAACTATCAACAATGGCGGACGTTGCGTTGCTATTGATGTTCATGGCTTTGCGAACCTACATCAGCACCCAAACACGGCGAATCAAACGTGTTCACGTTTAGCTGCTAATTCAAATATGGCGGTAAGTTTCTGTTTGCATGGTAACCTGACGCGAGCGGTTATTCCTTCAAGCCCAGCGATGTTTTGGTGCTACTTACGAACCGCTTTTCCTGGTTTTAATGCACTGGTGCTGTGGTGTCGAAAGAGAAAGAACCGGTTTGGAACTAGGCTCTGGCTCTGAACCAGCACTGGAACTGCTTTGGTGGAAAAGGGGTAATTGTGTCCCTCCTGACGTATGAGATGAGTTCATCTTGAACAGGTTGACATGTCTCTGTGTCCTGGTGAAACCACATCTCAAAAATACTCATTTCAGTTTCTCACTATTTAGTTTGGTGGTTTAATGAGAGGACTATTTAATGTGTCGTCACAAGTGGGGTTAACTGAAAGTTAAAACTATTCAAATACAGTATTTCAAATCGAGCTGAAATAAAATAATGTTAGATGAAAAATTAAACAACTTGACAATAAGTGAATAAAATTGTTAGAACTAAATAAATGGAAATATCATTTTCTAAAAACTAATAAAAATGCAAGTGTCTGTGTGAAAATTTTAAATATAAAAATAAAAGCTATGTTAATATATACTATTTAAATAGTACTAAAATTAGTATTTTTCTGTGTCTTTGTAAAGCTACATCTCACAGAAACTCGTTTCAATTCCTCACAATTTTATTTGGTGGTTTATTATGAGAAATATTTACCGGTGTTGTTATTTTTACCAAAAAAAATTACAGTAATTGAAATTAAGTTGACATAAAATACACTTTTAGATAAACAAATATACAAAATATAATGAAGATGACAAAAGGACAACATCATATATAATATTCAACAGAAAATGTCCTTGAAACACGTTTCAAATGTAGGTTGGGTCATGTTTATCTGTATACAGTGCTATTTACAATACGTTTGTTTCAATATCAGTAGTTTTCCAGTAAGTCATCGTGATGACAAATGTATTTTTAGTAGCTGGTTTGTACATTTTTGAGTTGAATCTCTCTCTTACTGTAACTCACAGTTACAGATTATTCTCACTAATGGATGGATTTGAGTTGGGTCGTTCTCTCAAAATGCTGGGTGCAGTAGTCTATCGGCCTCCCAGATACAATAAGGACTTTATAAATGATTTTTCTGCTTTTTTGGCAGATATTATGCCTAAATATGACCATGTTCTTATTGTTGGGGGATTTTAATGTCCATTGTGTTGCCCTGACAACCCAATGGTAAAGGACTTTTTATGTCTCATTGATTATTTTAATCTGGTGCAGTCTGTGTCTGGCCCCACACAGGAACGCGGACACACACTCGATCTTGTTCTATCTTTTTGGTTTGCCTGTTCATAACCTTGAGATCTGTGACGCAGTGTTTTCTGACCATATGCCTGTATTATTTGATATTGCTCTTGCCTGTAATACAGTTGAAACCCGCGCTGCTATTCGCCCCTGTCGCATCATTAACCCTTCCACTGCTGTTAAGTTTACATCTGTTTTTAGTCAGAACTGTGCTATACCACAGTCTATATGTAATGATTCAGAGGCGCTTAGCTCATGGTTGCACTCTACCTGTCAAACTGTTATGGATACTGTGGCTCCTTTAAAAATCAGGCAGCCAAAAACTAAATTTGAGCCATGGCTGAATGACACGGTTCGTGCTGTCAGATGTGAGTGCCGTAGGGCTGAGCACAAATTGAAAAAAAAAACAAATTGTGTGTGTCCTTTCAAATACTAAGGGACTGCTGGCATCATTTTCAGAAAACTGTGAAAGGTTCAAGGTTCTTTATTATTCGTCACATACACAATCATACAGAGTATAATCAGTTGTGAAATGCAAGTAGAATTGAAGAAAAATACAGCATAAACATGAGGAAAGTGAGGAGAAAAAAAATAACCCCCAGACTATGCTCCTTGGGGAGTACAGTGTGAGAACAGGAAAAACACCTCAGCAACACAAAAGCACATACACGACATAGCCACAGGGGAAGTGAATCCGGCCCAGCAAGCAGCCATCTGATCCCGCAGCCACTGATCCGGCGCTGGTCAGACCCGCTTGATAGGCCAGCGGATCGAAGCGAACAGAGGCGAGTGGTCGGGGGAGGGGCAATGTCTGTAATGTCTGTAGGGTGGGGGAGGGACGCAAGAGCGTCACACTGCATTGCTCTCCCGGGGTAGATTCCAGCAACAGCCTTACCAAGGCCACTGTAGGGGAGCCAGAAAAAGATAAGATTGTTTTGTCTTTGGGGCGAGTAAACGCATTCCAATTTTGCAGGCTACTCTCTTTGTCCATTTTGGTCTCCATTATAATACATTTTCCTTTGTAAAGCCGTGAGCTTCTCCTTGGTAGAATCCATATTGCGATTATAGTTCAGTCTCAATGCTGACGGCTCTTCCCACAGCTTCAATCATACGGGCAGCCTTGTGGGGCTTTGGACAGCTGTTCCCGTTTTCTGAATTCTTCGATAACCCAGGGCAGAGCCTAATCCAATCAGCAAAATACCTGTTATCATGGTTCCGAATAGGTAGATATCAATGTCCTCCACGGAAAGAGCCGCAAGACACACGATTCGCCACCTCTCCCACGCGTCCATCGTATAGCCGGCTGCGAACGTTCCATCAGGGCAGTCAGGTTCCCCGAAACCCAAGTTTCGATAGTGTCAATTGCATTAAGAGACCAGTTAATCCATAATATTTTAGTTTGGAGAGCAGTGCAGAGAGAGTCTCTCAATACGAGACAAGGGAGCAAAGCAGGGAAGATAAGGGTGAGGACGGGGAGAGAAAAAATGCGACCGCCTCCGTTGAGAGCAAAACAGAAGGCTAAAATAAATTATATTTCTGAAATTATTTTGTCAAATTGTAACAAGCCTTGTGTTTTATTTAAGACTATCGATGCTCCGCAAACGGTCTATGTTGATGCTTCCTCTGCTGTTTGTGAAAATCTTCTTCACTTTTTTATTGATAAGGTTATTTCCACCAGGGCTGTTATTTCACCTCCTTCTAATGATCCCTCAGTCTCCGTCCTTTGCTCTGCTGTCTTTGACAAGTTTGAACTTGTGACTTTGTCAGTATTACATGATATTGTTGGTCATTTAAAGCCCTCAGGTTCTCCATATGATGCTGTCCCTCCCCGATTTGTCAAGGAGGTTTTTCCCACTGTAGGGCCATCTGTTCTTGCAGTTGTAAATAGCAGTTTGTCATCAGGTGTGGTCCCTGAAAATTTTAAACACGCAGTAGTCCAACCTCTGATTAAAAAACCTGGTCTGGATCCTACAGAACTTGCAAATTTTAGACCTATCTCCAAGCTGCCTTTTCTTTCAAAAGTCCTTGAAAAGATAGTTTATAGTCAATTGATGGCCTATCTGAAAGATCATAATATTCTTGAAGTTTTCCAGTCCGGTTTTAAAATGCTACATAGCACAGAATCTGCACTTCTAAAAGTTTTCAATGATATATTTTTAGCTACTGACACTGGTGATTGTGTTATTCTGGTGCTTCTTGACTTAACTGCTGCATTTGACACTGTGGACCATGAAATCTTAATATCTCGTCTGGAGCAGTGGGTGGGCATAAAGGGCATAGCACTCCAATGGTTCAGGTCTTATTTAAAAGATCGGACTTTCTGTGTTAGCTGTGGTGATGCTGTGTCCTCTTCGGCTCCTCTCTCTTGTGGGGTACCGCAGGGCTCAGTTTTAGGTCCTCTTCTTTTTTCTCTTTATCTGCTCCCCCTTGGTTCAATAATCAGGAAGCATGGCTTGTCATTCCATTGTTATGCAGATGACAGCCAGATTTATGTCCCACTTAGAAAGAATGACACAGTCAGACAGCTACTTGATTGTCTTGATGATATAAAGGCATGGATGTCTCTTAACTTTTTAAGTTTCAATGAAAATAAAACAGAAGTGATGGTGTTTGGTGGGACCACTGGGACCCCTCTGGTTGATTTGGGTGCCTTGTCTCAGTACATCAAGCCAACCATCACTAACTTAGGGGTGAAAATTGACTCTGATCTTAAGCTCGACAGTCAGATCAGGGCAGTAGTAAAATCAAGTTTTTTCCAATTGAGGCAGCTGGCCAAAATAAAGCCTTATCTTTCAAGCCAACATTTTGAGACCGTGATCCATGCCTTTGTAACCACTCTGCTCGATTACTGTAATGCACTGTACGTGGGCGTTAGTGAGTCTTCGATTGCTCGTTTCCAGATGGTGCAAAATGCTGCAGCACGTCTTTTAACTGGAACACGTAAATATGAGCACATCTCCCCTATTTTGGCATCACTTCACTGGCTGCCTGTACATTTTAGGATTAAATTTAAAATTATTTTATTTGTTTTTAAATCCCTAAATGGGCTTGCCCCACCTTACATTTCTGAGCTGCTACACCCTTACACGCCCACCCATTCTCTCAGGTCAGCTGATCAGCTGTTCCTGAATGTGCCAAAGACAAAGCGTAAGCTCAGAGGGGATCGTGCGTTTGCTGTGGCAGCTCCTAAATTATGGAATGATTTGCCTCTGCCCATTAGGCAGGTCTCTTCATTGTCTTTATTTAAATCAACTCTTAAAACATATATTTTTTCTCTGGACTTTGACATCTGATGCTGACATTCAACATTGACAGTTTTATTGTTTCTTAATGTGTTTTATTTCTCTGTACAGCACTTTGGTCCACTTCGGTGTTTTTTAAGTGCTTTATAAATAAAGTTTGATTGATTGATTGATTGATTGATGTAAGCCCAGTGTGTTAATGTTTTATTTACTTACCAGTGTTTAATTGCATTTGGTACTTGTTGAGTGTTCATTTTAGACTCTGCTTGCATGTTTATTTTATTCAAATTCATTTCTACCTTTTATTACACACTCTTCTTCTTTTTGGCATCCTGTGAGCCAGAAACACAACATGCATGTGTTTGATGTCCATCTGAAGCAGGCGAAGGAAATGTCAGTGTGCCCGCGGCGCTCCACTCCTCCGTGTGCGTGTGTAACATCACTTACTCAAGCTGTGTGTGTGTTCTTGTTTTAATGGTCCACCTGGACCCAGTGGGTCGGTACAAGCCGCCTGCTCTCTCTCGCTCGCTCGCTCAGTCCACCTGCAGTTACTGTTGGGCACGATACACGCTCACACACTCGTGTCATTTGATGTGGTTTCTCATGAATCAGCTTACATGTTTTGTTTGCTTTGAAGACTGAACTCCCAACCACACACACACACACGCCACTTTCTCTCCCACTTCATCGCTCTTTTATCCTCCGCTCTGTTTGAAGGTTGTTGGAATGTGATCTGATAGCGTTTATATCACTGCTCACATCTCACAGGAATGAGATTTTGATCTGCTGAGAAAATCTGAACCTAGTGGCCACACCCCTCCATTATGATTGACACCTGAGGTTAGTGGCCACACCCCTCCATTATGATTGACACCTGAGGTTAGTGGCCACACCCCTCCATTATGATTGACACCTGAGGTTAGTGGCCACACCTCTCCATTATGATTGACACCTGAGGTTAGTGGCCACACCCCTCCATTATGATTGACACCTGAGGTTAGTGGCCACACCCCTCCGTTATGATTGACACCTGAAGTTAGTGGCCACACCCCTCCATTATGATTGACACCTGAGGTTAGTGGCCACACCTCCATTATGATTGACACCTGAGGTTAGTGGCCACACCCCTCCGTTATGATTGACACCTGAGGTTAGTGGCCACACCCCTCCATTATGATTGACACCTGAGGTTAGTGGCCACACCTCCATTATGATTGACACCTGAGGTTAGTGGCCACACCCCTCCATTATGATTGACACCTGAGGTTAGTGGCCACACCCCTCAATTATGATTGACACCTGAGGTTAGTGGCCACACCCCTCCATTATGATTGACACCTGAGGTGAGCGGCCACACCCCTTCATTATGATTGACACCTGAGGTTAGTGGCCACATCCCTCCATTATGATTGACACCTGAGGTTAGTGGCCACATCCCTCCATTATGATTGACACCCGAGGTGAGCGGACACACCCCTTCATTATGATTGACACCTGAGGTTAGTGGCCACATCCCTCCATTATGATTGACACCTGAGGTTAGTGGCCACACCTCTCCATTATGATTGACACCTGAGGTTAGTGGCCACACCCCTCCATTATGATTGACACCTGAGGTTAGTGCCCACACCCCTCCATTATGATTGACACCTGAGGTTAGTGGCCACACCCCTCCTTTATGATTGACACCTGAAGTTAGTGGCCACACCCCTCGATTATGATTGACACCTGAGGTTAGTGGCCACACCCCTCCATTATGATTGACACCTGAACCTAGTGGCCACACCCCTCCATTATGATTGACACCTGAGGTTAGTGGCCACACCCCTCCGTTATGATTGACACCTGAGGTTAGTGGCCACACCCCTCCATTATGATTGACACCTGAGGTTAGTGGCCACACCCCTCCATTATGATTGACACCTGAGGTTAGTGGCCACACCCCTCCATTATGATTGACACCTGAGGTTAGTGGCCACACCTCCATTATGATTGACACCTGAGGTTAGTGGCCACACCCCTCCATTATGATTGACACCTGAGGTTAGTGGCCACACCCCTCCATTATGATTGACACCTGAGGTTAGTGGCCACACCTCCATTATGATTGACACCTGAGGTTAGTGGCCACACCTCTCTTATGATTGACACCTGAGGTTAGTGGCCACACCCCTCCATTATGATTGACACCTGAGGTTAGTGGCCACACCTCTCTTATGATTGACATCTGAGGCTGTAGTGGCCACACCCTTGTGTTTTGATTGATACCTGACACTGTGTCTACACCGCACGTGGCGCGACACAACACAACAAAATACTACAGAACCCATTATAATCAGGGATGCTGTCTACACTGGATGCAGCGCAACACGACACGTTAAATCAGTAAACTGCTGCCTCGTTCTGACACAATGACGTACTGACAAAGATCAAATGATTTACAGTAGTTGCTTTCTCGCATCCGGAGTAGACACGGTGTGAGGTCAGTGGCCACACCTCTGTTATGATTGACAAGTTGCCAAGCTCCTCCCTTACAACTGACACATATTTCTAATGAATTTAGACGTAATAGCCAGTGTATTTTAGTATTATCTTTAGCTTTCATGAGAAATAAAACAGGCCCAAATTTCACTAGTCGTCATCATCCAGTAATAATGAATGCTGAGAGCAGCTCTGATCATTGGATGAGACATGTTTGAGTTCATATTGAGATCTCTGGGTTTTGTGTCTTAGAGAAACACCTGAGATGTTAAAGAGATATTCTCTGTGGTTTGTCTTTCCTATGGCTCGCTCTCTCTCTCCATCAGTGTGTCTACATTGGCAGCTCGGTCTCCTGGAAAGACAGACCAGACGGACAAACGGGAAGCAGCTGTTGCCAGGGAAACAGGCTGCAGAGCGTGGGAGAGATTGTGAGGTAAGAAAGGAGAACAAATGAAGGAAAAAATAGATCGAGGGAATGAAGCCGAGCTCGAGAGATCTAATTAAATTCTGACAGCGAGGGAAAAGGCCATGTGTGTGTGTGTGTGTGTGTGTGTGTGTGTGTGTGTGTGTGTACCTGCGTCGGTTGCTGGGAATAGATTGAATGACGTGAGGTGTGACAACATAATCCAAACCCTGGCAACTAGACCGTTATAGATCTATCTATCTATCTATCTATCTATCTATCTATCTATCTATCTATCTATCTATCTATCTATCTATCTATCTATCTATCTATCTATCTATCTATCTATCTATCTATCTATCTATCTATCTGTCGTTCTATCTGTCGTTCTATCTGTCGTTCTATCATTCTCTTTCTTTCTTTCTCTCTCTTTCTTTCTTTCTCTCTCTCTCTCTCTCTCTCTCTCTCTCTCTCTCTCTCTCTGTCTGTCGTTCTATCATTCTCTCTCTCTCTCTCTCTCTCTCTCTCTCTATCTGTCTGTCTGTCTGTCCGTCCATCTCTGTCATTCTATCATTCTCTCTCTCTTTCTCTTTCTCTCTCTCTTCTCTGTCTCTCTCTCTCTCTCTCTCTCCCTCTTTCTCTCTCTCTCTCTCTCTCTCTCTCTCTCTCTTTCTCTTTCTCTTTCTCTTTCTCTCTCTCTCTCTCTGTCTATCTGTGATTCTGTCTGTCTATCTCTCTGTCTGTTATAGGTTTATTCATGAAATTTGCAGAAACAATGAGTTATTCACAGTGGACGGGAGCAACAGAACATTTCTGACAGAAGACATGGAAAAAGTTCAGTTGGTAAAAGTGGAATTAGGAACTACACCCTTCCACAAGCACACACACGACTACACACACGTTCACAATATAACACACACACACACAC
This sequence comes from Schizopygopsis pylzovi, assembly GCA_027422435.1. NCBI lineage: Eukaryota > Metazoa > Chordata > Actinopteri > Cypriniformes > Cyprinidae > Schizopygopsis > Schizopygopsis pylzovi. The sequence continues at coordinate 5,457,970 of CM049821.1, read as the reverse complement.
ATGCATACACCCAACCAGACACGTACACACACTCTTAAGTTTTTGAGAAACAGCAGTCACACGGTTCAAATCGTACGTCAATGAAGCTCGATGTTGCTTAATCCTCCTCCCAAACCACAGGAAATTACATCATAGCTTCTCTGGGCCTCCCCAATTGGCCAATTGTCATCAGAGGAAACATCTTAAAGATTCATATGGAGGAGAAGATGGAAAAAAACATCACATACAGACACACACTATATGTTTCCACACAGGAGGCAGTTAGGGGAAGTAGATGTCGTATTGTGTGTTTACTCATGTTGAGCTGGCCAGAGGATTTGACAGCGCCATCTTTCCATCTCTTATGGACGGGACGGATGTAAATTAATACTTTTTGACCCAGTTATAGTCCATGTATTTCTAATAAGTTAATTTTTAGCTAGTCAAGTCATTTTCAAGTCAAGGTGATATGGCATTTTTCACTTTTGAATTACTTTGCATTTAAAAATAGAGTTAAGAGACTTCTATAATTTAATACCAACTGGCCAAAACACTTTAATATCACAAACAAACAAGACTTTGGTTAGCATGTTGAAACACAAACACTATCACACCATAAACCACTATAGAAATACACTAGTGTTCAAGTGTTTGGGGACGGTAATGATGTTTCGAAAGACGTCTCTTATGCTCACTAGTGTATTTAATTTATGAACAATTGTGAAACATTATTATAATTTAAAATAAATAGTTTCCATGTGAATATATTGCACAATATAATTTATAAAAAATATGCAAAGCTGCATTTTCAGCAGCCATTCCTCCATTGTTCAGTGTCACATGATCCTTCAGAAATCGCTCTAATATGCTGATTTGCAAATTTATTTAGAATAAAATATGTTCATTATAGGATTATTCGATTATGGATTTCATCATGTGTATTTGGAACTTCTGAATATAGAATTCACAGAACTAGACGACAAGATCCTGGATCAAACGATGTGCATATTCAATACTGTGGAGGGGGGTTTCCTTGCTTCTTACTCACCACTAAGGTAACAATTTAAAACGCACACATTGTCCTACTGGACCACCGTGAAAGCAGGGCAGACCTCTTCAATGGAGAAACCACATAGAATCTCTTTGAGTCAAACACAAACAGTTATCCGAGAGCATATACCGCAGATTTCAAGTGTTTTATGTATTGTGATGACTTTAGAGTTAACATTATGTTTTTGCCTTTGCACATAAAGAACGGAAAGCAAGCTGTCCATTATGATTGAGGGGGGATTTTTGTGTTTATTTTAATGCTTTAAATATTATGTTTGATCGTGTGTCTGGAAAACTGGTAATGAATCAGGAATGTGGATGAGGATCAAATTAGGACTCTTCCTTTCATGATAGACAGACACAGGAGTGTTTAAGTGTTTTATAATTTTCGCGGGCTGTGAGCTGAATTCCTTTCCTCTTACGCGCGCCTGGGCCTCTTTTCCCGCGTAAACGCTCCAGTCAGGCAAAGCGGAGAGAAACGGCGCTCCGGTTTGATGTCGTTGTGTTTCAAGCGGGGCGTGTGAGTGTGTGCGGGTGTTTCGGCATGTGTCTCCATCTGTCAAACGCGGTGTTTATCCGAGGCTTCTGTGTCTTTGTGAGTCGACCGCAGCACGTGTGATTCAGATCCGTGAGTCACTAGAGCATCGCTGTATGCGGTCACTTCAGCAATCTGTCCTCCGGAGAAAGAAAGAGAGAGAGAGAGTTTGGGGTTCTGTGAGGGGTGGAGGGGGTTACTGCTAACTGAATTTTCTCTTATTTCAGATCGGTCAGCTTTGAGTCAGTCTAAAAAAATCTACCACTCTCCTGTTAAAATCAGCAAGACTTTCTGCACTCCAATTGAGCGACGTAACTAATCTGAGTCATGAAGCGGTTTAAAATGCAAGTCATTACATTTATGAGGTAAAATTAGTAAATATTTTATTCCTATGTATATATAAATAGCCCTTTGATTGAGGTATGTTGTTGTATGAGCAGTGTCTGAGGTATAATAGTTTGCTAATGTGGACTATTGATAGCGACTGTTGAGTGATGGTGATGGTTGAGGTAAGACCCCCCCCCCCCATGATTGTAAAGCGCTTTGGGTGTACAACAATACACAATAAAGCGCTATATAAATGCATCATTCATTCTTTCATAGCGAGTAGTTAAACTGAATAAAGTTTGTCGAGTCACTTTTCTACATGGTACAGTTATTTTAAAAAATCACGTGGAACCATGATCCTATGTAAAAAGGGAACATTATCAGAGCTTTGGCTAACATTTTGGCAAAGCTCTCCTCAAGTCATGAACAAATTTGTGACCCTGCAGCACAAAAGCAGTGTTAAGTCGCTGGGGTATATTTGTAGAAATAGCCAAAAATACATTGTATGGGTCAAAATTATTAATTTTTATTTCATGCCAAAAATCATTCGGATGTTAAGATCATGTTCCATGAAGATATTTTGTAAATTCCCTACGTAAATGTATTAAAACTAAATTTTTGATTAGTAATATGCATTGCTAAGAACTTAATTTGAACAACTTTAAAGTTGATTTTCTCAATATTTAGATTTTTTTGCACCCTCAGATTCCAGATTTTCAAATAATATCATCTCTGCCAAATATCGTCCTATTCTAACAAACCACACATCAACGGAAAGCTTATTTAATCAGCTTTCAGATTATGTATAAATCTCAATTTTGAGAAATTGACACTTATGACTTGTTTTGTGGTCCAGGGTCACATATTCTTATAGGCCACGTTAACACAGCAGCAAAATATGGTTTTCAGTCCTGTATTTGAGCCCTTAATACGGTTACATTTACACACGGTTCGGTTAAATACGGGATTGACAACCGGATTCTGTAACAGAACTCACACCCGTACATTTTTAGGACTCACAACCGTATTTTTGTTGAACACATACTGTGTGAATGGAACAGGACTGGACAACTAGTGTCTGTCACATCATACAGTGCAAGAGAGAGCTGCTCTGCTGCACAAACACAAGTCTACCGTGTGTTGCGTGTTTTCACGTGTGGTTTCGGTAACTTTACAGTGACAGAGAAATTAGCTGTATGTCATTGTGACGAGTGGGGCGGGGCCGGGAGCCGTCGGAACGGAGCGAGGCCGGTGGAGTAATTGGTAATGAACGACACCTGCACCACTCACCGGTCTCGAGTCCCACGGAGGAGCTTCGGAAGGGTTAAATGAGGAGTGACGACAGTGGAAGACGAGAGAGGACCAGGCCTGGATTTTAGTTTGTGTTTTGTGTGCGGCAGTCGTCCGTGAGGGGCTGCCGCTTTTCATTTGTGTTTGTTTATTTTGTTATTAAATGTGTTGAATGTTCGCCGGTTCCCGCCTCCTTCTTCCCATATATATCAACTTCGTTACATTGGTGCCGAAACCCCGGATGAAGGAGGGACACGCTGTCAGAGAGCCCTCGCTGCTGAGGGGGATCGCGGTGCTGAGGAGATCGGGCACCAATGTAACGCAGTTGATATATATGGGAAGAAGGAGGCGGGAACCGGCGAACATTCAACACATTTAATAACAAAATAAACAAACACAAATGAAAAGCGGCAGCCCCTCACGGACGACTGCCGCACACAAAACACAAACTAAAATTCCAGGCCTGGTCCTCTCTCGTCTTCCACTGTTGTCACTCCTCATTTAACCCTTCCGAAGCTCCTCCGTGGGACTCGAGACCGGTGAGTGGTGCAGGTGTCGTTCATTACCAATTACTCCACCGGCCTCGCTCCGTTCCCACGGCTCTCGGCCCCGCCCCACTCGTCACAGTCATCTGAAAGTTTTCGATTCAGTCAGTTTTCCAGAGACGCTTCTGCAAGTCACTGTGTGAACGGGACATTTGAGACTCACACCTGTAAAGAAAATGCAGCTGTCAATCCCAAAAACTGACAGTGTGAGCATAGCCATAGTAACGTTAATGGCATTTTCGTATTTATGTGAAGAAAAAAGCTCTCCAAAGTGGATAAATGATGTTTTATTAACAAAGTTCGGGCGGAGCATGTCAGATAATTAGCCTAATCAACACAAGTGGTACGCAATCAAGGTAATCAACACATGGATATAAATACAGCTGACTTACCTCCATTCATTTGATGGTTAAGCAGCATCCCTCCACCAATATCACTAGAATTGTCGTCACACCGGGGGGGGTACTCTGGGTTCGGGCCATTCCTGAGCTTGGAGTCCTTCCCCTGGACAGCACGCCAACAACGTATTACCATACTCGCCAAATACGCATTACGTTTATCGTGCTAATATATGTAAA
>CM049821.1:5411166-5448666 GCA_027422435.1 Schizopygopsis pylzovi | reverse complement strand
GGAAATGCATTTTTAAGAGGGTCTGTTCCCACAGCCATCTGAGGACGTGGAGAATAAAACAACAGCAACAAAGATAAGATGTGTAGAGGGCCTACGCATGAAGGAAATCACTGACGGAGCGTTTGAAGGACAGGAACGCGTAACGTTCACAGTGAGCGTGTGGAAAGAAACGTGTCAGATTGAAATCAAGCAGAAATACAGCACATTCAGGTTCTTGAAACACAACTACACCTGTTTGTGACTCTCATTGGTCAACAGATGCCTGTTAGAGCGCAGGGCTGAAATTATCATCTTTATCAACTCATGTCTTTCAACATCCTGAAACTGATGAATCTGCACTGTTTTCTAAGTAAACTCTAGGTTTTAGTTTCTGGTTTGTAAAACAAATGTTAGCCTGTTTATGTGGTGTGTCAGGGTAAATGGTTATAGTTTTTATTTTTACATTTTTTAAAACACTTTAAGAGCTCATGTCAATAGTATATACCTTGAACTCAGTGTAAGTTATAATGGGAAAAATTCAACACACACGCCAAATGCATACATGTAAAACATAAGTATGTTGCAAAACGTAATTTTTTGTATTTCTTGACTTTTTATAAAAAAATATTTATTTATTAAAATCTAACTGGATTTTTTTTTATTTTAATTACATATCACATGTACAAAAGTCAATCTTTTTTAAAAAAAAACATATATTTAAATTTATTTTCAGTAGATTTAATCACAGAAATTCAATAAATGTAATTTATTTATATATCAAGTTTAAGTTTATTATTTTATTTATAAGTTTATGAATCAAATTTGATTTATATATTTTAATCACATTTAGTTAGGAAGGTAGTATCATCTTATTTGTATTATTCAACTATTTTAATCCATTTTTTGATCAATTTAAATCAAATTTACATTTAAATCAATTTTTTTTTTTTTCATGTTATATTAATTAATCTTTCTGGCAAATTGCATAAAATTTTTAACCAAATTAAATTAGCTAGCATAATCTTATTTGTGGCGTGATTTTTTTGCCTATTTATTTATTTATTTATTTATTAAACTATAGGACACAGAGGAGAATTACGTTGCGAAACACGATGCATTAACACCTGCATTAAAATATTTTCACAGGAAGAAGCAAATTTATACTTATTTTGTTTAAAGATTAAATTTGTTCATGAAGTTCTGCCCTTCAGAAGCTTCATATGATGTTTACATGTTTTGCAGAGAACCAAAAAAGAATTTAAAAGAATATGTATAATTATCAATATACAGCATGTTATGTGTATGTAAACGTATGTCTGAATCTGTATGTACGGTCAGCAGTCACATCCGTGTTTATGTACTGTGCTTGTTTAGAGTCTCTCTCTGTCCTGGCATGCTCATATTCCATCAGATACAGCCCTGAGTATGAAACGTCTAAATATAGAAGCACTTACAGTGCTAACAAATGTGTGTGTGGAGTGCTTTACTGCAGTAACTAGACCAGAGCAGGTGCAGACCTACAATCACACACACTAAAAACAACACAAAAGTCACTGAAGCGCTGAGAAAGTGTTTCGGCCTCGATTGTGAACATGACAGGGCAGAGCGAGAGAGAGAGAGACGGGCTTTGAAACAGAAAAACTGATGACTCACCAAGCTTCCCAAAACCCCCCTCCTCCCTTCCCGCCTTACGGGAAACTGAATGTTTTCCCTCTCGCTCCTTCACAGGAAGAAAAGCTCTTTTGACAGGCGCCGGGGTCACGCGCTGGCCGAGTGTTTGTGTGCGGGACCATCGTCTCTCTGCCACTGCGGGGGTCCGGGACCGTTAGCTGTGAAGAATAGTGTTGTGTGTGTGTGTGTGTGTGTGTGTGTGTGTGTGTGTGAGAGAGAGAGAGAGAGAGAGAGAGAGAGAGAGAGAGAGAGAGAGAGAGAGAGAGAGAGAGAGAGAGAGAGAGAGAGAGAGAGAGAGAGAGAGAGAGAGAGAGAGAGAGAGAGAGAGAGAGAGAGAGAGAGAGAGAGAGAGAGAGAGAGAGAGAGAGAGAGAGAGAGAGAGAGAGAGAGAGTGTGTGCATCGCTCACTTCAGGTGGTTGTGAAACTTAAATCTTTTAAATGCAACAGACTCACAAAAATAATAATTCTCACCCTAAAATTTACAAGGCAGCTATATACTCTCTCTCTGAACGTGAGCAAAACCAAAGAGCTGATCGTGGACTTCAGGAAGAGACAGCAGCGGCCCTACACTCCTCTTATGATCAGTGGGACCCCTGTGGAGAGGGTGAGCAGCTTCAAGTACCTCGGGGTAAACATCTCCGAGGACCTGACATGGACTACACACATTCAAACTCAGGTGAAGAAAGCCAGGCAAAGACTGTACCATCTGCGACAGCTGAGGAAATTCAGGGTCTCTCCAGCTATCCTGAAAACTTTCTATTCAGGGGCCATAGAAAGTGTTCTGACTCAGTGCATCTCAGTGTGGTATAATAATGCCACAAACCAGGACTGCAAAGCTCTACAGAGAGTCGTGCGCTTAGCTGAGCGCATCTCAGGGTCTACTCTCCCCTCTCTGCAGGACATCTACCTCAAACGCTGCAGAAGCAGAGCTGCTAAAATCATCAAAGACTCAAACCACCCCGGTAACCATCTTTTCCGTTTACTGCCATCTGGCAGGCGCTACAGGAGCTTGATGGCAAAGACAGAGAGACTGAGGAAGAGCTTCTTCCCTCAGGCCATCAGGCTCCTTAACACAAACTCTGTTCCATAAACTTTCACTAGACTCATTATTATCTGTAAAAAAAAAATAACAAAACATTCATATTCTCATCATCCATATTGCCGCTATGTGTGCATACCCAGTACAACCCGTTGCACATCCCTCTCATCCCTCCTGTTTATACTAATATTTATTAAGTCCCATATACTGTTTTTTGCACATCCAATTTGTTTTGCACATCTTACTGTTTTACTGTTTTGCACTTTTCTTTATTCTATTGCACATTTTACTTCTTATTTCTTTTTTTTACCTATATATATATATATATATATATACTCTTGTGTGGTGTTACTTTTATATAATTTAATTTTGACTTTATTGTTTATTTTTTATATATATATTTTCTTTTTTTTAATTCTTTGCACTGTCCACTGAGCGGACCTGATTTGAACTACATTTCACTTTTGATTATACCCTGTATAATTTATCATGTGACAAATAAAGAAACCTTGACCTTGACCTTGATACTTTCAAATATATATGAAAAAAAGTTAATTACTTTGTAACAATTTACACTGTGAAAAAAATAATATTATGTGTAATATATGTGACCGTGGAGCACAAAATCAGTCTTAAGTCGCTGGGGAATATTTGTAGCAATAACCAAAAATACATTGTATAACCAAAATTGTCCATTTTTATTTTATGCCAAAAATCATTCGGATATTAAGATCATATTCCATGAAGATATTTTGTAAATTTCCTACCATAAATATATCAAAACGTAATTTTGATTAGTAATATGCATTGCTAAGAACTTCATTTAGACAACTTTAAAGATGATTTTCTCAATATTTAGATTTTTTTGCTTCCTCAGATTCCAGATTTACAATCTCAGCCAAATATTGTCCGATCATAACAAACCATATATCTATGGAAATATTATTTATTCAGCTTGATGATTTCAATTGACATTTTTTGACTGGTTTGAAAAGAAAATCGTGAGTAAAACACGAAATATTGAAAGAATCGCCTTTAAAGTCGTCCAAATTATGTTTTGATGTATTTACGGTAGGAAATTAACAAAATATCTTTCCTGAAACATAATCTTTACTTAATATCCTAATGATTTTTGGCATAAAATAAAAATATACCCCAGTGATTTAAGACTGCTTTTGTGTTCCAGGGTCACAAATAACAAATATATTTTTGAATTACATGAAACTTTTTGGATTTCTTTTTGAGACGTTTCTGAAACGCCACAGAAGATTACAGACTATTTTCTCTGGAAAAACATCTGGAGACCTAAACGTATGTCTCCATGTAATCTCATATCTGTCTAGGAGATGTGTTTATATCGCCAGTGAACACAGCGGCTCGTTGAATAAAGTCCCGTTTAGTGACTAGGGTCACTAGAATGCCAGCAGATCTAATTAGTGTTCCTCTTCAGAGGCCGTCATAAATAACCCACACTGACACTTGGACTTTCCCTTTGAAGTCGTTTGTTTGGCAGCCTGTTGTTTTAATTGAATCCTTTCGCCTCCTGAGAGAGCTTGTCTGGCGGGAGGGAAACGTAGGGGATTTCACCCGCATTTCTGAGCCATGATGCAGGACAGCAGCCAATGGGATCCGATGACTCGAGTAAACACTGATATAACTGATCCAAGGACAGACACACTGCTGCTAGTCTGAACTCAGATAAAGTACTGAAACACAGAACAAACACGAGACGTACAGGACATCCCAGCACAAGCACCGCAGTGAAGCTCACCTGGAGCACCTGTGACTGATGTCAGCTGGGGTTAGTCATCGGGTCAGCAGGGTAACCCGCCGCTTGTACTAGTCTGAGCCTGTTTGAGCAGATGTGTGAAGACAACTGAGAGTAGCATAGACTGATATACAAAGAACTTCATATATGATGATTATAGATGGATGGATGGGTGGATGGATAGATAGATGGTGGATGGATGATGGATAGATGGATATATGGTTATATGGATAGATGAATGGATGGATGGATGATGGATAGATAGATATATGGTTATATGGATAGATGAATGGATGGATGGATGGATGGATGGATGGATGATGGATGGATGGATGGATGGATGGATGGATGGATAGATAGATATATGGTTATATGGATGGATGGATGGATGGATGGATGGATGATGGATGGTTGGTTGGTTGGATGGATGGATGGATGGATGGATGGATGGATGGATGGATGATGGTTGGTTGGTTGGATGGATGGATGGATGGATGGATGGATAGATAGATATATGGTTATATGGATAGATGGATGGATGGATGGATAGATGGATGGATGGATGGACAGATATATGGTTATATGGATGGATGGATGGATGGATGGATAGATGGATGGATGGATGGATGGATATATGGATAGATAGATATATGGTTATATGGATAGATAGATAAATGGATGGATGGATAGATGGATGGATGGATGGATGATGGATGGTTGGTTGGATAGATAGATGGATGGATGGATGGATGGATGGATAGATAGATATATGGTTATATGGATAGATGGATGGATAGATGGATGGATGGATGGATGGATGGATAGATAGATATATGGTTATATGGATAGATGAATGGATGGATGGATAGATGGATGGATGGATGGATGGATGGATGGATGGATGGATGGATGGATGGATGGATGGTTGGTTGGATAGATAGATGGATGGATAGATGGATGGATGGATGGATGGTGGATAGATGGTTGGTTGGATAGATAGATGGATGGATGGATGGATAGATAGATGGATAGATGGATAGATGGATGGATAGATGGATGGATAGATGGATGGATGGATAGATAGATGGATAGATGGATAGATGGATGGATAGATGGATGGATAGATAGATAGATGGATGGATGGATGGTTGGTTGGATAGATAGATGGATGGATGGATAGATAGATGGATAGATGGATAGATGGATAGATAGATGGATGGATGGATAGATGGATGGATAGATGGATGGATAGATGGATAGATGGATAGATGGATAGATAGATGGATGGATGGATAGATGGATGGATAGATAGATGGATAGATGGATAGATGGATGGATAGATGGATGGATAGATGGATGGATAGATAGATAGATGGATAGATGGATAGATGGATGGATAGATGGATAGATGGATGGATAGATGGATGGATAGATAGATAGATGGATGGATGGATGGTTGGTTGGATAGATAGATGGATGGATGATGGATGTATGGATGGATGGATGGATGTTGGACGGACGGACGGACGGATGATAGATAGATAAAAAATTAGAAATGGGTGCAGTACACTATAGTTCATTTTTGTAAGGTAGGATAGCAAAATAAAGTGAACTGTGACATCATACACACATATTCTTCATACAGTGGACTACCAGAAGAAGAGATACAAATATGAGACCAAAAATCATTCAACATATTTTGAGCATATTTTGCTGAAGTGCTTTTCTTCAATTGACAATGTGATCTTTGTACACCACAGACTGAACACAATGAAGCATTGCCGAATTCATTAAATACCTTTCTATCAAAGTTATCTGACATTATCAAGATGAATTTGTTCTGACACCGTTTCACTCTGAGTTCTTCTCGTATTTTATTACCATTGTCTAAACTATAGCGAATAAACTGTGATAATGTGAGAAATGTTGAAGGTGTCTGACTACATTTTGGTTTGACTGTAGATAGACAGAAAGAGTCACAGATTAACCTCCGTTTGAACCTTTACTCAGAGGTCAGAGGTCGCAGCAGTACTGATCAGTCACATGTGTGTGTGTGTGTGTGTGTCACCTGGTCTGGCCTGCAGTCTGTAATTACACACAGGTGTGCGACGCCTGCAGACTGTCACGTAACACTTTACTGTTTTAACCATAGTGACTGTTGCTAGGGTGAGCTTAAAAGTCCTGTCCAGGAAACTACATAAAACATGAGAAATTCTGCTGACATCTCTCAGTCTGTGTAGGAACCTTAAACCTTGGTTTAGCCTTTATATATAAAGTTGAAAACATGAAACAGGGCTAAACACACGCAGGGACTCGACTGAACCAGCGAATCATTAGTTTTTCTGAATGAAGCGATCTCTTAAAAGATGTTTGATCATAGCCTCGGTTCACTCGGCTGCAGTTTCAGGAGCTGCTCGCGTGTGAATGTCGTGAATAATGTGCTGTGATGTTTAGCTCTCGGCTGAGCTGCAGATGTGCGGCTCTCAGCAGCTTTCCTCGAGTCTTTGTCTCTTTCTGATGCTTCTGTGTCCAAGTAGGTCAGAGTTCTGCTGCGGCTTTTCCTGACCCAGCACTTCTGTGTCCAAACACAGCTGGATGACAGCCGTGCAGGCGGGCGATAACGGTGACGGCACGCGAGTCGACAGTACAGCTGTGAGGGCCTTTTGTTACGTGCATAGATGACGTTGATGAGCACTGAATGCATAATGAATCCTGCAGATTTTCACTAGGCTGAAATCATGGACTTGGGTTTTTCAGGAGCATGAAACTGTGGGAACATCATAAGACATGGTCGGTTCGGATAGATGTGATATCCAACTTGCTGATGTAACCCCCCGGGTCCGCACCGTCCCAACTCGTTCTTGTGCCGAGCGGGTCTCGAACCCGGGATTCTGGCGCGGGAGGCGGGCGCTCTAACAAGGAACGCCAAAGGCTACAGCCTCTAGCATCAGAGCGCCTCTTTTTGAGGTTAGGAGAGTGAGGTTTACACACCGCCCTTACTGGCATACACATCTGTTACACTCACCCCCCTAAACGTCACTCCCATCCGGGTCACGGCACCAATGTAACCCCCCCCCCGGGTCTCGAACCCGGGATTCCGGCGCGGAAGGCGGGCGCTCTAACAAGGAACGCCAAAGGCTACAGCCTCTAGTGTCAGTCGCCAGAGCACCTCTTTTTGAGGTCAGGAGAGTGAGGTTTACACACCGCCCTTACTGGCATACACATCTGTTACACTTACCCCCCTAAACCTCACTCCCATCCGGGTCACGGCACCAATGTAACCCCCCCCCCCCGGGTCTCGAACCCGGGAGTCCGGCGCGGGAGGCGGGCGCTCTAACAAGGAACGCCAAAGGCTACAGCCTCTAGAGCGCCTCTTTTTGAGGTCAGGAGAGTGAGGTTTACACACCGCCTTTACTGGCATACACATCTGTTACACTGAGAAGCACAGAAAGTGCAGTGTCGGCTCATCTGGGCCACGTCTGCTGAAACTCTGGCAATGCTTATGAGTTCATAATTTGGAAGCGCTTATAGTTTCTGGGCCAAGGTTCTTCTGTGTAGAAACAGAACCCGATTTTCCAAAGCCGTCATTAGAATATTTCCCACTGAGCTGCTGTCGGTTTCCGACGGGACGCCCCAAAGTCTGTGAGCAGGACAGTAACTCAAGCTCATGCTTCTGTACTCATGTCAGAGTGACTAAATTCAGTCACTATGTGCATGCAGACAATAATCAGACATGCTCCCTGTCGTCTCTTTCAAATGGGAAAGTCTGATTCATTTAAGTGAATCAGTTAATTCAATTTTAATAAGAAGATTCGCCAATTTGAGTCACCGCACTGCATTGTTATAGTGAAATACACTATAGTGGATTTAGTGGAATAGTTGACAAATGATAATTTGCTGAAAATGTACTCACCCTCAGGCTGTCTGAGATGAGTTTGTTTCTTCATCAGATTTGGAGAAATGTAGCACTGCATCAGTGTCTCAGCAATGGATGCTCTGCAGTGAATGGGTGCCGTCAGAATGAGGGTCTGATAAAAACATCACAATAATACACACCACTCCAGTCCATCAGTTACTGTCTTGTGAAGAGAAAACTGTGTTTGTAAGAAACAAATCCATCATTAAAATGTGTTTAACTTCAAACCTTCGATTAAATTGCACACAGTAATTGTATATAATTAAAAGAGAAATATTGATATTTAAATAGTTTCAATGGATTTAGCTCCTTTGTATTAGTAGCATGTGCTGTAGCTAATTGCTTTACAGTTTTAAAGCTAATTGTAATTTCCAGAAGTGTCAGTAACACTGGCACCAACTCAACCCACTGTTGCGACTCTTAAAGCACGTGCTAATTATGAGATGAGAGCAGCATATGCTGTTTGGAGACTAATTTGTGTTAATAGGCCTTTATTTAAAGTGTGTTTGTGTGTTAGTTTGGGCGTGAAAGCATTGATACAGGTGTTGGATTAATTTATAATCCAATCTAACTGACCTTAAAGGGTCAAGAGCGCATGCAGTGATTTATGGAGGTCAGATTTTCAGGTACTGGCGTGATCTTGACTCACATTTTTATAAAAAAATGAACTTATTTAGGTCTGTGTTTTATGTTGCTGTCTTTGTTTTGTTTAATTTCAGCACAGCAGGTTACAATGTTGACGTTTATTTTATAAAACCGAATAGAAGGTGATGCATTTATTCAGCAAATATGCATTCAATTGATCAAAAGTGACAGTAAAGACATTTATACTGTTACAATAGATTTTTATTTGAAATAAAAGCTGTTCTTTTGAACTTTCTATTCATCTGTGCATCCTGAAAAATAAAACACGTCACTGTTTCCACAAAAATTTGAATCTGCACAACTGTTTTCAACATTTATAATAACTGGAAATGTTTCTTGAGCAGCAAATCAGCATATTATAATGATGTCTGAAGATCATGTGACACTGAAGACTGGAGTAATGATGAAAATTCAGCTTTGATCACAGAAATAAATTACATTTAAACATATATTCACACAGCTTTGTAATAATATCTCACTGTTTTTACTGTCTACTTGATCAACCTTGGTGCACTAAATGAGTTAAATAATGACTGAAAGAACTGATCAGGAGCGATTTGAAGACTTCACAATCCCGTGCTGCTCACGACACAACATGTGCTCGCGGCTGTCATGCGCACATGCTACATAAGTGAAGCGGGTCACCAGATGCTTCAATCTGTTTATTGTGTGTGTGTGTGTTTTCATATGTGAACAATAGCAGCAGTGTCGTGTCGCCGCGGCCTACAGTCCCATCTGAGCATGACAGGCTTTGTCCATAATGACAGACACGTGTTGGGAGTCTCCCAGAAACCACACACGCACGCACGCACGCACGCACGCACACACACACACACACCAATGCTCATCCACACACGCACGCTCATCCACACACGCACGCTCATCCACACACACACACACACACACACGCACACACGCACACACGCACACACACAAACTCACACATGCACACACTCATCCACACACACACACACACACACACGCGCACCCACTCATCCACACACACACGCACACACACTCATCCACACACACACACAGACACACACACACACACACACTCTCTATCTCTCTCACATACACACACACACACTCTCACACACACACACACTCACACACACAGACACACACACACTCTCTCTATCTCTCTCACACACACACACTCTCTCTCTCTCTCTCACTCACACACACACACACACACACTCTCTCTATCTCTCTCTCACACACACACACACACACACACTCTCTCTCTCTCTCTCTCTCTCACACACACACACACACACACACTCATCCACCCATGCAGTGGCAGCACATGGCTGGTGTGAGCTGACTCACCGCAGGTCTTGTGTAAGCGTGTGTTTAGATGTGTGGCTGGCACAGATGCCACCGCAGGAGATGGTGTGAGTGAAGAGCAGTAAATGATGTTTGAGGAATGAAGCTCACCTGGTCCGTCTGACACACCTGTCTCATCTCCTCGTGCCGGTAAACTCTGTGCATGAGCTCGCCATCTATGACTCACGGTGAATCATATTTGTGATTTATTTCATCTTAGGGCTCTTCTGTGCCTGATAAGATCCGAAACAAACAACAAGCCCCAATCTCTGAGGCTGTGAATCTCACACGGTGGAGCTGTGTTAGCCCAGGCCTGAATAAATGGGTTTATTTTGAGTTATTTTGGTAGCTGCATCATCATCTCGCCCAGCACAATTTATTTTATTATATAGTTACAAAGGAATCAAAATTAAGTCATTTTAAAGCTTTTAATGTTATTCACTACTCGCTAAGGTTTTGCAGGTACAATGGCAAAGTATTTAACATGTTACTGTGTATCTGCTATGGAGTTGGGTGGTTTTAGGGTGTTGCTATGCTGTTGCTAAGATATTCTAAGTTGCTAGGTTGTTTTGGGTGGTTGCCAGGATAGTGTTATACAACTGCAAGGCATTTAACATGGTTTTCAATGTTATTATGTGGTTGCTAGGGAGTTTGGGTGGTTTCCAGGGTGTTGCTATGCAGTTACTAAGATATTTTACATTGCTGATGTGTTTTGGGTAGTTGCTAGGGCGACACTGTATAACTGGAGAGTATATAAAACATGTTATTATGTGGTTGCTAGGGAGTTTGGGTGGTTTCCAGGGTGTTGCTATGCAGTTACTAAGATATTTTACATTGCTGATGTGTTTTGGGTAGTTGCTAGGGTGACACTGTATAACTGGAGAGTATATAAAACATGTTATTATGTGGTTGCTAGGGAGTTTGGGTGGTTTCCAGGGTGTTGCTATGCAGTTA
Organism: Schizopygopsis pylzovi; assembly: GCA_027422435.1. Taxonomy (NCBI): domain Eukaryota; kingdom Metazoa; phylum Chordata; class Actinopteri; order Cypriniformes; family Cyprinidae; genus Schizopygopsis; species Schizopygopsis pylzovi. Next base: position 5,437,364 of record CM049821.1, on the reverse strand, counting down.
CTAAGATATTTTACATTGCTGATGTGTTTTGGGTAGTTGCTAGGGTGACACTGTATAACTGGAGAGTATATAAAACATGTTATTATGTGGTTGCTAGGGAGTTTGGGTGGTTTCCAGGGTGTTGCTATGCAGTTACTAAGATATTTTACATTGCTGATGTGTTTTGGGTAGTTGCTAGGGTGACACTGTATAACCGGAGAGTATATAAAACATGTTATTATGTGGTTGCTAGGGAGTTTGGGTGGTTTCCAGGGTGTTGCTATGCAGTTACTAAGCTATTTTACATTGCTGATGTGTTTTGGGTAGTTGCTAGGGTGACACTGTATAACCGGAGAGTATATAAAACATGTTATTATGTGGTTGCTAGGGAGTTTGGGTGGTTTCCAGGGTGTTGCTATGCAGTTACTAAGATATTTTACATAGCTGATGTGTTTTGGGTAGTTGCTAGGGTGACACTGTATAACCGGAGAGTATATAAAACATGTTATTATGTGGTTGCTAGGGAGTTTGGGTGGTTTCCAGGGTGTTGCTATGCAGTTACTAAGATATTTTACATTGCTGATGTGTTTTGGGTAGTTGCTAGGGTGACACTGTATAACCGGAGAGTATATAAAACATGTTATTATGTGGTTGCTAGGGAGTTTGGGTGGTTTCCAGGGTGTTGCTATACAGTTACTAAGATATTTTACATAGCTGATGTGTTTTGGGTAGTTGCTAGGGTGACACTGTATAACTGGAGAGTATATAAAACATGTTATTATGTGGTTGCTAGGGAGTTTGGGTGGTTTCCAGGGTGTTGCTATGCAGTTACTAAGATATTTTACATTGCTGATGTGTTTTGGGTAGTTGCTAGGGTGACACTGTATAACTGGAGAGTATATAAAACATGTTATTATGTGGTTGCTAGGGAGTTTGGGTGGTTTCCAGGGTGTTATTATGCAGTTACTAAAATATTCTATGTTGGTAGCATGTTGTTGGCATGGTTTTTAATGTTACTAAAGTGGTTGCTAAGGAGTTTCATGTGGTTTGCAGGGTGTTGCTATGCAGTTTCCAAGGTTTTTTTTGTGTGTGGTTGTTGTACAATTGCAAGGCATTTAACATGTTTTTGTGTTTTCTTTCCCCAATGATCTTTAACATCATTTTGTGGACACTAGTGTATTTTAGGCGGTTGCCAGGGTGTTACTACGCAGTTCCCAATATACTCTTTATAGTCGCTTAGACGTTTGAGGTGGTTTCCAGGGCGACATTGTGCAATTGTAAGGTCATGTTTTTAATGTTATTACATGGTGCTAGAGAGTTGTTATTCAGTTGCTAAGATAAGTTGTTCTGGACAGTTTCACGCTGGATTTGTTTTGCTCGTTTTACCAGGTGAAATCTTTCAAATGGGACAGCTGTGTGCAGACGTTTAATCCTGAAGGCCAGGAGTTCGTTAAAAGACTAATGATTCGAGCGCAGTCGGCTGAACGCTTTGAATGCTTTGCTTTTATGTTGCTGTGTGCGTCTGTAGCGGTCACTCGTTTCTCCTGCCGTTTCCTCAGATGAAAGACACGGGGGAATATTTACGATGTTTATTTTCCTCTCAGGTCTTCCAGCAGCACCTGCACACAGCTGAGTCAACACAGTGCCTCATTACAGCCTCTTCTGGCCACATCTGCTGGCTTTTTGCTCTCTTGGATCAGATCCGCCCTCGACCAGGCTGTAAATCTTCATCTGCGGAGTGAATCTGGGGTGAAAACACACCTGGAGTTTCGCCCTGCCCTCATGAGCTCACGTCTGGAGATGTGGGTTTGTAAATCCACCTGCCCTGCCCGCTGTTTTCCTCACATTCAGCAAATCCCGGCTTGTTTTTCCTGCACCTGGCGCTCTGTGCCAGCACTCTCGCCCGTCTGTCAGAAAGAGCTGGCACTGGCCGCACATGACCCACGGTCCTGCCTTAAAGACGCAGGACACCCACAGCACCAGCATGCATTCAATCTGCCTCAGAAGTGTGGAGGGCAGACGGGGACAAAACTCTTGTTAAAAATGTCACCATGCACTGTTTGTCTGCGCTTCTTTAGTATGTGTAGACACGCACATTCTGGCCATGTCAAGGTGGCAGGTTTTGCCAGCAGCCATATCACCTTGCAGCCCAAAACCGGTTCCCACTGAAGCTAAGCAGGGTTGAGCTGGTCAGTACCTGGATGGGAGACCTCCTGGGAGGTTGCTGCTGGAAGAGGTGTTAGTGAGGCCAGCAGGGGGTGCTGTGTGGGTCCTAACGCCCCAGTATAGTGACGGGGACACTAAAAGCACCGTCTTTCGGAGGAGACGTTAAACCGAGGTCCTGACTCTCTGTGGTCATTACAAATCCCAGAGTAGGGGTGTAACCCCTGCATCCTGGCCAAATTCACCCGTTGTCCTCTGACCATCATCATGGCCTCCTAATCATCCCCATACACTGCTTGTCTTCATCACGGTCTCCTCTCCACCTGTAGCTGGTGTGTGGGGGGTGTTCTGGCGCACTATGGCTGCCGTCGCATCATTCAGGTGGATGAGGAGATTCTCCTCTTCTATGTAAAGCGCTTTGAGTGCCCAGAAAAGCACTATATAAATGTAATGTATTATTAAAAGTATGTTTTTTTTGTAGGAGTAAAGATGCACAGCTTTACTGTGTTCAGATGAAAAATCATTCTGGCCGTGTTCAAATACGTTTTAGAGTAGATGTACTCAGCAGACGCTGTGTATCAGAGTCCGTTCTGACGTCAGATGAGGGGGTTTATCCCTAAAATAGAGTCTGAAAAGCGTCACTTTAGCAGCATCCAGAATCTGCAGTGAGCTCTTCTGAACGAAGCATCATTTCATTTGATCGTTTGTCGTGCTCCAGAATGATTCCTCACATCGATTTAAAGATTTATCAGATGCACTATTTACAAAGAAACATATACACACATTATTATATACTTGAAATAACTATATTTTAATTATAGTAAGGAATATGATTCGATATTTATTGTTGATATGAATGTATTATTATAATATTATTTGAAGAGAATGTTCATAAATGTTTTGGAATTCTTGAATTAAATGTAGCTATTAATAGATATTTTAATGACCATTAATACAGCGTGTAAGATGTACATTGAGCAGAAATAACGTGTCACAGTCACCGAAATATTTTACAATAATTTTGTTTTAATTATATTTAAAATAATTATTAGACAAAACGAAATATTATTTAATTATTTACTTGTCCAATTATATATATTTTTCAATAAAATTAAGAATTTACATTTTATAATAGACACAAATATTGTTTTATTATTTATTATCAAATTATTATTTTTTTGTTTCAATAAAATTAAGAATTAGCATTTTATAATAATAGACAAAAATATTATTTTATTATTTATCAAATTATTATTTGTTTCAATAAAATTAAGAATTAGCATTTTATAATAATAGACAAAAATATAGTTGTATTATTGAATGTACTATATATTATAGAAAGTATAAAATGTATCAATTTATTTATTATATTTAAACAATATTAAGAATATTGGAGAAAGAATAATTATATTTATTATATTATGAAAAAAATATTATTTAAATCATTAAAACAAAATGTCCATTAATGTCTTAATGAAAGTTTAGTGTATTTAATTTTATAGTTTGTCTGTTTTTCATCAAAATCAAATATTTTGTTATTCATATTTTCATTATCATTACTCCCACTTAATTATTCATCTTTGTATGTCAGGCTCTCGACACTCATGTTAGTGACCAGTGTCTGGGGCGCAACGCATTACAAGTTACGCGAGTTACGTAATAATATTACTTTTTTCAAGTAACTAGTAAAGTAACGCATTACTTTTTAATTTACTAGAAAATATCTGAGTTACTTTTCCCCATTTATTGATGACAGAGCGCCGTGTGAACATGATCTTACTGTAGATCTAATCTAGACTAAATATGAATGTGTATTAATTCATCCCACTCGCAAAAAACAGATTCAGTATTCATCAAAATGAATTAAAACAGTGAAATGCAAACTCAGAATATGACGCAAACCTGCAATAATTAAATATGTTAAACAACACAAATATATCTAATCTCATTTTATTAACCGATGTGTTTGCTGCTGATCTTTGATGATCAGTTCAACCATATTAATAATCAAAAATTACTTTAGATAAACTAACAATTGTGCTTCGTTGTGTTTTATTGCTGAAGAGTGTTGAATCTTCTCCTGTGTTCTTCTGTACAGACGTGATTTACTCGTCCTTCAGTCTGAGGTTTATTCATTACACTTTTTGGTGTGAAAGGCTTTTACATTTGCTATAAATATAACTTCTTGTATTAAAAACAAACAATCAAGCCCTGCTCGTATTTAAAAAGTAACGCGAATGTAACGCATTACTTTCCATAAAAGTAACTAAGTAACGTAATTAGTTACTTTTTTAGAGAGTAACGCAATATTGTAACGCATTACTTTTAAAAGTAACTTTCCCCAACACTGTTGACAACAGTAGCCTGTGTTAATCGTACACTGAGCAGAGAGCAGGGGAAAGAGACACAATGTGTCACAGTTATTTAGCGGAAGTAGTTTTAGGAGCACATCTGGATGGACAGACGGCTCGAGCGCAGAGAAGAGGAAGCTTCCTGGATGAAAATAGCCCTCCGTCGCTTCTCGTGAAAACCCCCTTCCTGTCTTTAGCCAGCTGGTTAGTCATGAAGCCCTGGAGGAAGACTAACCATAACCAGAGACAGCAGCGTGTTAAACCAGTGACCCTGCGCCGCGTCCCAGAGCGCTTCCGCCGCGTCCCCAGAGCGCTTCCGGTGCGGTTCAGATCACAGCCGAGCTCCAGACGCGTCAACACAAACAGAGACGTTTTTCTCTGCGCGGTGTTTATTTACCTACAGATAAGTCACACAATGAACTTACAGTAACTGCACTAGGTGTTGGGTAAGCGCAGGTAGCTGACGGGCCGGAAAGGAGGAGCAGGAAGTGACGTAATTGTGTCTAGAGATGTCAAGACTAATATAAAGTCATGTGTGAATTTAGGGAGCTTTAGCACTTATAGTCATGAAAACGTACTTATTTCTCCTGTCATTTTGTCAAGTGTTATTTTTTACAAATTGACATGGCTAGGAAAATATTCTAGAAATATTTTAAAATGTTCTCAAAACACATTTGAGTATGAATAATTATCTATCCACAATGTGTAATCCTCAATCTTGTAATCTAGACGCCTTTAGATTTCCGCCATTTTGATTTTTGTGCTTTAGCTGTAATACTAAACACGTCATTTGAATTGTCTTCCAGATTTCTTCCGCTTTATGGTTTTATGAATGACAGAGAGAGCATAATTAATTAAGACACATTAAACAACACTTGAAAAGGAGTCTATCGTCCATCTGTGTTGTAATTGTGTATACACAAGGATATTCTGGGTGGATATGTAAAATATAATTAGAAGAAAAACAATAGTTTATTCACGTTAAATAATTTTAATTTCAATTAAAGTAATAATAATGATAAAAACAATTATGTTACTTTTTATTATTATTTTGTCACATACATAAGACGAAATGGCATTAATTTTATTCAAGAGATTGAGGACTAATACACCAGAATATTGTTAATAAAAAGCAAATAATATTTAATGACATGCAAGTCTATTTTTTCAGTTTGTGATGTATTACCCCCCCCCCCCCCCTTTCTTCTTTAATGTGTTTTATTTTATTGTGTTATTATTGTCTGTCATTTTTATGTTGATGGTTGTATTATTATTAATAATAATAATAAAAACCTAAACACTGTTGGTTTCTGCCATCTAGTGTTCACACAACATATCTACGTCACACTGGTTTTATTTTTCATTTTGTTTTTTAACTTTTCTGGAAAAATGTGATACATTTTATCATTTTAATCATTTGAGGAGGATATATTGATTTCATCGGAGGTTACGTTGTATACCGACCTCATTAACTTAATTACAACTAAATATAACATATATGATGGAAATGTAGCGTGATATAAATATGTGTGATATGATTACTGTGTATGAGTAACCCGTTTCTGGTCCTCTTTGACTTCCATATTATGGATAAAAATAATATTTAAGTCTTAAAAATTATTCAAAATATATTTTGTGTTCAACATTGATACAGCAGGTTAGAAACTCGAGGGTGAGTAAATGACGTAATTTTAACTTTTGGGGTAAACTAATATTTGTGCTAGTTCAATATTTAAATAAGTTGATTATTGACATATGTTTAATTTAATATACAGCGAGCGCGTCGCTGTGTTGCTATGGCTACGAGCGTTCTCGCGACGCAAATCTGTGCGTCCGTTGGTCGGTGACGCGTCAGTTCGCTCGAGCGCATTTAGCAGCGCTGCTAGAGTGTGAAGCAGCACAAACCGCCACCATGAGCCTCAATAAACAACAACTGAGTGACTCTTTACTCGTCTGGGTAAGATATACACCCGTTCCTGTCACTTCAGCTGATATTTAACCCGTGTCCGTCTGTATTGACCGAGAATGAAGTAACGCAAGTTGTTTGTTTGTGTTTAGCGCGCTAAGCTGTTAGCAGCAGGTGGATTCTCACATTTCACCGAGTTCATGACTTTTAATGAATTAATCGGCCTTTTCTTTTAATCATACGCTCGTCTATCAGTCAGCCGATGTTATTAGTGCTTTATACAGCTCTGCATGTGTGTGTTTGGTGTGTTAAACTCGTTATGTAACTGATCAAAGGTACTGAAATGAGTTTAAAGACTGATTACAAGAGTTCAAAACAACGTAACCTCCGATGAAATCAATATATCTTCCTCAAATACAAAACAACATAACCTCCGATATATCCTCCTCGAATACAAAACAACATAACCTCCGATATATCCTCCTCAAATACAAAACAACATAACCTCCGATATATCCTCCTCAAATACAAAACAACATAACCTCCGATATATCCTCCTCAAATACAAAACATAACCTCTGATGAAATCAATATATCTTCCTCAAATACAAAACAACATAACCTCCGATATATCCTCCTCAAATACAAAACAACACAACCTCCGATATATCCTCCTCAAATACAAAACAACATAACCTCCGATATATCCTCCTCAAATACAAAACAACATAACCTCCGATATATCCTCCTCAAATACAAAACAACATAACCTCCGATATATCCTCCTCAAATACAAAACAACATAACCTCCGATATATCCTCCTCAAATACAAAACAACATAACCTCCGATATATCCTCCTCAAACACAAAACAACATAACCTCCGATATATCCTCCTCAAATACAAAACATAACCTCTGATGAAATCAATATATCTTCCTCAAATACAAAACAACATAACCTCCGATATATCCTCCTCAAATACAAAACAACATAACCTCCGATATATCCTCCTCGAATACAAAACAACACAACCTCCGATATATCCTCCTCAAATACAAAACAACACAACCTCCGATATATCCTCCTCAAATACAAAACAACATAACCTCCGATATATCCTCCTCAAATACAAAACAACATAACCTCCGATATATCCTCCTCAAATACAAAACAACATAACCTCCGATATATCCTCCTCAAATACAAAACATAACCTCTGATGAAATCAATATATCTTCCTCAAATACAAAACAACATAACCTCCGATATATCCTCCTCAAATACAAAACAACATAACCTCCGATATATCCTCCTCAAATACAAAACATAACCTCTGATGAAATCAATATATCTTCCTCAAATACAAAACAACATAACCTCCGATATATCCTCCTCAAATAAAATAACTAATGTCTCTCGCGGTTGAGGAACAAACAGTGTCTCTATTTACTGAATTAAGCGTATTGTTTTTGATCTCACCTTTGAGACATACTGCTGTAAATGTATTAAAATAATTAATAACCTATGATTTTACTTTGACAGTCTTTTAGTATGTTTTCTGTAACAATTACTCAGTATGCAGATATTACTTATAATATATTATTCAGTATACAGATATAACTTATAATATATTATTCAGTATACAGATATTACTTCTAATAAATCAAAGTAGGTATGCACGTTTGTTTTTAATTGCTTATTGTCATTTTATAGCGTGAAACATTTTTTTTTCATAAGGTTTATTTGAAAAATATATTTTTTTTTGAGTTGTATTTATTATATTTAATTTATATTAATTAGAAAAAATCTGTTCACTATAGTTTATATGCATTTAAATTTATTTTAATTTACTTTAATGCATTTGTATTGTTTATTTAATAGCTTTTATTGTAGTACATTTATTTTAATATATTTTTATTTTAAGCTGAAGTTCAAACGCTAATTAAAAACAGACTTATGTTCGTGTAAACATCTGTTTGTGTTTTTGTGGGTAAATTAGGATAAAGCTGGGGTGTTTTCGAGAACGCAAGGTTAACCCGTTCAATCCCAAATATTTCCCATATCCAAATTAAGTGTTAGTAACCCTTTGAAATAATCAACAACTATTATTTACATTTTTTAGTGTGTGAAAAATAGTTTTATGGTCGGTGGGACAATGTGTGTACTAAATTAACATATTTCTGCAGCCTTCAAACAAGTTATATATCTCAGCACAGCTATTGTAAAAATCTTATTTAAATGTATTTCTTTTTCTAAAAGGTGTCTTAGACCCTAAACTACACCCGTTCTTGTATACACTGACTCTTCATGTCTGTGTTTCAGCTGCAGACGTTTCAGGTGCCGTCGTGCGCGAGCAAACATGAGCTGACCAGCGGCGTGGCCATCGCACATGTGCTCAACAAAATGTGAGTTATGAAGGAACGTCAACTATTCATGTGAAAGCTGATCTGGCAGAATATGACAGCTGATGCTGAATACTTCTCGTTCCCTGCTCTGTTTTAAGAGCGTTTCTCTTCTGTTTCTCTCAGAGATTCGTCCTGGTTTACTGAGACGTGGCTCAGCAGGATAAAAGAGGATGGCGGCACTAACTGGAGGCTGAAGGTGCTTTAGATTGATTCATTTCTTTCTAGTAAAGATGTTTTCTGTACAGTATACTGGATGATCATGGGTCTGAGTAAACACACGTGTGCTCTGACAGGTCAGCAACCTCAAGAAGATCCTGCAGAGCATGATGGAGTATTATCATGATGTAAGTTATGCTTCTGTGTGATTGAAGGTCTATCAGACGCTGCTTTCCTGCTTACCTTTGAACCAGAGGCTCACATAAAAGGGATGTGTCTGTCTGTCTGTGTGTGTGTGTGTGTCTGTCTGTCTGTGTGTGTGTGTGTGTGTGTGTGTCTGTGTGTGTGTGTGTGTGTCTGTGTGTGTGTGTGTGTGTGTCTGTCTGTGTCTCTGTGTGTGCCTGTCTGTCTGGGTGTCTGTGTGTGTCTGTGGTTGTCTGTGTGTCTGTGTCTGTGTGTGTGTCTGTGTCTGTGTCTCTGTGTGTGTCTGTGTGTGTTGTCTGTCTGTGTGTGCCTGTCTGTCTGGGTGTCTGTGGTTGTCTGTGTGTTGTCTGCGTGTGTGTGGTTGTCTGCGTGTGTGTGGTTGTCTGTGTGGTTGTCTGCGTGTGTGTGGTTGTCTGCGTGTGTGTGGTTGTCTGCGTGTGTGTGGTTGTCTGCGTGTGTGTGGTTGGGTGTGCGTGTGTGTGGTTGGGTGTGCGTGTGTGTGTGGTTGTCTGTGTGCGTGTGTGTGTGTGTGCTGTCTGTCTGTGTGTGGTTTTGTGTGTGCGGTTGTCTGTGTGCGGTTGTCTGTGTGCGGCTGTCTGTGTGTGGTTGTGTGTGTGTGAGTGTGGTTGTCTGTGTGTGTGAGTGGCTGTGTCTGTGGTTGTGTGTGTGTGTGAGTGTGTGTGTGTCTGTGGTTGTGAGAGAGATACTTGAATAACAAGTAAAGGATAAAATATGTACTTTTATATAATACATATATTATAAAATATACTTCCATTTATATATTTAGATATTATATTGTTTCTCATTTTTGGGAATTTAAATTTAAACTCTACAATAACTAGTTAACTACTTAAAATAATGCGAAGGCAACATTTCTCACATTTGATTATTTTATTTAAATATTAGAATAACTAAAACTACGTTTACAAATAAATAAACTACATTTAAAAAACCTACATAAATAAATTGAATGAATAAATCAAACTAATGCATGCTATATATACACATAAAAAACTAATAGAATTACTAACAGAAAAGGCACAACAAATGTACTTAATTAAAATTAAAGGGAAAATATAAAAATGAAATCAATGATACTAAAATAACAGAAACTGCATATCAAGTCAACATAAAAACTATATAAAGGAATACAATATAAATACTACAGATGAGAGAAAATATACAGAAAATAAATAATACTGAGAAGAGAAAATAAAATGGAATTAAAAACTATTAGTACATCAGTGATACTCAATAAAACAGACCATTGTGCACATATTTATGAATGCAGGGCCGTTTCTTGCCATTTTGACACCCTACGCAAAATTACTGTTGTGTTACATTTGATAAAGCGGATTAATAAAATATGTGTTGATCTTGAGAATTTAACTACAGCAATATTTTTAATTGGTCATTTAATTGGTTAAGTTCCTCTTTTAGACCAGTTTCACGTGAAACATGATTTATCGACTGCCACAAATACTGCCTAAACAAAATACTGATTTTGAGCACTTTATGTACCAATATTTTAAATTGGCCTTTAATTTGACATACCTTGTCATAACACTGACAGAACCCATTGATCTAATGGCATTGTTGAGCGCGGCAAATCCAAATGCAAACTTTGCACGCAACAATCAGACAGCAATGGACAGCGCTCTGAACTGATGGCATACAGGCAGAGTACAGAATGAGTACTCAAGCCCAATGATGATAGGGATCCAGTCAGTAGCCCCTCACTGCAGAACAAAGATTCAGGGGGCGGGGTCCACATCTAGGGGGTGGAGATTGTTCGGTTTAGGGGTGGGTTTAGGGATCAGGGGGTGGAGACGGGTAGGTTTAGGTACATGTAAGGTGGGATCTAGATCCAACTGCGCCTCCTGGATCTTGTGTTCTGCAGCGAGGACCATCTCGATCCAGTGGGGCGGGGTCCACATCTAGGGGGTGGAGATTGGTCGGTTTAGGGGTGGGGATGGGTGGGTTTAGGGATATGTAAGGTGGGAGGAGTTGGATCTTGATCCAACTGCGCCTCCTGGATCTTGTGTTCTGCAGCGAGGACCATCTCGATCCAGTGGGGCGGCAGTCATATTTCAGGGTGTCCGTGCCGTTCTTGATCTCAACCCTGTTAAAATGTAATGCGCTCATTGGCGCCCCCTTCAGCTGGTGGCGCTCTGGGCCACCGCCTACCTCGCCTAGCCTAGAAACGGTACTGTATGAATACATACACACGCGTGTATATTTGTGTGTGTATGTGTACACATGTCTGTAAAATGGGCCTGTTATATTTTAACTCTTAACAACATGTTCTCTATTGAAGTTTTTAATTGTTAACCTGTTATTGGGTCTGTTATTAGCTAGTAACGTGTGTGTGTGTGTGTGTGTGTGTGTGTGTGTGTGTGTGTGTGTGTGTGTCAGGTGTTGAGTCAGCAGGTCTCGGACCAGCACGTTCCTGACGTGTGTCTGATCGGTGAGATGGGGGACGTGACTGAACTGGGTCGTCTGCTGCAGCTGGTTCTGGGCTGCGCCATCAGCTGCGATCAGAAACAAGGTACACCAGAGATTACAAGCCCTGGGTCACATGACCAGTCAGGGCTACGGTCTGATAGACGGACTATCATGACAGCATGAGAGAAATCACTAGAAGGGAGGGATGGGAAACCAGAGAGACGGCGTTTACACCGGTTATCTATCTGACAGTACAGGTGTTAATGGACCCGAAACATTGAGTACTCTGAGATTCAGAAACACACGTGAAGCCGTGGTAAAACAGATACTTTCTGTCTGTTAAAGCCTTCAGGGTTGTGCATTATATCATTTAATGGAGTATAATCAGTTTATTACCACAATAAATGAAATTGTGATATACCAATTAAATATGCCTATATCATTAAAACTAAGATAATAAATTCAATTATAAAATATTGTACAATATATAGTGTTAATATTTTATTTAATAATTCAAATATAATTAATAAATGTAATAATTCTTACTCTGTGCGGTATTTGTTAACTGAGCCTTCATTTTTATTTTATTTTACAGAGCCTTAATGTCTAATTAATATTTCCTGGTTCAATGTAAAATAATGACTTCATTAGGGGTATGTTTTTCAAAATGACTTTAGAATAATTTATCTGTAAAATTGTGATTTTGTTTTTGGGCGGGTGGGGGGTGGTCTGTTAATTAATGATCAGTCTAAATGTCATAATGACATGCTTTTCTTCTCTTTCTCAGAGCACATCCAGCAGATCATGACGCTGGAGGAGTCAGTGCAGCATGTTGTGATGACGGCTATACAAGAGGTGCGTTCTGCACACACTTATTTCCCAAGAAGCACTTCCACGCTGAAAAATATTAAAAAACGAAAAGTTTAAGAATGCAGTGAGAATTAAGCAAGTAATGCAAGCTTTTCCTCCGTAAAGAGATGCAAGGATACATTCGCTTGCTGGATGATTTAATCAGAATACGAAGTGTGTGCTGGGTTTGTAACTATTTAGCTTTAAACTGCATTAGTTTATATATAAATTACAATTATATGAAATGCCAGATACGGTTTGTGTAACCAAAATACCAATAATAACCATGAGGAAAAATGTTATGCCTAACACTGGACTTATAATTATACACAAGGACTCTTATTTTGAAATGTCTGTTCATTTGAACAGATGGAGATAAAATATTCTCTCTTACATCATATCCTCTATTTACATATTACAATATACTGTTCATAATTGATAAACGGTCTATAATGAGCAATCGTTTGGCATACATATGCAGTTGTATTTGATTGTAAACCGCGCGCCTGTCGATGGTGTAACAGTGAGATTTATTTCAGTAAGTTTAATAATCACGTTAATCTGTTTCACCCTTCTCGAGATGTTTGTCTTTTAAGATGCATTGCTGTTCAAATGTTCGGGATCAGGAAGATTTGTGTGTTTTTTGTTTTTTGATTTTTGTTAAAGTTTCTTATGCTCAAGGCTGTATTTATTTGATCAAAACTACAGATTTTTTTATTGCAATTTAAAATGACCGTTTTCTATTTTACTATACTTTAATATAATGTATTCCTGTGAAGCAAAGCTGAATGTTCAGCATCATGACTCGTCTTCTGGCTCAGTACATTTGTCTTTTTCTTAAAGAAATGAATACTGTTAGTCAGCATAGATGTGTTAAATGGATAAAAAGTGATAGTCAAGACTTGTATTGTTTAAAGAGAGTTCTATTCTGATTAAATACTGTACTTTTTAACTGTTTATTCCTCAAAGAATCAAAGAAAAATGTTCCAAAATAAAATGAAGCAGCACAGCAGTTTCAACACTCATAATAAATCAGCATATTAATGATTTCTGAAGGATCATGTGACTCTGAAAACTGAGTAGTGATGCTGAAAATACAGCGCTGCGTCACATATATTTTAAAGTGTAGTAAAATAGGAAACCAATATTCGTTGTAATAATATTATTGTTATTTTGTGTATTTGTGATCAAATAAATACAGCCTTGATGAGCAGAAGACTGTTAAAAAACAGTGTATAGACTTCTTATAACATAAAACTGAGTTTTTTAGTCTTTTCAAGGACCTGCTGGGATTTGTATATTTATCTTTTATTTGCACACATTCTCCAAAATACATAAATGAAGTGAATGTGAAGTACTTCATGTCTCGGGTCGCCGTCGTCGCTTTAGGGCTTTATTCAAACGTTGTCTCTGTAACTTCCTCCATTCAAACGATGAGGAGCACCGTCTCTGCATTGATCTGTGTGAAGCTCTGTTCTCCCAGAAGGCCGTGTGTAGAGCTGTAAAGAGCATGTGACCGCTGTGCTGTTAATCTAATGGAGGTCTGTGTTTGTGTCCCAGCTGCTCACCAAAGAGCCCGTGGAGAGAGGCGCTCCTGAGCCGTTCGGTGATTTCGACAGTCAGGTGAGTGTGTGTGTGTGTGTGTGTGTGTGTGTGTGTGTGTGTGTGTGTGTGTGTGTGTGTGGTGTTTAGGATTGTTTTTTATCTCACGCTTCCTCGTCCTGTTGATCCTCAGTCCAGGAAGTATTATTTTCTGAGTGAAGAGACGGACGATCGAGACCGCGAGCTCCAGCAGCAGGTGAGCGCTGAACTGAAGGATGATAAAAGCAGGAAGGCTGATTTGAGTAATAAGTGAGATGTTTGTGTGTGATTCAGGTGTCTCTTCTGATGGAGGAGAAGTCCTCACTGCAGGTGGAGCTTCAGTCTCTGCGGGAGCGTCTCAATCACTGCGAGACGCCCGACGTCGTCTCCACCATCACCAACAAGAAGCTGCTGCTGCTGCAGAGTCAGATGGAGCAGCTGCAGGAGGAGAACGACAGGTGTGAGGCCCCTCGCGCAGCTGCACGACAGGGCCCAGAGGGTCTATGCTCCTCTGTAGCTTAAATCACACCGATGCTCCAGATCCGATTCATAGCCCTTTGTGCTAAAACCTACATCTTTATATGAAAATATACATTCAACATTTTATTATTACCGTTGTCATAATATTAGAATCATTCTAATTGTAATATTATAGTTTTTTATATATATATATATATGTAGTATCATATTAACAATGTGATAATTATAAATAATTGTAATATTATAGTTTTATATATATATGTAGTATTATATTAATATTAGATCATATTATTACAAATAAAATTCACGTCCTTAATCATTACTTAATTGAATTCTGCCGATATCCATTCATAAATAAAATATTTCTGTATAATATTACAAAATATAACATTATAGCACTATATTTGGGATTTATATTAATAATATTTCTATATCGTATTATAAATGAAATTAATTATTAATAATTTATTACGTAATTGATTTCTGGCTATATCCATTCATACAAATACTAAATTCTATAACTTTATAATATTATATAAACAATTGTAATATGTATGTAGTATTTTATTATTCATATAATTCTGTTTTTTTCTATATCTTTATAAATTAAATTCATATGATTTATCATTAATTTAAAATAAAGAATTTTAATATTATAGTATCATTTACATGTTATTACATTAATATAATATTATAAAAACAATTAATATAATCATTATTACTTAAATTCTGTATATGTCTATTCATACACATTCAAAAATAATTATAGTATTATATTTATTGACTATTACGTTAATATGATATTAATTTTATTTCAATGCTACAAAAATATGATAAATTAAGATATAATTAAAATAAATTATTTTATTAAATTATTAAAATAGTATTATTTATAAAAAAAAAAAAATTCTGGTTATATCCATTCACACAAAAACAATATTATATTTCCATTTAATATTATATAAATACTAAGCTATTCTTTCTATTATAAATATATATTTAAATAGAGGAATTCTTTGTTACAGTACGGTGTAAAAGCATGGACTCTGTTTAGCATTATGTGAAAAATGAACCCATAAAGCTTGTGTTTATAGTTTATCAGCATTAATGTGAACCAGAAAGAAAGCTCATGCCAAGCCTGCTGCGTCCTTTTGGGTCAAGAAGAAAAAAGATCGTCCTCTGTTCTTCTAACCTTGTTATCTTCTGAGCATCAGTGATATGAGATATTAATCTGTCTGTCAAACGTACTACAGCATCCAGCACAAATCCCCAGCCCAGGGTTACCGCGGGGTCTTTAAAAGTCTTGCGTTGTACAAGAAAGTCGTAATTATGATTTCAAGAGGTCTTCAATTTGGAGACGGAAAGACCAGAATTGCGATATGACTGAATGTGACGATTAAACTATGATTTCATTAAATAAACCGTTATATTTCTGTTAAATTTCTAATAAAACCGTTATATTTCTGTCAAACGCGACACCTGCTGGCAGAGAATGAATCCAGGGCTCTCAAGTCTCACGCATTCACCGTGAGACACGCATTTCAACCAGTTGACACGCTCTCACGCCACACCGTGTGTTTCTCACGCTGAGAGGGGATAACGGGTCCCACTATATATACAATTAATAGACGAGGGAATACAGAGGAAAGCTCTCTGCCGAGTTCATAGCTGTCTCGGGTTATACCACCTACAGCCAATCAGAAATTAGAATGTTGTTGTTTCCGGGTAAATTACGCCATTCTGCCGCAACATGGATTGGTAACCCCTTCATATTATTTTTGTCGATTTTTAAGATTCCTGGACGAAATCAATTAAAATATAGTGAGAGCTGAAGTTGGAATAAAGCCAAACTCATGCAAAAATATTAATGCAGTCCAATAAAAAAAAAAAAAAACTTTGCAAGCAGCAGCTTTAGGCTTAGCTTTGGCTTCCTGAAAGGAAAGTACTAGAGATGTTATAACAACAGTTGGTAAATCTGATAAAACAGACCAATTCATCCAAATGAAATTAATTGTTTTATATATTTAAAAAAAGCAAAAACTTGGGTGCTGCAAATATTTGAGTGACTCCTCCCCTTTGTGGGGCCCCTCCCCTAATCTCACTCCAAATTGTAGCTATAACTTGAGAGCCCAGCGAATCTAACACAGGTTAAACTAGTGTTACATTGTACAATAGTGTAAAATACATTTAGATCACATAATTTAAGATATGGGGGCAGAAAATGTATAACCTATATTTATATCATTTTATGTAGTTTCATATAGCCTTTTTTCTAAAAAAAGTCAGCATGATTACAAATGTGATATTGATTGTATGCAACAGTTCAATAAACAATAAGTTAATATTAAGAGACTTGCGTTTTAGACACCACATTTCCTGATTTTGCTCTCTTTCTGCAACATAAATAACTCCAAACACAGCTTTTGCATCTCCGAGTAACATGATGGTGATTCGTTCCTGAATGAATCAACCGTTAAATGATTCGGTTCAATCGCAATGACTCACTTTTTAACGCTGACTTACTGCCACCTACTGGCCGTTTTAATTTCACATTTAAAGTATCTTCAAACATCAGTTTTATGTTTCAAATACAAAAACATTATTTATGCATTTGTAACTGCAGGTTAGCATTCTGTGTCCCTCTGAGCTGCATTAAACCGTGTATTAATTTTATACGGTACTAATTTTATTTGTGCAGGTCTTTAAAACTCCTGCAGCCTGCTGATGTGTGTGTGTGTGTGTGTGTGTGTGTGTGTTTAAGGCTGGAGAGCAGTCGGGACGACCTGTGTGTGCGAGCAGATGTTCTGGAGCGAGAGATGACGGATCTGCAGCTGAGGAACGAGGAGCTCACCAGCCTCGCTCAGGAGGCCCAGTCCCTCAAAGACGAGATGGACATCCTCAGGTCCGAGACACGAGACGCCTCGCTGTCTGCTGTTTGACGCTCTTTCTGTGTTTCCTCACCGGTGTTTCCTGCTGCAGGCACTCGTCTGACCGCGTCAGTCGCCTGGAGGCCATGGTGGAGACGTACAAGCTCAAGCTGGAGGATCTGGGCGATCTGCGCAGACAGGTGCGTCTGCTGGAGGAGAGGAACCACGTGTACATGCAGCGTACCTGCGAGCTGGAGGAGGAGCAGCGCCGAGCCAACGCCATCCGCTCGCAGCTCGACAGCTACAAGAGACAGGTGAAGGAGCGCTGCGTACACTGCTCACGACAACACACCATCAGCACGAGGACGAGCAGTCAGTGTTTATCACTAACGATCCACAAACATCTACACGCCGCTGCACATCGCGTTTAATCAGTACTTTTGTGAAATATATATATTTATTCATTTTTGAGTTTAGTTTTAATTTAAGTTTGGATTTAATTTTAGTTTTCAAGTTTGGATTTAATTAATATTTTTACGCGTTTAATTTTTATTGTTTAATTTTTTTCATGTTGTTAGACTTGATCTTGTGTCTGTTAGAAGTTACTGTTTTTATGAATATTTTGAGTTGATTTTTGTATATTAGTCATGTAGTAGTTTTATCTCTTATTACTAGTAAGTAGTAAATACATACATAATTTATATATACATATACATATATAATTTGTTTTATAGTACAGTACATATATATATATTTTTTTTTTACAAATGTAATCCTTACAATTAAAAAATATATATTTTTATTGATTATTATTTGTAATTTTATATATATATATATAAGAAAAAAAAAAAAAATATATATATATATATATATATAGTTTTACAAATGTAATCCATAAAATCCATTTTTTTATTGATTATTATTTGTAATTATTATGTTAATATATATATATATATTTTTTTAAATGAAATCCAATTTTTTTATTGATTATATTTTTAATTATTATTATATATATATATATATATATATATATATATATATATATATTATTATTATTTTTACAAATGTAATCCATCCATTTTTTTTTTTTATTGATTGTTTAATTATTATATTAATATATTATTATTATTATTTTATTTTTGCAAATGTAATCCATCCATTTTCTATTTATTTTTATTATTTTTAATTATATTAATATAAATATTATTTTTTATTTTTTTATTTTGGGGTGAGTGAAATGTTTTTCTGTTTTTGTTTTTGTGAGATTCACTCTAACATACGTTTACAGCACTTTGTCTGCTACAAACGCATTAAATGCCACAAATGCCAACTGCTCACCAAAGAGATGTTCATAAATCCTAAATTCTATCAGTTTTATTTCCCGTCCACCAGTTAGGCCAGAGTGCTTTGACACCAGCTCTGAGTCCTCACGAACCTCATGTTGCAGTGTTTTCACATGGACTGATGTGAATTCAGAAAACAGCTTCACGTGAATCAAAGCGTCAGCTGGACTCAGTGCGTTCAGATGAAAGACTGATGGATGTTTGTGTTCCTCAGGCTCACGAGATGAGCGCCAAACACTCGGCCGAGGCCATGAAAGCTGAGAAATGGCAGTTTGAGTACAAGAACCTCAACGACAAATACGAGACGCTCCTGAAGGAGAGAGAGGTACCACACTGATCCCTTACGTCAGAGCAGAGGGACTCTGTGACTGTGAGCATTAATGACTGTGTGTGTGTGTGTGTGCTGCAGAAGCTGATATGTGAGCGAGACACGCTCAGAGAGACGAATGTCGAGCTGAGATGTGCTCAGGTCCAGCAGAAGGGCTTAACAGGTCACACACACTGCATCTACACACAGAAACACAAGCCCCGCCCTCTCTCACACTCTCAACCAATCAGCTCTCTCTCCCTGTGTGTGTAGATTCTCTGAGCGCTGCTTCAGGAGCCGCCGGCAGCCTGGCGGCAGAGATCATGCCTACAGAGCTCAGGTGAGCACTAGCCACGGTTAACCTTTCCAACACTTTCTTTCATTGTTTGATCATTTACTAACTATCTAAGAACTGTCTATATCAGTGGTTCCCAAACCTGTCCTGGAGGACCCCCTGTCCTGCACATTTTGTATGTCTCTCTAATCAGACACACCCTATTTAGCTCTTTCAGTCTCTACTAACGAGCTGATGAGTGTTATATAAGGGAGACATACAAAAGGTGCAGGACAGGGGGTCCTCCAGGACAGGTTTGGGAACCACTGGGTCTATATATTTAAAAAGAAATGTGTTTTGACTTCTCAGAAGTCCAAGCTATTTTATTGTCATTGAGATATTATTATAGTTTTTATTAATATTCTGAATTAGGGCTGTCAAGAAAAATGTAGAATTTAAAATATTAGTCGAATTTCAAATAAAAATGCACATTCGAATGCTCTGTGTGCGTCAGGCAGCCTCATCAGTGGCACACGAGATGTAATGTCGTTGTATTTTAACCTGTTAACTGTCACTGGCCCACCGGTGGGCCCATTTGCCATTGCATATTTAAAACAATTATATCCTATACTTAAACTGATCTAATATTGACAAACTATATATCGTTGGAAAGCTCTATGTGTGTACTTTTCATATTTGACCACTGTTTTTGGAGGAAATATTATGTAGTGACAATAATGTATTAATTTGTGACAACAGAAGGTAGCAAAAAAATCAAAGGTATACCAGGAGTTATGAAAAGCCAATAAACACACTTACAATCACTTAAACTTCAGTTTTTATGTTAATAAAATTGTTAATAAAAAAGATGTTTTTTCATCTTGAACACAATGTTTTAAATAATAAAAAAAGGATATCAATCTTTGCTGTGGTGTGAGGTCAAGTGGTCTCCAAGTGTCCTTTAGGAATCATCAATTGGACATGAATGTCACCTAGTGGCCTTTGTTGGTATAACGGCTCACAATCTCATTTTTTATGATATCAGTCTCAAATTTGGAACACAACTTCTTTAGACCTATAGCTTTTATTTCATATAATTTTTAGGGTGAACCAAATTTTTATTGATATGTTATTTTAATAAAATATAAAATATTATTTATTATTGTTTTTTTATTACAATAAACTTAAATATCTATAACTTTTTTGTAAACTATTTTTTTTAACTACAGACACCTGTGCAAGAAACTTCAAAGTCTCTTCTTTAAAACAAGACCAGAATGAGGATCATATTCAAAAGCGTTCCGGAATTATATTCATTTGAATTTCAACATTACATTTGCAGGCCTACACTCAAAAATGGGCGTGACAGTTAACAGGTTAATGCTCTTCTTAGCCTGTCCAGCTGAACCCACTCGATGCAGCGCTGCTCATTCACAATATTGCAGGAAAAAGATAACATGAATGCAGAGATGTTGTTGTTTACCTCAAAACTGAAACCAAGCCGTTCACACACAACGCATATTTATCATATTTTCTATAGACCTCTATCAGCGTTGCACTCGCGACTAGCACAAGAGCCGTATGTCTAGAAAGCATGTTATATTAATGTAAGTTCAACTTTTAAAAAACATGTCTCGAGACTTTATGGCTGCTTTTCTGTATCATGTTTTTAGATGAAAAAAGTACTCTGTGATTGGTTTTCGGTGCTCAGTATTAAACTATGCATACATGCATGATACTTTTATTTTCTAATTGTTTAAGCAACGTAATTAATTATATACAGTTTCTTTTAACTATATTTTAAACATTATGCACTTTTTCAAAGATAGTCCTGTTTTTGTTTTTTTTGAAGAACCATGCATTAGTAATATTTTGCTCTTGTGGCCTCGAGGAAGAAGACAGAAATGATGCCTTTTAAATTAGAATATAATTCAAATATTGATCATATTTACGTACAAAATTCGAGTTGAGTTTTTTTAGCCAATTTTGACAGCCCTGTTATGAATTAGTTTATTTTTAAATTTTCTGGTTTAGTTTTGTGTAATTGTGGTGTTTTTGTATATAAAATGTCTGTGTGTGTTTATTAATTGTTATTTCAGGTTTTGTTATTCAGTTTTAGTGAACTAAGTTAATGAGTAATGGCGGATGTTTTTTAATAGTTAGTATAACTATAGAAAAGCCTGCTAGTGTGGCATTTTTAATCATTATCTTTTGTCATAGAACGATTTAATTAAATACTACTTTTTATTTCCATTATAAGCATTAGCATTTTTCTGTATTAATATTTAGTAGCAATGTACAAAAATGTCCACAACCTAAATATTTGGACAGACGGTATTCAGTTTATATAATTTAAATGTGCAGATGAAATGTTTGTGTAACTCCATTTGTATTTCAGTGTTGATTATTAAATACATTTTATTAATTAATACAATCACACGCATGTGATTTTAATTCATACATTTATAATTTATACTTTTTTTTAGTTTATTTTTTTTGGTTTAATGAAAAATAATTGGTGCATCACTAATATTTAGTCTACAATCTTCTTTTCATAATCCTTTTTTTTACAGTTCTGATATATGAATTATGTAATGAATTGTATCAATTGCATAAACTATACAATCTGATAGTAATGTCAGTCACTGATAGTCAATGTGGGTGGTAATTATCTGGACCTCTTTAGTTAAATATTTGAGCAGTTTCAAATCTTAATACTGCTCACACACAAGCGGTCAAACGTTTGGATCAAAAATAGCTGTTTTCTATGTGAATGTGTTAAAATGCTATTTATTTCTGAGTCAAAGCTGAACTTTCAGCATCATTACTCCAGTCTTTAGTGTCACGTGATCCTTGCTACTTCTTTGTGTACATGAGACGAGTCTGACATGAATGTGTTTTCTGTGTGTGTCAGGGACACGGTTGTGCGTCTGCAGCAGGAGAATAAGACGCTGTGTGTTCAGGAGGAGTCGTACAGACACAGACAGGAGGAGCTTCAGACGCAGCTGGAGGATTCACAGCGCTGCCAGAACACACTCGAGACGCAGAACCGGTGTGTGTGTGTGTGTGTGTGACGTGCTCTGTGTGTGTGTGTGTGTGTGTGTGTGTGACGTGCTCTCTCTCTCTGTGTGTGTGTGTGTGTGTGTGTGAGACGTGCTCTCTCTCTGTGTGTGTGTGTGTGTGTGTGTGTGACGTGCTCTCTCTCTGTCGTGTGTGTGTGTGTGTGTGTTCGATAGATCAGTGTATGGAGTGTGACGTGCTCTCTCTCTGTGTGTGTGTGTGTGTGTGTGTGTGTGTGAGAGACGTGCTCGCTCTGTGTGTGTGTGTGTGAGACGTGCTCTCAGTGTATGTGAGTGTGACGTGCTCTCTCTCTGTGTCTCTGTGTGTGTGTGTGTGTGTGTGTGAGACGTGATACATCAGTGTCTGTGAGTGTGATGTGCTCTCGTCTGTGTCTCTCTTGTGTCTCTGTGTGTGTGTGTCTGTGTGTGTGTGTGACATCAGTGTATGGAATGTGACGTGCTCTCTCTCTCTCTGTGTGTGTGTGGGTGTGTGTGTGTGTGTGTGTGTGTGTGTGATACATCAGTGTATGGAGTGTGACGTGCTCTCTCTCTCTCTCTCTCCGTGTGTGTGTGTGTGTGAGATCGATAGATCAGTGTATGGAGTGTGACGTGCTCTCTCTCTCTCTCTCGTGTGTTAGGTTGAGTCAGCAGGAGATCTCAGAGCTGAGCGCTCAGGTGGAGGAGCTGCAAAGAGCTTTGCAGGAACAGGACAGCAAGACCGAGGGCGTCAGTAACACACACACACACACAGAAAACTGATTCCTCAGCGTCGTGATTGTGTCTGAGCTAAAATCACTCCGTTCAGTCCACAAACACTCAGTGCTGCTGTCTGATGGACGATCGGCCTCATTTAGGACCGAATCCACTCCTTAATTCATGTCTCTGCTCTTATTGCGAACGATGACATTACTCTATTATGTTTCTTTATCATTTTTCTTCTGAATGTAATAACTGGTTCCACCTCGCAAATTATTTGACCTGAGAAAATGAAGTCAATATGGGCGGAGCTGAATAATATTAATCAATAATATCATGCAGTCTAATCCAAATGGAAGTCCTGTTAAAACAAAATTAGTAGCATTAACAATTAATACAAAATATGTTATTGAAAAATATATACATTATTTATGAAGTATTTATTCTTCATAGTATTTTAGTTGCAATTTACACTTTGTTTTTATGGTTTATTTTTTGTTTTTACCTTTTTAATAACACTTTTGTTAGAATTTAAATAAAAAATAATTAATTAAACTAAAAATATATTATTTGTCAATTATGTATACATAGTAATTTATACTTATTTTACTTTATTTTTAATATATAATTTTTACATTGGACTGAAATTTGTGCTGAACTAAAGAACTAGGTCTATGCACAGATACAGGGTTATATATTTTTTATATAATTAGTAATTTTGTGCTTTTGTCATTTTTATTAGTATTTAAAATGTCTGCTTGTCTTTTAAATGT
Organism: Schizopygopsis pylzovi; assembly: GCA_027422435.1. NCBI lineage: Eukaryota > Metazoa > Chordata > Actinopteri > Cypriniformes > Cyprinidae > Schizopygopsis > Schizopygopsis pylzovi. The sequence continues at coordinate 5,413,523 of CM049821.1, read as the reverse complement.
TGCCCTGGTAACTGACTAAGTTTTAAAACTTACATTTTTTTATTTTTAGAAAATTATTTAAAAAAAACATTTATTTTTTGTTAATAGATATAATTTAGTTTTTACTGTGGAGTGAAGTTTGAGCAGTTTTTGTGAGGTTCATATTTCAGATAATAACCCCCCCCCCGTGAAGTGCATGTGTCTCCTCAGACAGCAGCGGTTGAGTGCTTTCCCTCTGTTTATGATTGATTGATTGATTGATGGATGGATGTAATATGACTCACCTGATCATCTGATCCGATGTTGAAGAGTCTCTGTCTGTCTCTGGTTGATTAATGTGTGAAATCTGTAACTGTTTTGTTTGCGGTGCTGAGATTAACGCCTGCTCGTCTGTTTTTATCCGTACACCTCTCCTAATCGACCAATCATCTGCCGCCTCAGGTCATTGTAAGTACCGCCCACCGGCTCCGTCTGCTTTCTGATTGGACACTGATTGTTAATGCGCTGTGATCATCACTGACGGTGTGTGATGAACACACATCCTCACTGCTCTGTTTCTCTTCCCTGACAGTCGTCGCTGTTGAAGAAGAAGCTGGAGGAGCATCTGTGAGTGTCTGTGTGTGTCCTCTCTGAACCAGCACGTGTGTGTGTGTGTGTGTGTCCTCTCTGAGCCAGTGTGTGTGTGTGTGTGTGTGTGTGTGTCTGTCCTCTCTGAGCCAGTGTGTGTGTGTGTGTGTGTGTCTGTCCTCTCTGAGCCAGTGTGTGTGTGTGTGTGTCTGTCCTCTCTGAGTCTCGTGTTCATCAGATGATGTGTTAAAGGTGTGTGTGTGTGTGTGTGTGTGTGTATGTGTGTCTGTCCTCTCTGTCTCGTGTTCCTCAGATGATGTGTTAAAGGTGTGTGTGTGTGTGTGTGTATGTGTGTCTGTCCTCTCTGAGTCTCGTGTTCATCAGATGATGTGTTAAAGGTGTGTGTGTGTGTGTCCTCTCTGAGCCAGTGTGTGTGTGTGTGTGTGTCTGTCCTCTCTGAGCCAGTGTGTGTGTGTGTGTGTCTGTCCTCTCTGAGTCTCGTGTTCATCAGATGATGTGTTAAAGGTGTGTGTGTGTGTGTGTATGTGTGTCTGTCCTCTCTGAGTCTCGTGTTCATCAGATGATGTGTTAAAGGTGTGTGTGTGTGTGTCCTCTCTGAGCCAGTGTGTGTGTGTGTGTGTGTCTGTCCTCTCTGAGCCAGTGTGTGTGTGTGTGTGTCTGTCCTCTCTGAGTCTCGTGTTCATCAGATGATGTGTTAAAGGTGTGTGTGTGTGTGTGTGTGTGTGTGTGTGTGTATGTGTGTCTGTCCTCTCTGAGTCTCGTGTTCATCAGATGATGTGTTAAAGGTGTGTGTGTGTGTGTGTGTATGTGTGTCTGTCCTCTCTGAGTCTCGTGTTCATCAGATGATGTGTTAATGCTGTGTGTGTGTGTGTTCAGAGAGAAGCTCCACGAGGCTCATTCTGACCTGCAGAGGAAACGAGAGGTCATCGATGATCTGGAGCCGCATGTGGACAGCAACAGTGAGTCCACACACAGCCGCAGGTCAAAGGTCATTCTGATGCCATCTGTATTGATTCAGCTCACAGACACACAGCAAGCTACTCATCAGATAAATTACGGCGATAAGATTTATGAAAAAAATCCATAAATACTATGAATATAATAATATAAGTATTGAGTAAATATGAAGTATTTTATATATATATATTATATTTTCAGTTTTCAAAATCTTATTCTTAGTAAGCTATGATATGATGTGTTTATATATATATATATATATATAACTTTAATGTTTTTAATGCAGTTTTAGTCATTTTAGTACCTAAATAATTTTTTTTCATGTTTCCTTGGTAACTGACTGAAATAAGTAAAAAAAAAATTGTCTTACACTTATTTTTTTATAATGCAATGATAATTTGTAGTTTCTAATTTTGTTGTAGTTTTAGTAATTTCAGTACTTGGACAATTAATGAACATTATTAATGCTGTCTTGGTAACGGAGTGAAAGAAATTGTTTTGTCTTTATATTATAACAAATATTTTCTATATTTATAATGTAATATTATTTATATTTTCAGTATAATTATATAATATAATTATTTATTTTCTTTAATAATGAAATCATAATATAATTATTTATTTTCTTTAATGAAATCATAATATAATAATTTTCTTTTAATAATGAAATCATAATATAATTATTTATTTTTCTTTAATAATGAAATCATAATATAATTATTTATTTTCTTTAATAATGAAATCATAATATAATTATTTATTTTTCTTTAATAATGAAATCATAATATAATTATTTATTTTCTTTAATAATGAAATCATAATATAATTATTTA
>CM049821.1:5373666-5403666 GCA_027422435.1 Schizopygopsis pylzovi | reverse complement strand
TCTCCAATGCGCATGCAAATTCACCTTCGTTGAGCCCCGCCTTAAAGATTTTTTTAACCAATCCTAGCTAGGAAACTGTTGTCATCCGCCTTTTTGTCTAATAGTTGTATAATAAAGGTCCTGCATCTCTGGGTGATTTTAAAGTGTTTTATACAGAAGTAATTAAAAAGTATGGAAATAAAAATGTTGCTGGCTATACAGAGAGGACTTAAATAGGCTTTTGTCCTGTTTTATATGGTAATGTTGAGACGTGTGTGCTGTGCTGTTTAAATTGTGTTAGCCTTTATTTACAAATGAAAACATGTATAAGCCTCATGTCAGCCGTTGCAACATTTTATATAATGTTACAAGAATCGGAGTGTCTATTTACTTTAAGTACAAATAGCCCGCCTTGTGTGATTGGGCTAGTCAAGAATGAGAATCGATGCTTAGCCAGCATCAGCTTCAATGGTGTAGTGGTTATAGTACATGCCTTCTGACGAGATCAACCCGAGTTCTAATCCACCTTCGGCTAAATTTTTTTTCTAAATTTTCAAATCTCAAATCGTATCAGAAAGGCATTTATTTTCAATAAATATGAAGGAAATAATTCAAAAGTTGAAAATAAATATTGGGTAGGGTTAGGGTGTGGGAGGGCTTTATTGTCCCAATAAGGTGGCATCCATTTAAAAACTGGAATTAAAATGAGAATTTACACTCAGTACGTTATCATTGTGTACTGTTTTGTAGTACAGTAATGTACTACAATACCATGGTGCAGATAATTGCCACTATTTCAAATAAGTAGTCTAAATTCAAATTTTGACATTTCAATTATTGAATTTAAAATGACCTCTTAACCATTTTATCTCACTGAATCTTTTAGTATATGTATAAAACTGAGTATACTTTTTACTGAGTATATGTATGTGTATTTTGCACATTGTTTTCTGTACAGTCTGTAAATATGTACTGTCTATATGTAAATTGTTGTTTTTTTGCACTGTCTGGAGCACGCTCGTAAGAATTTCACTCACCAAGGCACTTGTGCTGTGGTGATGTGACAATAAAAGTGATTTGATTTGATAGTAGTGGGTTTTTTGGATTTTTTTTATGTGATGGAGACATTGAAATAACAGCACTTTTTGCGATGTGCAATAATAATTGTACTTATATGCTGCTATTTAATAAGTTCAGTTATTTTGTTTTACATACCGCAAATTACTGTGTGCATCTTTTAATATCTATGCAGCTGTCATTCTTTTAGTGTTGTATATATATATATTATTTATTATTATTATTATTATTTTTATATATATTTTTGTATGTATGTGTATATGTGTGTATGTATGTATGTATATATATATATATATATATATATATATATATGTATGCATATACAGGTGCTGGTCATATAATTAGAATATCATCAAAAAGTAGATTTATTTCAGTAATTCCATTCAAAAAGTGAAACTTGTACAATGTATACATTCATTCCACACAGACCGATATATTTGAAGTGTTTATTTCTTTTAATTTTGATGATTATAAGTGACAACTAATGAAAACCCCAAATTCAGTATCTCAGAAAATTAGAATATTGTGAAAAGGTTCAATATTGAAGACACCTGGTGTCACACTCTAATCAGCTAATTAACTCAAAACACCTAATGTGACCACGTTGCTTGAGGTCCAGTGTAAAGTTTCCACAGTCAGTGATGGTTTGGGTTTCCATGTCATCTGCTGGTGTTGGTCCACTGTGTTTTCTGAGGTCCAAGGTCAACACAGCCGTATACCAGGAAGTTTTAGAGCACTTCATGCTTCCTGCTGCTGACAAACTTTATGGAGATGCAGATTTCATTTTCCAGCAGGACTTGGCACCTGCACACAGTGCCAAAGCTACCAGTACCTGGTTTAAGGACCATGGTATCCCTGTTCTTAATTGACCAGCAAACTCGCCTGACCTTAACCCCATAGAAAATCTATGGTGTATTGTGAAGAGGAAGATGTGATATGCCAGACCCAACAATGCAGAAGAGCTGAAGGCCGCTATCAGAGCAACCTGGGCTCTCATAACACCTGAGCAGTGCCACAGACTGATCGACTCCATGCCACGCCGCATTGCTGCAGTAATTCAGGCAAAAGGAGCCCCAACTATTGAGTGCTGTACTTTTAATGTTAATACTGTTCAGTTGGCCAAGATTTCTAAAAATCCTTTCTTTGTATTGGTCTTAAGTAATATTCAAATTTTCTGAGATACTGAATTTGGGGTTTTCATTAGCTGTCAGTTATAATCATCAAAATTAAAAGAAATAAACACTTGAAATATATCAGTCTGTGAAACAAAAGAAACAAAGAAATAATTAATTAATAAATGAATATCAAATTTTTATCTCACAACTATAAAATGTATAACTTGCATTGTTTATATCTCGCAATTCTGAGAAAAATTCAGAATGAATGGTAAGATAAAAAGCTGCAAATTACCTTTATTTTTCATTCCATGGTGGAAACAAGCTGCCATAATAACACAAGTGAACATGAATTCATACACAACGTACTGTAATCCAGTAAATAAATGTCATCAATGTCAGATAAACCTTTATTAAATTGTCATCATTTTCAAATCAGCCTTCACCTTTTTTGACTGCATCCGATTATGAGGCATTGTTCTTGTCCGTCATGCATTTATTTGTACTATTTTTCATGTTTTTATTTTGTATAATTCTTTGTGTAATGATATAAGGCCAACATTTGAGAAAAAATGGTTGGACTAGATTATTATTGATGTAGCATAATATTTACATTAATAAATCTGATGACACTACTCACTCCTGTTATTTTTACTCAGCTACTATATATCAGTATAGGATATATGAGTATATGAGTAACAGGACTGAAAGTAACAGGATTGAGATTTTAGGATAAAATTAGCAAATATATTTAATCTAGTCACATGGAGTACATGCTAATATTATGAGAATACTCAGCAAATTATAGAGATTCACAAAGATTTTTATTTTAAAAATAAACAAGTAACATCTAATAAATAATTTAGGTAACAGGACAGTATATTTATAATGACGTTCCCAGCCACCGTTACAATATCACCAAATATACAGAAAAGAAAATAAGACCACATGCTTTTGATAATGTCATTGCCTTCAGAAGATCCAGATGTTGCAATATTATTTTGAAAATGTGTCTTGTGGATTTTTCCCAGTTTTTTAGAGGGAGAATGTGTTAGAGTAACAGGACTGAGTGAAAACCTGGGGACACGACTAAAATGTGTATTTTATCCAAAATAGTATACATTTATTTTGAAATAAATGTATTTTAAACAGATGGGATATGGAGGTACACAAAAATGCAAAATAAAAATCATTTCTGAAGGATTTCAAACATTATATTTAATGTTATAATGTAGCGTTAGACACTGGGGACATGTACAAATGCTATATTTTCAGTGTTTTATGTATTTTTTTTATCATTTTTAAAATTATATGTTTTAAATTTGCAGTTAGATTAATATGCAGGACAAATTGCTTAATAAAATGTATTTTATAGTACATTTTCTGTAAAAATTCTGTCGAGAACCGCAGCTGCCATGGTTTCCCAATCACAGAAAATAAATTGTGTCCACACCACACAGCCTCTGGTGTGGGGGGAGGAGCTGAGTAAATGTATTCTGACCTCACACAACAGCAATTCGACTAGGCGCAATTGTATGGCAAGCCCTTTTAACATTTAAAACATTTTTTGACTATCCATAAATATAATTGCGGATAGTCATAATTATAATTCGGATAGTCATAATTATAATTCGACTAGCCGTAATTGCTTTGAAGATATCTACAATTATAATTGCACTAGTAAGAAATCGAATTAGAGATATCTCTAAATACTTTATGACTAGTCACAACTCATTTGAAGATATCTCTAATTGAATTAGAGATATCTTCAATAGAGCGTCATACATCCGCAAATATAATTAGAGATATCTCTAATTGTATTTTGACTAGTCACAATTATAGTTGAAGATATCTGAATTACAATTGCGCCTAGTCGAATTGCTGTTGTGTGAGGTCAGAATACATTTACTCAGCTCCTCCCCCCACACCAGAGGCTGTGTGGTGTGGACACAATTTATTTTCTGTGATTGGGAAACCATGGCAGCTGCGGTTCTCGACAGAATTTTTACAGAAAATGTACTATAAAATACATTTTATTAAGCAATTTGTCCTGCATATTAATCTAACTGCAAATTTAAAACATATAATTTTAAAAATGATAAAAAAAATACATAAAACACTGAAAATATAGCATTTGTACATGTCCCCAGTGTCTAACGCTACATTATAACATTAAATATAATGTTTGAAATCCTTCAGAAATGATTTTTATTTTGCATTTTTGTGTACCTCCATATCCCATCTGTTTAAAATACATTTATTTCAAAATAAATGTATACTATTTTGGATAAAATACACATTTTAGTCGTGTCCCCAGGTTTTCACTCAGTCCTGTTACTCTAACACATTCTCCCTCTAAAAAACTGGGAAAAATCCACAAGACACATTTTCAAAATAATATTGCAACATCTGGATCTTCTGAAGGCAATGACATTATCAAAAGCATGTGGTCTTATTTTCTTTTCTGTATATTTGGTGATATTGTAACGGTGGCTGGGAACGTCATTATAAATATACTGTCCTGTTACCTAAATTATTTATTAGATGTTACTTGTTTATTTTTAAAATAAAAATCTTTGTGAATCTCTATAATTTGCTGAGTATTCTCATAATATTAGCATGTACTCCATGTGACTAGATTAAATATATTTGCTAATTTTATCCTAAAATCTCAATCCTGTTACTTTCAGTCCTGTTACTCATATACTCATATATCCTATACTGATATATAGTAGCTGAGTAAAAATAACAGGAGTGAGTAGTGTCATCAGATTTATTAATGTAAATATTATGCTACATCAATAATAATCTAGTCCAACCATTTTTTCTCAAATGTTGGCCTTATATCATTACACAAAGAATTATACAAAATAAAAACATGAAAAATAGTACAAATAAATGCATGACGGACAAGAACAATGCCTCATAATCGGATGCAGTCAAAAAAGGTGAAGGCTGATTTGAAAATGATGACAATTTAATAAAGGTTTATCTGACATTGATGACATTTATTTACTGGATTACAGTACGTTGTGTATGAATTCATGTTCACTTGTGTTATTATGGCAGCTTGTTTCCACCATGGAATGAAAAATAAAGGTAATTTGCAGCTTTTTATCTTACCATTCATTCTGAATTTTTCTCAGAATTGCGAGATATAAACAATGCAAGTTATACATTTTATAGTTGTGAGATAAAAATTTGATATTCATTTATTAATTAATTATTTCTTTATTAATTATTTCTTTGTTTCTTTTGTTTCACAGACTGATATATTTCAAGTGTTTATTTCTTTTAATTTTGATGATTATAACTGACAACTAATGAAAACCCCAAATTCAGTATCTCAGAAAATTAGAATATTACTTAAGACCAATACAAAGAAAGGATTTTTAGAAATCTTGGCCAACTGAACAGTATTAACATTAAAAGTACAGCACTCAATAGTTGGGGCTCCTTTTGCCTGAATTACTGCAGCAATGCGGCGTGGCATGGAGTCGATCAGTCTGTGGCACTGCTCAGGTGTTATGAGAGCCCAGGTTGCTCTGATAGCGGCCTTCAGCTCTTCTGCATTGTTGGGTCTGGCATATCGCATCTTCCTCTTCACAATACCCCAGAGATTTTCTATGGGGTTAAGGTCAGGCGAGTTTGCTGGCCAATTAAGAACAGGGATGCCATGGTCCTTAAACCAGGTACTGGTAGCTTTGGCACTGTGTGCAGGTGCCAAGTCCTGTTGGAAAATGAAATCTGCATCTCCACCTTTTCACAATATTCTAATTTTCTGAGATACTGAATTTGGGGTTTTCATTAGTTGTCACTTATAATCATCAAAATTAAAAGAAATAAACACTTCAAATATATCGGTCTGTGTGGAATGAATGTATACATTGTACAAGTTTCACTTTTTGAATGGAATTACTGAAATAAATCTACTTTTTGATGATATTCTAATTATATGACCAGCACCTGTATATGCATACATATATATATATATATATATATATATATATATATATATATATATATATACATACATACACACATATATACATACATACAAAAATATATATAAAAATAATAATAATAATAATAAATAATATATATATATATACAACACTAAAAGAATGACAGCTGCATAGATATTAAAAGATGCACACAGTAATTTGCGGTATGTAAAACAAAATAACTGAACTTATTAAATAGCAGCATATAAGTACAATTATTATTGCACATCGCAAAAAGTGCTGTTATTTCAATGTCTCCATCACATAAAAAAAATCCAAAAAACCCACTACTATCAAATCAAATCACTTTTATTGTCACATCACCACAGCACAAGTGCCTTGGTGAGTGAAATTCTTACGAGCGTGCTCCAGACAGTGCAAAAAAACAACAATTTACATATAGACAGTACATATTTACAGACTGTACAGAAAACAATGTGCAAAATACACATACATATACTCAGTAAAAAGTATACTCAGTTTTATACATATACTAAAAGATTCAGTGAGATAAAATGGTTAAGAGGTCATTTTAAATTCAATAATTGAAATGTCAAAATTTGAATTTAGACTACTTATTTGAAATAGTGGCAATTATCTGCACCATGGTATTGTAGTACATTACTGTACTACAAAACAGTACACAATGATAACGTACTGAGTGTAAATTCTCATTTTAATTCCAGTTTTTAAATGGATGCCACCTTATTGGGACAATAAAGCCCTCCCACACCCTAACCCTACCCAATATTTATTTTCAACTTTTGAATTATTTCCTTCATATTTATTGAAAATAAATGCCTTTCTGATACGATTTGAGATTTGAAAATTTAGAAAAAAATTTAGCCGAAGGTGGATTAGAACTCGGGTTGATCTCGTCAGAAGGCATGTACTATAACCACTACACCATTGAAGCTGATGCTGGCTAAGCATCGATTCTCATTCTTGACTAGCCCAATCACACAAGGCGGGCTATTTGTACTTAAATAGACACTCCGATTCTTGTAACATTATATAAAATGTTGCAACGGCTGACATGAGGCTTATACATGTGTTCATTTGTAAATAAAGGCTAACACAATTTAAACAGCACAGCACACACGTCTCAACATTACCATATAAAACAGGACAAAAGCCTATTTAAGTCCTCTCTGTATAGCCAGCAACATTTTTATTTCCATACTTTTTAATTACTTCTGTATAAAACACTTCAAAATCACCCAGAGATGCAGGACCTTTATTATACAACTATTAGACAAAAAGGCGGATGACAACAGTTTCCTAGCTAGGATTGGTTAAAAAAATCTTTAAGGCGGGGCTCAACGAAGGTGAATTTGCATGCGCATTGGAGATATCTCTAAATGTGTTGTGACGTCAAAATGGCAATTGAAGATATCTCTAATTCAATTAGAGATATCTGCAATTATAATTGGAGATATCTCTAATTCAATTAGAGATATCTGCAATTATAATTGGAGATATCTCTAATTCAATTAGAGATATCTTCAAATACGATTCGCCTAGTCAAAATACAATTAGAGATATCTCCAATTACAATTCGACTAGTCGTAATACCAATTGAAGATATCTTCAAATGAGTTAGAGATATCTCTAAATGAATTAGAGATATCTTCAAATGAGTTAGAGATATCTCTAAATGAGTTAGAGATATCTTCAAATGTATTAGAGATATCTTTAAAAAAATGTAATTGGAGATATCTCTAATTGTATTTCGCCTAGTCAAATCATATTTAGAGATATCCGCAATTCATTTGGAGATATCTCTAACTCATTTGAAGATATCTCTAATTGAATTACGACTAGTCGAATTGTAATTGGAGATATCTCTAATTGTATTTTGACTAGGCGAATCATATTTGAAGATATCTTCAAATATTTTTCAATGGAAGTCAATGGAAGATTATGACTAGTCGTAATTCAATTAGAGATATCTTCAAAGCAATTACGGCTAGTCGAATTATAATTATGACTATCCGAATTATAATTGCGACTATCCGCAATTATGTTTATGGATAGTCAGAAAAATGTTTTAAATGTTAAAAGGGCTTGCCATAGCAATTGTAATTCAGATATCTTCAACTATAATTGTGACTAGTCAAAATACAATTAGAGATATCTCTAATTATATTTGCGGATGTATGACGCTCTATTGAAGATATCTCTAATTCAATTAGAGATATCTTCAAATGAGTTGTGACTAGTCATAAAGTATTTAGAGATATCTCTAATTCGATTTCTTACTAGTGCAATTATAATTGGAGATATCTTCAAATCAATTACGACTAGTCGAATTATAATTATGACTATCCGAATTATAATTGCGACTATCTGCAATTATATTTATGGATAGTCAGAAAAAGGTTTTAAATGTTAAAAGGGCTTGCCATAGCCGTCAGACCGTGTCAAATTTTGAATGGGATTAATAGGAAGGGCAGACGACAGGCCCACGGCGGCGTCACGGCGACGTCACTGTAGAACCAATCATAGGCGGCGACGTGACGGCGGCGTACGTGAGAAATTTACTAAAAACTGACGTGTGATAGGTACGTCTGAACTATGTACGCCGGATTATATGACGCCTGATATGTACGTCGCATCTAAGTGCGTCGCATTATATGACGCCGGATATGTACGTCGCATCAAAGTGCGTCGCATTATATGACGCCTGATATGTACGTCGCATCAAAGTGCGTCGCATTATATGACGCCTGATATGTACGTCGCATCAAAGTGCGTCGCATTATATGTATTTGCATTACTATATGTATTTGTTATAGGCTATTTATTTCACAGTAATTAGTTAACTAACAAGTGGCAATATTGTGTGTGTGTGTGTGTGTGTGTGCTGGTCAAATGGGTGCCCTCTTGTTGTGCCCCCTTCCTCAAATATTATGGAAGTAAAATAAAAACCACCTACTATATAACTTCAAAATATAACTTTAATTCGTTGGGGTCGTTTGAGTTTTCCTTGCTTTTCTTAGGTTTTAAATACCCTGTAAGCACCGTGTGCATTTTACCTTGACTTTAATTAATATCAGCGGTAATTCTCAAGCATTGTTCAAATAAAATAACAATCAGCAAATACTGTGGAACCAAATAAATGAGAAACGAATGTTTGTTTATTTCTTTTTAAACATCACATATATAGATCAGGGATGCCTAATAGATCAATGCTGGGAGATCGTGCTTTAGTCTTTCTCAACCAGAGGGGGCGAGACATAAAACTACAATATAATATATTCACTAATATTATGACTCGCATGATAAGTCATGTAAAAAAATATATAGCCTATAAAAAATAACAGTACCACCTCTCTACGTATTCTGTGTTTCGGAGGAGAAAAACGGTTCTCATGGGGCTGTGAATACAGACTGAATCGTGGCTCAAAATAGCTGTATGAGAATATGATACACAAACTACTGCTCTCGCTGGATAAAAGAAGCCAGTGTCACACTACACACAAGTTTTGATGGGCGACTATTGTAATTGCGGGTTATGTCCGTTATAAATGATGCGCAAACGAACCGTGTATGTGCGCTCTCGGTCATGATGTTATCATCATATTTCTGCTTGAATACAGCGAGTGTTTTATAACGGATGCTGTGTGTTGGAGAAGTGTGTGAGGATCAGTGGTGTTCATACGGGCATCAGACAGATTGTTCTTACAGAGGAACTATTTACTGATAGTGAATAGTGAATAATAATACACAAATATTGTATTTATTATTATTAAATGAATGCAACAAAGATACATCCCAACACGCCTTTTTAATTATTTATTCTATTTAATATGTATGTCAGACTCAGAAGTCAACATTAAAACGGGCGCTTTTACATTTGGTTTTGAAACTCTTCCACATCGTCTTGTCTGACACACCTCACTCTTCTTGTCTGTGTCACCTCACTCTTCTTGTCAGTCATCTCTCTTCACGTGATAAATTAAATCTGATCTGTGATGTAGAGGTCTGCGCATGACTGTTTGAGGTTTTATTCTGCACTCACCCGCTCCCGTGATATATTCACAGTTTGTTCACATTTCTTATGAAAGATAGGCTAACAAATAAAAGTCTGCACAAAATTATATTTATTTTATTCCTCTTGTCAAGAGTCTTGAATTTATTGACAGAAAAATGAAAATAACATTTGAATAATGTTTTCGACCTCTATTTTTGAAGAAATATTAACTTTATATTTGTATAACTATATCAAGAAAACCAATATGTATGAAATATAACCATAAACAGCAAAAGGTAAGTTCACATTTGTATTTATAGTTCAATAATATACATGTATAAAACTGAAAAATGTAATTACTACAGTACAGTTCTAAATAAAATATATAATTAAAGAAATATATATTAAAGAAATATAGATTAAACAACAAATATTAAATCTAAAGTTGTGGAGAAGACAGGAAAGACAAGAAAAATGTGTTTTAAATTAAGTAATTTTGTTTATTAGAAACAGTTATTAACATTTAGTTTACATATCTGAGCAAGATAATAACAATGCAAGTCTATAAAATTGACTTATAAAAAACATTTAATACAATGCAAATATGGCCAATACTTCTGGTATTTTAATTAACAAATGGGAATAAATTAATAAAAATGTAAAGATTCAATAATAATAATAATAATAAAAATAAAATCAATAGTTTTGGAAAACACAGGGAAAAAACTAGAGAAAATGTATTTGAAATTAAATACAGAGTTTAATAGTAACAGTTATTATAATAACATATTTACAAAACTGAACAAGATAAAATAATGCAAGTCAATTAAAAATAAAATTAAATATAATACTGTTGGTATTGTAATTAACAAACGAAATAATTTTAAATAATAGATTAAACAACAATACAATCTAAAATTGTGGATAACACAGGGAAAAAGCATGAAAATTTGTATGTTTATTATTTAGTAATAATGTACAGAGTGTAATAGTAACAGTTATTAACATACAGTGTTTACAAAACAGAGCACGATAAACAATGCAAGTAAATCAAATAAAAAAACACTACAATACAATGCAATAAAAGAAAATATAATACTTTTGGTATTTTAATGACCAAATGGAAATAAATTAAACAATAATAATAATAATAATACATATATACATATATACATAACCTTGTGCAAGAAATGTCTTTAAAATTCTTTGATGAAGAGAGCAGTTCCAGCGGCTAATATCTTGCAAGTAGCTAGGTAGAGGTTCATCTGTCTGTGCAGACGTCATTGGTGCAGGAGCTGTAGGTGCTGATTGTGCTGCAGGAGGTGGTACAGAGCCATCAGTCTGTGAAGGCATACTGGGACTGGGACTGGAAGAACTAAAGACTGCATGTGATGTCGGTAGAAAGTCATGGAACACAATTTAAAGGAAACATATAAATTGTATATATATATATATATATATGTGTGTATTTTTTTATATATGTATATGAATGTGTGTGTAAAAAACTGATTGCACATGATGTGTATTTAACTGTCTTTACCTTTTTTTGGTCAAGTAGCTGGGAAGAGTTGCTTCAGTCAGTGCAGACGGCATTGGTGCAGGTGTTGATTGTGCTGCTGGATGTGGTACAGTGCCTTCACCCCGTGAAGAGGGCCTACACACAGGAACTGATGTTGATGGAGGCTGCGGCAGACCTGCATGGAACAGCACAGGGAGAAAATAAAAAATATTTTAAAACAATGAATGTGCATGATGTGTATTTAATTGTCTTGACTACATTAAATGACTAGAATCATTGTTTATTCTAGTAATGCAAATTCCAATAATGTCCAAAAGTCTGTAAGTAACCAGTACACGTTTAACAACAAATAAAACCAGTTTAAATACCATGCATACAATTCATGAAGTGCACTCACCCTCACCACTGGTATGTTCAATCCTTAACAGTAGTTAGAACAAAATACAATGTTTTTTTAGAACAGGCAAGAACACTGCCAAAACAACAAATAAGATAATTAAATTCAGAAATGGAGGATACGTCTGTATGTAACAGAATAAGCCTCCAAATCTGATGTGGAAAGTAACCTGTTGTAGATAAGGCTGCGGATCCTGTGACTGCAGATGATCCTGCAAATTAAGCATTATAATTTGAATAGTTTTGCTCCAGTATGCGCAATTTTATATGTCATAAACATGCTTAACATGACATGGCTCTGTATAACACACAAGATGTTTCTTGATTCACTTACTCAGTTGTGTGAGATATTTGGCTGGAGAAAGACTCAGCATCATCCTCTCCAGTTCTTCATCCTCTTCCATCACTATAAAACAAAATAAATTGCATCAGTAGGCTTTAAGCAAATTTGCATGCATTTTATTAACTTACCAGGCTGATCAGAGGCAGTACTGGAAGGAACAGGTGGTCTTGCAGCAGAAGCTGATGGTGATGACATCCCCTCCTCTCTGTAAGACAATAGAACAGGCATTCAACCTGACCAGATCTTCTCTTTGAGGTGTTCACTTTAATTATTTTTGCCTCTTCTGATGGGTCCCGGCGTAAATGGCCTGATGGGCCTTTTCTGAAAGACATCTTGACTCTCCCGGGGGAAAAAAAACTGTTTTCTTCATGATGCTGTTCTGAAATCATGGCCACATGAAAATACTTAATATAATGAAATAAGACAGTTATCAGCAGCAGTTATATATAAAATAGTTATTTTAAATTGCCATAATGTTTCATAATATAACTGTTTTTTAGCTGAATAAATGCAGCCTTAGAGCATAAGATACTTTAAATTTAAAATAGTGTTTAATACATTTGTGTTATTTAATATGTATTATTTAATTTACTTAATATATATGTGTGAGTACGTATATATATATATATATATATATATATAAAACAAATTTAACTAATTAAAAATGTTTTATACACACACACATTTTAAATTATACCATTATATTGCCCTCATTTTTTTGTAATTTAAATATAATATATGTGTGTAATACATATTAATTACATTATGAGTATCATATTGCAATGTTAACATTTTCACAAAAAAAATTAAATACATAGTAAGGGATTCATGATGAAAGATTCAGTCTTACAAAGAAAGTTAATCTATAAAATTATATAAAATAAATGCTGTATTTTCAACGACGAGTTTGGTTTAATGTTTCCTAACATCACAAGCCATTCAATACCATTAACAATACCCTTACATGAGAATATAAATGCAATTTATATGATAATGAATATACAACACAGTAAGTTAATATTGCTAAAGTGACGTTATAAGTATTAAGTAAATATTGCTTTTAACTCAGCAGTTCTACAGAAGATTAACATAATTGCTTAAAATATTTGTCTTTGTGTGCACATATGAGACAGAGAGTTAACACATATCAGTGCCTGTATAAATAATTGATTTACCTGCTTCCCTGACCTTTGATCCTTCACTGTCAAAGTGCCTGGTGTGATGTGATGTTAAAATAAGACAGTCTTTGGGGTGACCTGTTCTGCAGGAGGATGGGTCTTGTCAGAGCATGCTTCATCTAAAAATTCATGAAATAGAGATTAATTATAATATATCAAATGTCTCATCACAAAAAAATGAAAATAATGGTTATCCCCATTCATACTTTAGCTTGTAATCAACACATGATGTCTTAATGATGACAAACAATACACAGAAATGTAAACTACAGTTATGTTCATTCATAATTTAGCTTGTAATCAACACATGATGTCTAAATGATGACAAACAATACACAGAAATGTAAACTCATTCATAATTTAGCTTGTAATCGACACATGATGTCTTAATGATGACAAACAATACACAGAAATGTAAACTACAGTTATGTTCATTCATAATTTGGCATGCAAACAAACAAACCCACGATGATCAACAGTAAACAAAGCCCAACAGGGTAAAGTTTGGTAACAAAACATAAACAGATGTCGCATAAAGCATCTTACCTTTGATAAATGCGCCGAGAATGCGTTGAATTAAACAACACTAGCGATCGCCGCAGTGTTTTCTTCTTCTGTGAATTCAAACTTCCCGCGACGCCGGAACCCGGAGGTGCGCCACGGGAGCGCTAGCGGCCGAAAGAATATTGCATCCGTAGTGTTAAGCACTACCACTCCTCCTCCTCCGGCGTCTTTTGTTGCGACGTACTCCTCCTCCTCCGGCGTTGGTTTCACGCGTCTTGTGTTGCGACGTACCCCTCCTCCTCCGGCGTTGGTTTCACGCGTCTTGTGTTGCGACGTACCCCTCCTCCTCCGGCGTTGGTTTCACGCGTCTGGTGTTGCGACGTACCCCTTCTCAGACGTAAAAAGTACACGACTGTTGGCTTTGGTAGGTAATCCTTGGCACGAAACACAGCCCATACGCGTGCTGCGTGAGACGCGCTAGTGACGCGTGCTGCGCGTGACGCGCCGGTGGGCGGCGCTGCGGTTCTTCCTCCGGCCTGCAGGCGGCGCTAGCGTGTCTCGCGCGGACTCCAGCGCCGCTGACTGCAGATGAAATACAGTATCATGGTGGAGCGACGCTAAAATACGACAAACCTGTGCGAAAAACCCCGGGATAAACCCCGAAACCTGCCGATTCACCGCACAATCCGGCCGGTCTGCCATCGTGATCACACTCGGACCCGCGGCTCGATAATCGCGCTCTCTCTGTGCGTCGCCGCGACGCTTTACGATCCCATAACAACAACGCGACCGAACGTGTCATTCTAGTTCATGTCTACCTTTATTACGCATTTAAAATACGTTTAATTCTTCATTAACCGGCAGAGATCAGAACACCGCTCGAGTGAATGTAAAGACTGTATTATTATTGTTTCACCGAACAGTAAAACGATGGAGAAAAAGCAGCATAAATCAGACAAACATCGCCGCCATCATCATCATCATCAGCAGTCCTCCAGCAGCAGTAGCAGCAGCGGGGGCTCCGGCGGCAGCAGCCCGGCGCACGGGGCGCCTAAAGCGGCCAACGCCTTCGCCAACGACGGCAGCTTCATGGAGCTGTTCAAGAAGAAGATGGAGGACGAGGAGAGGAGGAAGAGAGAGGGCGAGGAAGAGGAGGAGAAGACGAAGAGCTCTGCTGCGGCTCCGGACAAGAAGCCGCTAAGCGTGAGCAGCTTTGTAAGAACTGCAGATGACGCGCTTTACATTAGCTTCACACACACACTCACAAATACAATCACCACACACACACCCATCCATCACACACTACACACACCCATCACACACACACACACCAAACACATATACACATGCACACACACATATACACACAAACTCACCCCACACACACTACATACACTCTCACATACACTCACACACATATACACACAAACTCACCCCACACACACACATACACACCCATCGCGCGCACACATACACTTACCACACCCACACACACACACTCACCACACACACACACACACTCACCACACACACACACACACACACACACACCCATCACACACATACACTCTCACACACACACACCCATCTATCACACACTACACACACACCCATCGCACACACACCCACCACACACACAGACATACACACACACACCCATCACACACACATACACTCACCACACCCACACACACACCCATCACACACACACTCACCACACACACACACCCATCACACACATACACTCTCACACACACACACACACACACATCCACCACACACACACCCATCACACACACACACTCACCACACACACACACACACACACACACACTCACCACACACACCCACCCATCACACACATACACTCTCACACACACACCCATCGCACACACACCCACCCATCACACACACAGACATACACACACACACATACACTCTCACACACACCCACCCATCACACAGACATACACACACACACATACACTCTCACACACACCCACCCATCACACACACACAGACATACACACACACACACACACATACCCATCACACACACCCATCGCACTCACTCTCACACACACACACACACACACAGAGGGGGGTCAGTCAGTGGGTTCGGGTCACTGGTGCTTCCTGAAGCCCGTGTAACGCGGTTACTCTGTTCCTCTGTCTCAGGTGGGCAAGCGGAGAGGAGGCGCGAGGCTGGCCCTCAAGACCGGGGTGGTGGCCAAGAAACAGAAACCCGACTCCGAGGTGAGATACGTGCTGTTCAATCATGCCCGGAACATTTGGTTATTACAAAACCGGTTTTTAATAATCATACATAACAAATCAACACTAATTTTCTGAAAGAATAAAGCGCCCGTTGCATTCAAAATACATTAATAACAAGAGCAAACGTGGCACACGATTCATTTAAGTGTCTGCATACACATAACTGCATTTTGGCCGTTATATTTGGCCTATTATCCAACCCCCCCCAGGGCACATGATGGTATTAGTAGCAAAGCCTCTTTAGGACGATTCATGTCACTCGGCGGTAGGGCTGAACGATTGTGGAAAATAATCGAATAGCGATTTGTTTTTGTAGTTTTTTTTACCAATATTGCGATTTAATATGCGTTTATTGTTTTAAAGCTCTTTATATTCTGTATTATTCAACAAAGACAAGCGATAAATCATTGTATAGCATGCAGTGTTGGGCACGTTACTTACAAAAAGTAATTAGTTATATTTTACTTCTCACAAATACTGAGTTACATCGTTATAAAATAAACTAATTACCAGGGAAAGTGACTATTACTTTAAAAAGGGTTCAAATATGTCAAATAACTTGGATTCCCCAATATTACATGTTAAATGAATAAAATGGTCTCTAAATAGAATAAATTATTATTATAAAACATTACACTAATCTACACTATTTTAATGTTTCTGTGGGACAATGTGAGAGACACCGATCAAATTCAACTGATTATTGCAAATATTATCAACCCTTTATGGACAGCTTGGCATAATCTCCATTGGCTTGTCTTTTTTTTTTTATTATATATATATATATATATTAGTATATCAGATCGTTAATATTAATCTGGTGAGTAAAAAAAAAAAATATATGTTTATGTATGTAATATAGCAGTTTTTTATATCAAACTCCGCATCAGTCAGTCAAACATTATATGATGATATAACTTTATAATAATCATGTATGAATGTATACATGTAGCGTGTCAATTCCGCCTGTTATGAAAGACCCGCGAACACGAAAAAAACCCGCGGCAAACTGCGGACTTGGCAACATAGCAGCGTGCTAACATGATGCTTCCTCTGAAGACTGCTTAGATGTGTTGGGCTTGAAGCAGCGCTGCTAGACCGATCGGTGTGTGTCATCAAAGTACCGCGAGAGCTATGAGAGAGCGGACGTCTCCTAATGCTTTCTCCCGCTGTACTTATACATCATACGATCGTCATACATTACTCTCGCGTGTCACCGTATAATCGCAGCCTCTGCGGTTGAGAAATCGTGTTTTTTCATAACGCGATATTATCACAAATGCAATTAATCGTTCAGCCCTACTCAGCGGCCATCTTTGAAACGCCTCTCGGGCATCTCTTTGAATGGGGAAACACCAAATTCTCAATAATGTTGACTAAGCATATGATTCATTTTCATGTCTGAAATCATCAATGAAATCGGATGACATCGGTGTCATAAATGTTGTTTCTTTAGCTCAAATAGCGTTATAAAAGCGTATTTTTCAGGCTGGATCAAGCAGTGCTCATGCGCAGTCCTGAACGCGCGTCTCAGAGCGCTGACTGTTTCTATAGCAACAGCGACTTATAACGGCAGCTGCAGTGACGCACTGACTTTACCGATTACCGATTGGCTCTTTCATTCAGAAGGCGGGGCTTCCTGCGTTTGAGCGGCCATATTAAGCGTTCCATTCAAAACCATTCGAGTGACACGTCTTATATCACGATATAAAGATTTTTTCTTTCTTTTACAAAGGTTTTTATTATATTATATATATATATTATACAATAGAACAAAAAACTACAATAAATAAGAAACACATACATTGTGTAAATGAATTAGTCTTCACTGTGTTAATTATATATATATCTATGATAGATAATTAACACGTGTATAATGTATAGTTTCTATACATAATATAAATATATCATTATTATTGATATTTATTCTGATTAAAGTTACAGAAGTGATTTAGCCGAGAGAGATGTTCTAGCAGTGTGCTGTGATTAACATGAACGAATATTGGAACGCTTCCCCTTTAAGAGCGAAGTCTGGATCAATATAGCTCAGTTACTGTTACATATGCGTTTTCTCTTTCTGCCGTTTTCTCTCTCTTAAGACCTAAATCACTGTGTTAACGAGGATACTTGCAAAGACGGGATTCTGACGCATATAAGTGTGTTTATGTAATTATTCAAAGTCAGTGAAAAAGAAAAGAGCGCTCCTCTCACACAGAAAGAGACGGCGCACGCATAAAGCTCTGATGTTTGAGTTTCAACGGCTTAAAATCGGTTGTTTTAAAACTGCAGTGCTTAAAAACGCGTGAGCATGCTACAGATGTAGTCCTCGTTTAGTAACAAGCTCCTGGTTTTGTGGTCGTTCTGTCTCTCCTTCACGCCCCGTGGTGGGCGGCGTGTAAAGATCAGTCACTCAAATGATAAAAAGGTATTACCGTAAACAATGTATTTTGCGACACCACGAAATAAGCGATAGAACATAATGTGAATCGATAGACTTTTTATTTCGTCCATCCGATATATATCGTCATATCGCACAGCCCTAGTAGTAGCCTATTTAATAATACGTAGCTCAAAACTTAAGCACGTTCTTAAAACATTTCTGCAGCTTTAGCTGACAGACGGCAGTGTTTCCCGCAGACTTGCAAATGCATTTGATCCTCTGCCAGCAGGGGGCGCTGTAGGAGCTTAATGTGTCCCCGTAACGGCTGTAGTGCAACAAGCACTGCGCTCACAAACACTATTACAGGAAAGATGAAATGAAACCGCTCGGCTCTTTTCAAAGATGCATTCATGCCGCATTTTTATTTCCAGACGTGCAGTGCTCGTGTTTCAACAAAGTATAAGCCTTTTGGAAAATCTAGTGATGGGCCGCCACAAATAACTCAATTTATGGGAGACACTGCTATACGTGAAATGGCCATATAAGTGATAATAAAAAATGACTCATTAGTGGTGAAATGTCCCCCGATTACGCCATACGCTCAATGCATGTCCCGAAGGAAAAGTTTCAATGCCTCACCTTCGCTTTCATTCCGGACCATCTCCAAAAAAAACAAAAACATAATGTCAAAGTTTAATTTGCGTTTATCAAAGAAGGAAATATATATAATTGGTGCTCTTGAGATATGAAATGGAGGCGGGTCCGGACTTTGAGAAGCACTGCTGTAGATTCATACAGTATATATCAGGGGTCTCAAACTAACTACTTATTAATAATGAAAGTATTAGGGGTCGACCGATATGTGTTTTTCAGGGCCGATGCCGATACCGATTATTACAGATCAAGTAGACCGATAACCGATATTTTGAACCGATATACGTGTCTGGTGTAAAAATGAAAATGAATGCCAAAATTAATAATAACAAGAGCTCTGACAAAAAAACGTTCTTTAAATGCTTTTAAACATGTCTTTAATTCTGAAAACTGTTAATAACAACAACATTCCCGTTGGTTTTAATTTACAGTACAGTGCAAATGAAGGCATAAAACATTAATTAAATTTATCTTTTAATCAAATGAGAGTTAGACTATTTTTGGCAAACAAATGAGTTTACTATTAAAATTAAAACATGGAAGAAATAGCGTATTGTGTTATTATTCTCAACAAAAGTTGTAATAATTGTTGTAGTTGTATTACCTATACAGTAATATATTCGGCTAAACCGAACTTATATTTTGACAGGTTGCCATGAGGACATTTTAGGTTTCTGTAGCCTATGTATTTATGATATGACGATCGTTTTACTCAAATGAAACGGTCAAATGCTCATGAAGTGACTCTCCGAGCAGTTCTGGGGATGTTGTTCATGTATTTATGTCCTCATTTAGTGAGACGGCAGACGCTGAAGTCACCGCGAGCATCACACGCTTCAGTATGTATGTGTGCAGTAAATGAAACCGCACGTCTGTGTCATTCATTAACAGAGATGCAGAACATGCAGGATTCATATTTAAAGTGTTTTTGCGGCTTAATATTTATAGATACTAGTCCATAGCGCGAGTCGATTTAAGTGTACTGACCTACTTTTGATTAATTCATCCAAACTTCGACACATTCCGCGTTATACGGTAAATTCCATTATATGACTGCATTCCGCGATTCCGCCCGCATTTTCCGCATCGCGGACATCATGGGTTATATTGAGGTGTTTTGCAACTTCAGCAACGTCTGCTGCTGCTTTACCTTTGAGAGACAACTGATGCGTGATCACTGAGGCAGCTCCAGTTAGCATGTGCTTTCGGTGTGAGACTGCCTTCAGTTTTCCGCGTTGATTGGTCGGACTCGTGACTCTCTACATATCAGATGAGCGGTGGGCGGAGATTGCTCTCGTGACTCTCTACATATCAGATGAGCGGTGGGCGGAGATTGCTCTCGTGACTCTCTACATATCAGATGAGCGGTGGGCGGAGATTGCTCTCGTGACTCTCTACATATCAGATGAGCGGTGGGCGGAGATTGCTCTCGTGACTCTCTACATATCAGATGAGCGGTGGGCGGAGCTTGCTCTCAGAGATTGAGAGATCGCCTCACTCTCACAGAGTGTTGAGCTCAGACAGGCTGCATCGAGCCAAATAGTGCATTTAAACATTAAATAGTTTCACCTGTATTATTTATTCACCAATAAATAATGTCACCTGTAAATAGTATGTTTGTTTGCATTATAAAAAAATTAAAAAAAATTATCGGCAAATATGTTTTGAAAATGGCCGATATCGATAATCGGTAAAATGCTTAATATCGGCGCCGATAATCGGTCGACCCCTAGAAAGTAGGGCTGTGTAATTAATCGCATGCGCATCTCGTCAGTAAAGCCGGCTCTGTGATCGGTGGTAAATCTCCATCAGCTGTTTTCGGATGGAGCAGCAGTTAATACACAGAGCCGTAGTTCTCTGACCAGCTACGCGATAACGCGTTGATCTGCGATACACGGAGACGCGCATGCAATTAATTAACCCAGCCCTAATGAAAAGCTGAGAGCTGTTTTACAATGCTTAAATCTCTTGAATAATGGATCTGTTATGCGAGGCATTGTTAAAATGTGCTGGAGATATTAAAGGGGTCCTATAATAGGATTTCACCTGTTGGTGTGTAATGTAGCTGTGTGAAATATTTCCATTTAAAAAACAGTTTTCTATTGTGAAATATTGTATGTTTTCAGCAGTCTTCAGTGTCACATGATCTCCAGAAATCATTATAATAAGCTAATTAGCTGCTCGAGAAATATTTCTGATTATTATCAATGTTGAAAACAGTTGTGCTGCTTCATATTTTTGTGGAAACTGTGTTCTTTTGATGAGTAAAAAATTCAAGAGCAGCATTTATTTGAAAAGGAAATCGTTCATATTGTTATGAATGTCTTTGCTGTCACCTGTAATGCATCTGCGGTGAGTAAAGAGTCACGTGTGTGTATCTGATGCAGGTGGAGGCTGGGAAAGGAGACGCCTGGATGAAATACATGGCAGAAGTGAAGAAGTATAAAGCGCATCAGTGTGGAGACGACGATAAGACCAGACCGCTGGTCAAATAGACTGAACTGCTTCACGCCGTCTCCAGCTCCAGTTTTGCCCGTTTGTTGGATTCTGGTTGTTTTTGGTTCGTTATGATTTAGTCCGTGGCATTAGACCCATCTCGTTCACCTTGTCGACATGTTTGCTACTTGAGTGTCACCTGATGAAGATTGACGATGATGAATTAAACTCACAGCAGCAGTTTCTGTCCCGACCTGATCACATGTTTCTGAGGTTCAAGATTGGTTTGTCCGCTTCCATTATACACACTTTACCTCGGTTAGGATGCTGTTTGCTTTACATACTGCTTATTAAAAACGTTGTGTATTTTCCAGATGACTTCAACTAGTTTAATTGCTATGGCTCTTCATCATCATTCAGAGATATAAAAGTTTTTTTAATTTAAAAAATATGTAATGAAAACCTACAACCACACCAAAATGTTAATGGTGCAGGGATTTAAGACTTTTTTGTAATATTTTTGCTGTTTCTAATGTAAAATTTCAAACCAGATTTTTTTTCTTCATTTTAGATTGAATTATTTGCATTTTAAACAGCATTAGCAAAAAACTTAAAATACATTTTCTGTGGGATTTTTTTTTTCTTGCAATAAAATACAAGTACATTAAAGTCTGACAGGAGAAGTGCAGAGTCATGTACAATTCACACGTTTTGAGTGATTTAATCTGGAATAAGCATGATTCATGTAGGCCTATGACGGTCAGTTTACTCCTGTATTATTTTAAGGTTACCTCGTTTAATTTAAATCACTTAAAATGACTGATAATTTCAATGTGGGTTAATACAAGTGAAAAAAAACATGGTCATGACCTACACGGAAGAGCTTTTAAGACCAAGATCTCTAAGATTAAATGGTCACTCTTAAAATATGATTTAAGGCTAAACATATTGACAGACACTTGTTTCTATATCCCTTGTAATTAGACATTTCAAAAAAAAAAACCCGCTATACAATGTTTGTTGACCCTGCTTCAGATCAAGTATAAACCAATAAAAAAAACGCTCCGAGACAAAGTAATCATTTCTCAATCTACATTTAGACCCAAATCATCAGACATAGAGAGCGTTTTCACTAAGGCTTCTGCATTTTAATTTTTTTGTGTCCTGAAATGTAGGTAAACAAATCCTGAAAGTTCAAGTATATTACAATGGCCGCCGTCCCGCCCTTCGGTTTGAACAATTTAAAGGGCGTTTCGTTGGTGAACAGCACCGGAGACACCGACCTACACCAGAGAGGGAGGAACACCTTCACTCATCAATATTCATACGCTCCACACATTAAAAAAACTCATTTACAGAAGCTGCGCGCTAATCAACATGCACACACACACGTTCCCTCCCCGTCACAGTGATCAGGTCTGTCTGTGTAAACATGATTCATATTCAAACAAATAACATGATTCATCAGCATCAATATTCAAAAGTATATATAAAAAGGACTCCGTCTCATTGGACGGCCAGCACATCATGCATAAAAGTGGGCGGAGTCAGTCCCGGATCAGAGTTCTGTGATGTCATAAGGTCTTCCTCTTCAAGTCTCCGCCCTGCGTTTGATTGACATCTGCACACACAGAGAGAGAGAGTTATGAAACACTGCGACTCGTCCCGACTGAAGATGATGAAGAAAGCAGCAAACGCGCGCACTCATCGTTTACCTGAGAAAGCCAGCTGTAAGTGTGGCGGCAGAGTGGCCTGAGCCCCTGACATGAGACTCTTTAACACATCTGAGGAGAGACGGGACAGAGAGACACACACCCACGCATGAGACGAGACACAGATTAAATGAGAGGAAGACTCATGAGGAGCCATGTGATGAAGAGCAGAAGATGAACAACACACACACACAGCTGTGACATCTAATGTATTACAAAAGGGGCCATGAACTGATAAACCAGAATGCCCTTGATTTTTTGACATGATATTGTACAATAAAAACATCCTGTAAGCTTCAGAACTCAAAACTTTGTTGTTAGTCTAAAAACAGCTTATATTAAAGGCCGTCTCCGACAGCATCAGCTTTTGGAATATACAACTTTATGATGTCATAGTGTGGATAAGCCCCGCCTCCGCAGAAGATCATAAACACACCGCCCTCCGCTTCTACAGCGCTGCCCGTGTAGCCCCGCCCACCCGCCGCTTCTAAAGCGCTGCCCGTCTAGCCCCGCCCGCCGCTTTTACAGCGCGCCCCGCCCGCCCGCCGCTTCTACGGCGCTGCCCGTGTAGCCACGCCCACCCCTTCTACGGCGCTGCCCGTCTAGCCCCACCCGCCGCTTCTACAGCGCTGCCCGTCTAGCCCCGCCCGCCGCTTTTACAGCGCGCCCCGCCCGCCCGCCGCTTCTACGGCGCTGCCCTTGTAGCCACGCCCTCCGCTTCTACGGCGCTGCCCGTGTAGCCACGCCCACCCCTTCTACGGCGCTGCCCGTGTAGCCACGCCCTCCGCTTCTACGGCGCTGCCCGTGTAGCCACGCCCACCCCTTCTACGGCGCTGCCCGTGTAGCCACGCCCACCCCTTCTACAGCGCTGCCCGTGTAGCCACGCCCTCCGCTTCTACGGCGCTGCCCGTGTAGCCACGCCCTCCGCTTCTACGGCGCTGCCCGTGTAGCCACGCCCACCCCTTCTACGCCGCTGCCCGTGTAGCCACGCCCACCCCTTCTACGGCACTGCCCGTATAGCCACGCCCACCCCTTCTACGGCACTGCCCGTGTAGCCCGCCCGCCCCTTCTACGGCGCTGCCCGTGTAGCCCGCCCGCCCTCCGCTTCTACGGCGCTGCCCGTGTAGCCCGCCCTCCGCTTCTACAGCGCTGCCCGTGTAGCCCGCCCTCCGCTTCTACAGCGCTGCCCGTGTAGCCCGCCCGCCCTCCGCTTCTACGGCGCTGCCCGTGTAGCCCGCCCTCCGCTTCTACAGCGCTGCCCGTGTAGCCCGCCCTCCGCTTCTACAGCGCTGCCCGTGTAGTCAACATGATTTCTTTCCCATAAAAACATACTTTCAAATACTACAAGTGTAGTAAATTATGTACTAAATAAGTTACTGCAGCTATACACACAAAAACACACAACATCAACTAACGAGGGCTCATACGAGCCTACATCTAGTAGAAAACCTAATCATTCAAAATAAATTAAATTATGGACATTTAATCAATTTTAAGTGTACGTAAATGACCAAGACAGAACTGTACCTTTACATTTATCTACTTTTATTAGCATAAATACTACTGAGAGTGAAGAAACTGGTAATAATCATAATAAAAATAATTTATATAATGTAATTGTCCATATTAATTAATATACATGATTTTACATAATTTATTTTATATTATTTATTTATCATTTTTAAGTATTATTTTATGTAATATTAGCAGCACGGGATATTTTTAAAGTAGCCAAAATTATAATAATCACAATAACAATAAAACTTCAATGAATAAAGAAGTGATCCACAATAATTCAACAATATTTTCTCATAATACATCAATTATATAAACGTTTCAGGACGGTATTAGCTAAATGGCATTTTTTTTATATGTCTAAGACTTTTCTAAGACTTAATAATAATACTAAACTACTAAATACTACTAATACTAAACTACCCCATGTTTATTGGTCACACCGACTCACTCTGGGGAAGGTTGAACCCTGAGCTGCTGGGATTGGTCGAGCCGCCGGTGGTCGCCGTGGAAACCACAGAGGAAGGCAGATTCAGCAGGTTTGGAAACTGGAACGGGAGAGAGACGGGAACCAGACCTCCCAGCATCCCGAAGCCCAGCGGCAGAGACGGACCGGCCGAGCCCAGCAGAGCGCTGGAGGACGACACCTGCAGAACACCATCATTATCATCACCACCACCATCATCACCACCATCATCATTATCATCATCACCACCATCATCATCATCACCACCACCACCATCATCATCACCACCACCACCACCATCATCATCACCACCATCATTATCATCATCACCATTATCATCATCATCACCATCTTATGTGTGAAAGAAACACATCTCTATATAGAGTCTCACAATATGATTTATTTTTTACAAGTTGCCAACTAATAAGATGACTCATAAAAGCACAGCACTTTATTGCTATTTTATTGCTATTTTGAGGAATACTTCGGAGCTCAAGTTCTGTTCCAAAATGTGTGGCATAAATTATTACGTACCAAATAAATCATTACTAACTAAAAGATAATTCTAGGGGTAATAATATAATGATTATATTCATCCAAGGAAAATAGAAAAAAAATTAGAATATCTATTTTAGAAAATAGAAAAAAATATATATAATAATTTTTAATTTTCTATTAAAATGTACCCAAAAACAAAACAAAAAATACAAATTCTATGAAAATTTACCCCAAAACAATACTAATTCTATAAAAATGTCCCCCCCAAAAAATCGAATTCTATTAAAATTTCCCCCCAAAAAAACTAATTCTATTAAAATTTACCCCAAAACAATACCAATTCTATTAAAATGCACCCAAAACAAAAACAATATTAATTCTATACAAATTTACCCCCCCCCCCCAATTTAATTCTATTCAAATTTACCCCCCCAAACGAATTCTATTAAAATTTACCCCAAAACAAAACTAATTCTATTCAAATGTACCCCCCCCCCCCAAAACGAATTCTATTACAATTTACCCAAAATCTTTTTGTTGCAATTATTCTTTTTTTCACTAAGCATTAAAATTAACTTAATTTGATGAAAATGCTTAATTAAAATAAAAAAAATATTTTATGCAATTTAAACTCTAAGTTAGTTTATTCTAATTTAAATGCAATTTGTTGAATTAAAATATATTTTAATAATAAATAAACTAAACATATTACTACTATTATTATTATTATTATTATTATTATTATTATAAGTACAATTATTATTATGCTACTAAAAAAATAAAATAAAAAATAAATATTATGCTACTAAACGTTGCTGAGAAAAAGACACTTATTTTCTTGCTGAAGAGATTTGGTAATAAAATAGGCCTTGAGTTTGAAAGTTGCAAATATAAATAAATACATGTTTAATTACAATGTGTAAAATTAAAAAACAATAATAAAAATTAATGTATTTTTTTAAAGATTTAACAAAGACCTGTGAGAGTTGAGACGCTGTGGCCGTGGACACCGATGTGATTGTCTTCACTCCCTGATTAGCTCCGCCCACTTGTCTGTGTCGCTGACTGTGATTGGCCGTCCCCACCACCGGCGATGCGCTGGTGGCCAGTGGCTTGGTGACAGGTGCGGTTGTCGTGATGAGTCCGGAGATGCTGTTGCCCTGAGAGGAACTCTTCTGCCCCACGGGGGCGCTGTAACCGCCGGCGATGAACCCTGTGTGGAAGGCCGGGTTCTTGGAGGCGTGCTGGTGCATGCTGGATAACGTGGGTGTTCTGGAGACGACGGGCGAGGCGGTGTGCGTGAGCCTAATGATGGGCGAGCTGGGGTTGTGGGGCGACTTGGTGAGGGTGGCCTGCATGGGCGTGATGAAGCCGGGTTTAGGCGACTCGTGGTTTTTGGCTTGCACAGTCACGTGGAAAGGCTGCGCGGATTTGACGTTTAAAAGCGACGGCGAGGAAGCGGCGGGAAGCGTGCACGGCAAACTATTATTGCTGGTTTTGATGAGGCCCATGGTGACCACCGTTTTCCCCGCTAGAATCTTATGAGGAGCGCGAAGAGGCGACGCAGTCGGAGGAGGGCGGGGCTTCATCTGAGACATGCCCATCTTTGTAGGCGGAGTCACAGATGGTCGCTGAGCGGGAATAACCGAGTGTCTCTGACCCATCGGCAGGACACTCACACATTTAACGACCTGAGACGCGGGCGTCGAGGAGAGGACGCTGGGAGGAGCAGGAGCAGGTGGAGGAGAGGTGCTCCCGCTCTTTTTGGCCAGGTGTGGAGACACGAGCAGCGGTTTGGGCGGCTCGGCGGACGGCGGGCTGTTGGACTGGGCCAGGTCTTTGGCGACGCTGCTCAGCATGGCCAGAGCGTGAGAGATGGAGTCCAGCGACGGGGCCACCAGGTCGTCGTCCAGAGAGTCTGACAGGCAGATGGGCTCCGGCGGGGACGGCGCTCGCTGGACGGTAGCAGGAGGAGCAGCGGCGTCCACTATGACGACCGGACGCTGGACGACTGGAGGAGGTGCGGAGTCCACAGAGACGGACGGCCGCTGGAGCGCAACGCTGTCCTGAGGCCTGGGCTTCGCTCTCGGAGCCGGTAACACCCTTTTCTTTACTCTGAAAACAGTTACATTTAGTCATTTAGCAGATGCTTTAATCCAACTCCGACTTTACAAAGGAGAAGCAATCAGACCTTTGAGAGAGCAACCATTTACACGTGCTGTGACCAGTCTAGCACAGCACACAAATTAAGCTTTGTTTTTTATAAATTAGACCGAATATAATAGAATGGGTAAGTGCTAGTTTAATTACTAGACCAACATAAAACACATCAGCCCGGTTCACTACTGTAATATGACAATATTCAACAAGAAACTGTTAAATGTATTTAAAAAATGCCATGATTTCAGAAAGGCGGCATTCACCTACAACAGCAGCTGAAAGCAGTGAATAAACTAATATTGTTATTCATTCTTCAACTTGACAAATTTAAAGGGACAGTTCACTGAAAACTGAAACTTTGCGGTTGATTTACTCACCTTCAGGCCATTCAAATATGTAGGTGACATTTTTCTTCAGTAGTAACTAGATTTTTAGCTGAAACTGTCGTCCTCAGTGATTCATATATCGCAAGTCAATGGTGCCGCCACTTTAAGAGCCAAGAGAGCGTATACAGGTAAGATAAACTCAATACCCGTGGCTTCTGACGATATATGACCATGGACAACAAAACCAGTCACAAAGGTCAATTTTTATTATTATTGGGATTTGAACATCATATGAAAGCTGAATAAATGATATTTCCATTGATGTATGGTTTGTTATGATCGGACAATATTTGTAAATCTGGAATCTGAGGGTGCAAAAAAATCTAAATATTGAGAAAATCATCTTTAAAGTTGTTCAAATGAAGTTCTTAGCAATGCATATTACTAATCAAAAATTAAGTTTTGATATATTTACTGTAAGAAATTTAGTAAATATCTTCATGGATCATGATCTTAATATACTAATGATTTTTGGCATAAAAGAAAAATTGATAATTTTGACCCATACGGTCTATTTTTGGCTATTGCTGCAAATATACCCCAGCGACTTAACACTGCTTTTGTGCTCCAGGGCCACATATTGAAGAGCTACGAAGCGAATGGACCCCAGTTCACCAAATCAGACTTAGGGCTGTCACGATAACTACTTTTTGTTGTGCGATATATTGCACCAAAATTAATTGCGATAAACGATATTATTGTCATTTTAAGACAATTTTATTTCACTGATTATATAATTACAGTATGACAATATAATAGCATAATAATGCAAGTGCACTCTTTCAAAGAACAAAGAACATTTTATTCTTAAGAATAAAAAAGTTTGCAGCATATTTTTAAAAGCTGTTTTTTTCGACCGTGTTTAATGGCTGCATCTCTTTGGCTATATAGCGAGTTACGCTATCTGTGAGTGTGCGCCATTTCGCGCTGTCACGTTTATATTTACACTGTCGGGAAAAGGCATCTGTAACAGATAACTGTCTGGAAGACCCCTCTCCAGCTCCAGCTGCGGTTGTTGTTCCCAGATTGAAAAACTGGGTGGGATGGTTATGTTTTAAGTGAGATTTTAGGTTAGTTGTGTTGCCTCTTTTCGTTGCCACTGTTTTTAAACAAAGTCGACATACCGGCTCATTCACGTTAATTGGCTCTCCTCTCTCATTCGGCTTAAAGACAAAATGTTCCCACACCGGAGCTGAAGATTGCGGCTTTGAAACCAAGTCCATTGGGACTTGTTCTTCCTAACTGGCTGTAGTTGTCACGAAACACTTTATAACGCAGTGGGTTCACGCCTTCTCTTCACCTGTCGCTGTCCGCTCTGTGTGCGTGTGTGTGGGGGGGGGACGCTGCCTAAGCCCCGCCTCCGCCACAGAGAGCAGACGAGATGACAGAGGTAGCGCGATCGACTAAAATGTTGGTGATATTCAT
>CM049821.1:5361166-5371166 GCA_027422435.1 Schizopygopsis pylzovi | reverse complement strand
CAGAAACCCACCTGGCCTGCATCCATCCTTTGGGCCAGAGCGGTTTGACCTCCGTCTCCATGAACACCTTCAGGTAATCTTCAGGTGAGAGTGAACTCTGAGCCTCCAGCTCGTAACAGCCCAGCTTCACCTGAACCAGAGTACACAGCAGAGACCTGCGCACACAAACAACATCGGCGTTACTCAACCACTAGATGACTACAAGACAAAAACAAGCTTTAAAATAACCCAAAACTTAGAGCTGTACAATTAATCCAACTCGACTATCGTGCGCATCTCGTCAGTGGAGCCGGTTCTGTGATTAGTAGTAAATCTCCATCACCTGCTTTCAGATGGAGCGGCATTTAAGGATGCGCGGTATACCGGTACTGGAAAAATACGGTATATATTATGTTTCAAACGGTACGATATCATAATTTTGCACCTGTATGTGGCAGTGCTTCCTGCGACGCAACTGGTAAATGTGACAACAGAACAACATGATGCATCAAACACATGAAACTCTTTTACCAACATAGAGAAATTAATAAACAGAGAACAGTAGAAGAGAAATATGGCATTACTTTACAAAACAGATGACAGAGGTGAGCGAACTGACCTTACTGCACCTGTATGCAAGCGTTGCTATTAATCACCAAACCTGTTTAAGCATTTGCTCATCCTGATCTTTTCAGAGAATTAGGAGATCGACAGGTGAGTGCATCATTCATAAACTCAGATTTCATTTGAACTTATTTACAACTGATCAGCGCACATACAGATGAAGCTCAAACGCTAGAACCAGTGAAGCTTTGGTAATATATGCACATGCATTTCATACAGATATTAACTCAATTTGAATTAAGCAAGAGTTTTGCTATATTCCTTTTAGTAGCAATAACATGAAGGGAATGTTAGTATGAAGATATAAATCTGTTTATATTATTATTTTAATAAAATAGTTTTTAATGCACTTATTTTTTTAGGCTGGTTATTTGTCACCTATGGTATCGATACAGAGGTAATTACATTCTGGAATCGTACCGAAGCCAAAATTATGGTAACGAGCCATCCCTAACAGAGCCGTAGTTCACTGATAAGCTAGCTAGGCAATATCGCGTTCATATCGATTCGTCCGCGATTATGAACGCAAACTGTTCTTGTTCTAGTTAAGGATAATAACCCTGGTGTGAATCCTGAAGAACATTCAGTTCTCAAAACTTATGGAATTACAGAATTGAATTAGCTTTAATAATTTGATCTAATCACGTGAATATATCGCCACTCCTTGACTCTGTAAATCAAAAAGGTGTAAAATAAGCACGTTGTCGTTGAAGAGCGTCTTGTTCCCCGAGGATGCTCTCGTCTCACGTTACTGACTGGTCCTGATCTATCCGTGTGTGATCTCCAAGCTTCACCTGAGCTTGTCGTCCCACACAAACTTCTTCCTGGGACCCATCACTCTTTTGCCTGGCTTCTCATCATCGTCGTCCTCCGAGCCGTTTCGGTCGATGTCCTCCGTCTGCTGCCTGCGAAACAAGCATTCAAACATCAACAGATTTATTATTTCAATTATTTATCTGTCTTTGTCTTTGAAAAACTAGGACTTCCCTGGACCACAGAAACTGTCTTAAGTGTAATCTTTTCTAAATTGTGATTTATACATCATCTGAAAGCTGAATAAATAATATTTCCATTGATGGTGATTTCATTGGTCAGATATGAAGAAGCGTAATTTAAAAAAATATGATTTCTAGACCTTGACTTCATGCAAAGTCATAAAACATTTAAACTGAATGGGCATTTTCATAATTCATTTCTATATTTCATTCATTTATTTGTATTAAAGCTCATTTATCTACTTATGGCAAGGTCTAAAACATTTTCTCTGGTATAAATTATGAATAAAAAAATCTGTATATTAAGCATAATAAAGACAAAGCAAAATATTAAAAAAAAATACATTAAGTTCATTAACTAATTGCTTTTGTTCCTCTTTTGTACGTGGCTTTGGATACAAGCAACATATAAATGCATAAACATAAAATATATATCAAATAACTAGAAAAGTAATTTAAAAATATTAATTTTAAACATTGAAAAGTATAAAACCTTAAAACTCGAATGGACATTTTTACAATTAATTATTTTTACATTATTAAATTATGATTTTTTTAAATACATTTTTCTAGTTATGCCAATCTTTACAATACTTCAAATAATGTGTGTAAATAATTAAATGAGATAAATATCTACATCTACATCTATATTAAGCATATTATAGACTAAAAATAAATAATAAAAAAAGGTTGAAAAAAAAAATTTCTGGATAAAAAAATAAATATTATGAATATTGTTAGTTCATGGACTAATTGCTTTTGTACGTGTTTTTGGATAAAAGCGTCTACTAAACAAAATATATATAATAAACAACCAGAGAAGTCTTTTCATTGGCCACTCGCTGTTTAACAAAAGATCCCTAAAAACCCTGAGTTCTTCAAACCTCCGCAATCCTGAAAAGTCCTTATTTTAATTTTTGCATCGTGATTATGTAGTCCAGGCTCTCACTTGGCGACTTTGGCCATGCAGTCCATGTTGTAGCGTGCGATCTGCTCCGGCATGACGCTGCAGACGGCCAGCTTGAGCTTGTGCAGCGGCGTGCGCAGCCGGTCGTCCTGGATGTTCAGGCTGAGCTTCTTCAGCCGCTTCAGCAGAGCCTCTCTGTTGCACGGCACGAAGGCCTCCAGGTGAGCGTAGACGGCGGTGCGCACCGGCGCGGGCTGCTCCTGCACCTGCAGCTCGATGCTGCCGAGAGAGAAGGAGTGAGACGATCAGCACCAGAGAGAGAGAGAGAGAGAGAGAGAGAGAGAGAGAGAGAGAGATGCTACTCAACCCTAAACAGAACCACTACATTTGCCAATTATTTATTGATTAAACCATTTAAAGAAAGACAAATCCTCTCCAAATACAGATTAAGTGACCATGATCTAGAGATAGAGAGAGGAAGACATAGACAAACATGGAGCGAGCGAGAGCAGAGGATCTGTAGACACTGTGATCTACAGCAAATAGAGGATGAGAAACACTTTCTGATGATGTGTCCCAAATATCTCCATGTGAGAGAAACATTTCTCCCCAGATTTAAAGCCCTGATCCCTTCATTTACAGAGTTCAGTGATTCTGAGATAATGCCCTTCTTACTCGGAGAAGATGAGAACACAGCTGCACTCGCTGCTAAATATGTATTAACCATTCATAATGTTAGATGTTCAACATGATTCACTTGATACTGACCAACTTGATCTTTTCATGTATTTAGAATGATTTTGATTTTATTTACTATTTATGTTGTTATTTATTTACCTATGTTAGTGTTGTATATATATTGATGCTTTGGCAACATTGTGCTACGCAGTCATGCTAATAAAGCTCATTTGAATTGAATTGAATTGAATTGAAATTGAGAGAGAGAGAGAGAGAGAGAGAGAGAGAGAGAGAGAGAGAGAGAGAGAGAGAGAGTGAGACGATCAGCACCAGAGAGAGAGAGAGAGAGAGAGAGAGAGAACGAGCGAGACGATCAGCACCAGAGAGAGAGAGAGAGTGAGACGATCAGCACCAGAGAGAGAGAGAGAGAGAGAGAGAGAGAGAGAGAACGAACGAGACGATCAGCACCAGAGAGAGAGAACGAGCGAGACGATCAGCACCAGAGAGAGAGAGAGAGAGAGAGAGAGAGAGAGAGAACGAACGAGACGATCAGCACCAGAGAGAGAGAACGAGCGAGACGATCAGCACCAGAGAGAGAGAGAGAGTGAGACGATCAGCACCAGAGAGAGAGAGAGAGAGTGAGACGATCAGCACCAGAGAGAGAGAGAGAGAGAGAGAGAGAGAGAGAACGAACGAGACGATCAGCACCAGAGAGAGAGAGAGAGAGAGCAAGTGAGACGATCAGCACCAGAGAGAGAGAGAGAGAGAGAGAGAGAGCAAGTGAGACGATCAGCACCAGAGAGAGAGAGAGAGAGAGAGAGAGAGAGAGTGAGACGATCAGCACCAGAGAGAGAGAGAGAGAGAGAGAGAGAGAGAGAGCGAGTGAGACGATCAGCACCAGAGAGAGAGAGAGAGAGAGAGAGAGCGAGAGAGAGAGAGAGACGATCAGCACCAGAGAGAGAGAGAGAGAGAGAGAGAGAGAGAGAGAGAGAGAGAGACGAACAGACCAGAGAGAGAGAGAGAGAGAGAGAGAGAGAGCGAGAGAGAGAGTGAGACGATCAGCACCAGAGAGAGAGAACGAGCGAGACGATCAGCACCAGAGAGAGAGAGAGAGAGAGAGAGAGAGAGAGAGAGAGAGAGAGAGAGAGAGAGTGAGACGATCAGCACCAGAGAGAGAGAGAGAGAGAGAGAGAGAGAGAGAGAGAGAGAGAGAGAGAGAGAGAGAGAGAGAGAGAGAGAGAGAGAGAGAGAGAGAGAGAGAGAGAGAGAGAGAGAGAGAGAGCGCGAGTGAGACGATCAGCACCAGAGAGAGAGAGAGAGAGAGAGCGAGTGAGACGATCAGCACCAGAGAGAGAGAGAGAGCGAGTGAGACGATCAGCACCAGAGAGAGAGAGAGAGAGAGAGAGAGAGAGAGAGAGAGAGAGAGAGAGAGAGAGAGAGAGAACGAGTGAGACGATCAGCACCAGAGAGAGAGAGAGAGAGAGAGAGAGAGAGAGAGAGAGAGAGAGAGAGAGAGAGAGAGAGAGAGAACGAGTGAGACGATCAGCACCAGAGAGAGAGAGAGAGAGAAAGAAAGAGAGAGAGAGAGAGAGCGAGTGAGACGATCAGCACCAGAGAGAGGGAGAGAGAGAGAGTCAGAAACAACGGCTGATTGAACTCACTCCAGCAGGATGTTGTTCATGTCCAGCGTGAAGAACTTCTTCCTGCCCTCCATGTCGAACTGACGAGACGCCTGGGAGGAAAACAAGCAGCTCAGATGCAGATATCATGGCTGTTTGTAAACACATCGCAGCTATTCAAACCTGTCTGCTGAAATCACACACTGTATTAAGAGACCGCATAGACTTCAGCATCTTCTGATTCACCGACACTATTTTAACCTGCTTTCCATCTTTCTAACCTCTCCCTCCTCCTGCTCTGACTGTTTTCTGTCTATATTCTCTCTATCGTGATCGTCTGCTCCTCCTACACCTCTCTCTACCTCGCCTCCTCCTCTCTCTCCTTCACAATCTGCCTGGAGAGAAAGACCACACACACACACACACACACACACACTATGCATTCATAAAACTACTGAAGATCAATCATGAAAATTAGCAACAGTCATTATGGATTAGTTGGGTCTGTGCAATGCAGGAGAGTGCACTGCACATGCAGGAACGTGGTTGGGAAGCATTAGCACATTAGGAAAGGCAATTTACAAAGATTCATTAAAAACTAGTGGTGGGCCGTTATCGGCGTTAACGTGCTGCGTTAACGCGAGACTCTTATCGGCGATAAAAAAAATATCGCCGTTAATCTATTCTCAAAGTTGGGTTGGGAGCTGGGTCTATACTACACAAGCTATGATGACTTTCACCCTGATATTTTAGCGCGGATGTATACCTAGCCGAATTGCACTGTAGGGGGCGAGAACGAGTCTTCGAACTAGAGGCTCGCAGTCCGTGATGGACAGATTGTTGTTAACGGCTGGTCTATGTGGTAATACAATCGGGCAGGACATCCAAACGCTCACCTATCATTCATCAACCTCAAATATGGCTTTTCATCTGAAAGATGTATGTAGTAGCAACTTTACATGGCCGCTCAATATGATGTTAACCTAGAGAAATGTGCGCTATTGAAGTGTTTGTGTGGAAGCGCGTTTGCGCAGGACAGGCTCCGGTGCGCTCACTTGCTCTTAAAATCTCTGTCATTCTTCGTCATACAGATAAAAGTAGCCTAATACATCTTTCGAATCTGTAAAGACTCTACGTTTATTTGTGTGCACTCAGAATAACAACGAAACGTTGCGCTTTTAAGCAAACAGGATGCGCTTTAGGTCTCATGTGAACTTGAGAATTCACTCCCGTGTCACCCTCTGCTTCGAACCTGTGTGTATGCCTAACGTTACTGTGAAATTACCACATCAGACGTGACGTGCTAACATGGATGCAGCTATGAAGCCGCCGGGTTTGCTTCAGGGAAAATTTATTTTTAAGAAGCTTCCCAATGGAAACTGTAAACAGTTCATCACCACCTCTTATGTAGGCCTACCGTTCAAAATTCATGTTTAACTGAATAAACAGTTAGTAAACACAAGTACATCTTATTGAACATAGTTTATTTTCATCGCCAATTATCATAGTAGAACAGCTTTCTCAAGCAGTTTGTGATGCATTTTGGAAACAGGAGATGAGCCCCTGGTCTAATGCGCCACCTGGCTTGAGAAACCTGTTCTCAAAGACTTACTTTTAGCCATTATTTGGGTAGCACACATATTCTGAATGCCTTCGCAGAATTCAAATGAGCCATTTTAATCTAGATTAATCTAGATTAATTCCAAAATTAATCTAGATTAATCTAGATTAAAAAAATTAATCTATGCCCACCCCTATTAAAAACCCTTACACTCACTTCTTCTGAAGTGAAGCTGGATCACGAATGATTCGCATAGATGCATTTATGTAGATCGGGAATCTGTGCATTCACTTCAAAGCGAAAGTAACGTTAATCCACTGCATCTTCAGCGGCTCAGATGTCAGGAGTAAATTATGACTGCTATATTCAATATTACATCCAACAACAGAATGCCTCAATCGCTTAATCTGGGACATCTGGTCTTCCCTGCACCGGACAGCTCTCCGCTCACTCAGGGGGCGGGGCTAAGGTAATACGGTCTTGTCAATCAACTATTGTGGGAGGGGCTTGTACAGAACTACGTCATTCTGACAGGAATCTCAGAACGGCTTGATTTGAGAAAGAGGATTTTAAATAAAACACGGTGTATTTGTATCATTATAGGATGGATGTGTACACACACTTCCAACACATTTATGTTCAAACTACTTGTAAAGTGAATACTGCATCCGGTGACCCCTTTAAACTACATAAACTTGCATGCGGATAAAAAAACGGCTCAGCTTTTCTCAAAAGCCCGATTTCTGTTTCTGAAATCGTCGCATGTGAACGTTAATAAGCACGGCTCGTGAATCAGTAAGCGCAGATCTGTGACGTGGATGTAGAGGTCACTCACCGCACGCAGGTCCTCGATGCGTTTGAGCAGCGGAGCGGGAAGGCTGCTGGGAAGAGGAGGCGGCGGCACCAGCCCCGTCTTCTGCACTCGACCCGCGGCTCCTGCCTTCTGTCCCGCCGCCGCGCCGTTCTCGCTCTGCCCCGGACTGGACGGCCCAGGAGAGTCCAGCAGGCCGAAGTCCAGGTCGCCCATCAGCTCCTGCAGCACGTCGTTCTCCGTGGCTCCGCCCAGCAGCGACATCACGGCCGGGTCAGAGGTCAGGTCGGCCATGGACAGGTCGTGGCCGGGGCCGACCCCAGCAGCAGCGGCGGCGTTCGGCGGAGCGCGGACGAGTTTGATCGCAGCCGCCGGGTTCTTCTTACGAATCTCCTCTTTCTCGCGGCTGAAGCGGCGGATCATAGCGGCCAGACACAGAGAGTCCTTCATCAGCTTCTTCCTCTTCTTCTTCTCCGGCCGGTTCAGAGACAAAACACTAACAGAAAAACAAAGACTTGTCATATCACACAGTAGGGGTGTCGAAAATAGAGGTCGACCGATCGATTTTTAGCATTTTTTAATTAATCGCCATCGGCTGATTGTGCTGCAAATTAGGCCGATTAATACACAGGCGCATCTGCAAGCAAGTAAGACTTAAGTTCATATCCTTCGTTCTTAATCCAGCCTTGTATTTCATTGGTTAAATATGACGCTACTTTTGGAGAGAGAATGAGAATAGCATTTGGAAAAAGAATGGGGAGCAACTTTTTTTAGGGCTGAAACGATTCCTAGAGTAACTCAAATACAAAAAAATCGTAGAGGCAAATTATGAGCCTTGAAGAATCGTTTTGTCCATTTGCTAGGAATGCACTGAATTTTCAGCAGCCGAAAATATATGCCGCACCGCCCAGCAGTGTTCAGGTTTCCCCGTCCGCTCAGCCGTCATCGCTGCGCCGCGTGACGCCGCTCTATCATACTGCTCAGTTACCGCTCATGCTCACCGGAGAAGCAGAGTCCGCTCAAATAACGCGCCGACAAGAAAGGTCAATGTAACGTTAGTATACTTGTTGCTGTTTGCAGTAGCGCTGCTGTGCTTATACTGTATACTTCTCTGTTTTTATACAAGTCCACTTAATGTTTCCTTACACCGAATCATCATTTCTATTCATTTCCCAATAATTTACACAATCTGATGAGCATTAACTCAGTGCGTGATCATATCTCTGTATGAATGGATGACAGAGACGCGCGTTTTCCTTTAGCACACACACACACACACACACACACACACACACACACACACACACACACACACACACACACACACACACACACACACACACACACACACACACACACACACACACACACACACACACACACATCACTCACACACACACACACACACACACACTGAAGCGCGCGTGACGTCTCAATGAGGACATAAACACACCAACTACATCTCCAGAACTGCTCTGAGAGTCACTTCATGAGCGCTTCACCGTTTCATTTGAGTAATACTATCCTCATATCATATACACACAGAAATGTAAAGTTATTCACGGCAACCCGTCAAAATAAAAGTCAGGGTTTTTTGAAGACAGTGTAGCAGAAATATTTATTCAGCAAAATGTACATAACACTGCTACCAAAATTATGAAAACTTTATTTTTTTAAGGAATGATCGCACAACATTTCCAACATGTTGTTTGCCACTCGTGAATAATCCCCTTATGTTATTCTGTGAGCTTAAGAAGGGCTTTTGCATTGTTTTAATTTTGGTATCGCATTATAATACCATGCATATTTGTATTTAAAGAAGAAACCAATCAGGGTCAGAAGAGACACTTAAGACATTTATAATGTCACACACAGAGTTTGCTCTTTTGAGCTTTCTATTCATCTGTGGATCCTGACCGTTTTAATGAATCACGGTTTTAACAAAAAATAAATTACATTTTACAGTAGGCTATATTCACACAGAACACAGTTCTTTTAAATTGCAATGATATTTCACAATTTTTACTGTATTTTTGATCAAATAAATGCAGCATCGGCGAGCAGAAGTGTGATTATTTTAAGTCCGATTATACGAAAAAGACCACACTCATAAATGCAAGTATTATAATTGTATTGTAAAATGAATTTATTATTATTATAGTATTCTTAAATACCATTTTATAATTCTTAGTTTGTTTAACATTTGTATTTATCCATAAAATAGTAATTGAAATAGATCTACTCATATTCTGATTTTAGTCAATATTATAATAACTACTAGAATACATTATTATTATTTGTTTAAAATCATGGTGATACATAATCAAATTATTATAATCACATTTGCACAAAATGTAAAACCAATGTTTAAATGCTCACAAACAAGTCAATGTTGTATCGTAAGACAGGCTAGTTTTTATACATGTCTTTAAGCATTTATCATCTAACTCAAATACTCGCACTACTTTAAAATACTTGAGCCTCAGCGTGAGGAACGGACGAGGGTCTGGAGATGTTACTTTAAAATACTTGAGCCTCAGCGTGAGGAACGGACGAGGGTCTAGAGATGTTACTTTAAAATACTTGAGCCTCAGCGT
The DNA here is from genome assembly GCA_027422435.1 of Schizopygopsis pylzovi. Classification (NCBI taxonomy): domain Eukaryota; kingdom Metazoa; phylum Chordata; class Actinopteri; order Cypriniformes; family Cyprinidae; genus Schizopygopsis; species Schizopygopsis pylzovi. The sequence goes on along the minus strand of CM049821.1, from coordinate 5,361,395 downwards.
GAGGAACGGACGAGGGTCTGGAGATGTTACTTTAAAATACTTGAGCCTCAGCGTGAGGAACGGACGAGGGTCTGGAGATGTTACTTTAAAATACTTGAGCCTCAGCGTGAGGAACGGACGAGGGTCTGGAGATGTTACTTTAAAATACTTGAGCCTCAGCGTGAGGAACGGACGAGGGTCTAGAGATGTTACTTTAAAATACTTGAGCCTCAGCGTGAGGAACGGACGA
>CM049821.1:5298666-5356166 GCA_027422435.1 Schizopygopsis pylzovi | reverse complement strand
TCAGTTCCGAAGTACCGGGTCCTCGGTACTACCAGTACTTGAAAAAGCATGGTACCGTGACGTTTTCATTTTTCTAGTACCGACTCAGTACCGAAGTACCGGGTCCTCGGTACCACCGGTACTTGAAAAAGCATGGTACCGTGACGTTTTCATTTTTTTAGTACCGACTCAGTACCGAAGTACCGGGTCCTCGCTACCACCGGTACTTGAAAAAGCATGGTACCGTGACGTTTTCATTTTTTTAGTACTGACTCAGTACCGAAGTACCGGGTCTTTTGACAACACAAGGTCAGACTGGATTTTGAAGTAGTTTTCTGTCATTTGGAGATGACGTCAAACTCAAAGCAAATCTACAGCGGTGTCTGATTTATTCTCTCATGTGCGTTCACTGAGGATCAATGAAGCTCCCTCTCATACTCACGGCCTCAGAGTTGTCGATAAACGGATCGGTATCATCGTAACCGTAACCGATATCGATGAGATCCTGCATCCGGTCTCGGCGCTTCTTCTTAACAGCGCCTCCCTGAAATAACCACACACTAACCTCAATGTAAAGTCAATAAACATCCCATAACACACTCTTTAACATAGCATGATGAGGACGAAGAGATTCTGTGTAGATGAAGACACGGGTGGATGTGCATTCGTGTGACAAGATATAAAAGATCACGTACGTATTTGCCCTCAAATTTCCTGGCGAGCGCCTCGACTTGTTGCCGCTCTTTGTCTTCATCTGCGAACGGGTCGCTGGGGTCCAGAGCGGGAGTGAGACCCTGAGGAACCTTCCTCACCTTCAGGAGCACAGACACAAACCATCACCTCATTTACAACCGATACCGTCATGCATGTTCGTTATTCATTTCAAATAGCGTGCAGCTTATGTGCAATATAGCCTACAGCTCTGCAATAGTGTGTTTACTGCACACATGTCAGGATCAAGCGCAATCTTCACATAGACTTCACAGTGTACTTATTATTTATTTTAAAAATCATTACATGTAAACTACATAAATACTACTTTCTGAAGTCCACCACACTGTTTCTGTGAATGCAACATTAAAATAGCACGTATTTCACACAATACATGCCGAAAACAGAGCTGCCACTACATCTAGTACCGAAACAACACCAGATCTGTCAAGCTAACGTTAATAACCAAATACCACCTGATCAATACACATAAAGCCATGTGCTGCTAATTAACCGATGGTTTACTCTACAGATGAGGAGAGATTGTTGAAGCATCAATAAACCTGGGTTTGAACTTCCAGACGTTATCAGCTCAGATCCACTACATCATTAAAGACGAATGAATCTGTTATAAACCGATACTTGTTCATTCATGACAGCGGCGGTGAAATACAGATGTGCTTCAGGTTCATCTCAGGTATTTATGACCACTGAACCACACACCTGTCATGAATATCAGTCTGTGATGCTGCGTGAAGTACTGAGTTTCATCTAAAGCATCTTTCAGTTATATGTGACCCTGGAGCACAAAAGCAGTGTTAAGTCGCTGGGGTATATTTGTAGAAATAACCAAAAATACATTGTATGGGTCAAAATTATACATTTTTATTTTATGCCAAAAATCATTAGGATATTAAGATCATGTTCCATGAAGATATTTTGTCTATTTCTAACCGTAAATATATTAAAACTTAATTTTTAATTAGTAATATGCATTGCTAAGAACTTAATTTGAACAACTTTAAAGATGATTTTCTCAATATTTAGATTTTTTTTTGCACCCTCAGATTCCAGATTTACAAATATTGTCCTATCATAAGGTTCAAGGTTTCTTTATTTGTCACATGATAAATTATACAGGGTATAATCAAAAGTGAAATGTAGATCAAATCAGGTCCGCTCAGTGGACAGTGCAAAGAATAAAAAATTATATAAAAGTAACACCACACAAGAGCATATATATATATAGGTAAAAAAAAAAAAAGAAATAACAAGTAAAATCTGCAGTAGAATAAAGAAAAGTGCAAAACAGTAAGATGTGCAAACAAGTAGGATGTGCAAAAACAGTATATGGGACTTAATAAATAGTACTATAACAAACCATACATCAATGGACATCTTATTTATGATGTATACATAAATAAAAAGTACCCTTATGACTGGCTTTGTGGTCCACTTATGTGTTTATATACACTGCTAAGTGCACTTCTGGTTCTGGTTAAATGCTAAGTGCATTGGCTCTGTACTTATACTCTGCACAATAATAATAAAGATGAATCCAATCTAAAGCAAGTTATTGCATTTTAAAAAGTTTAATCTTAAGTATTGTTCTGTATATTTAGTACAAGTTCGGTTCTTTTGAGTTCGACCCACACCTGTTTCCAGAGCCGATCTGTTCTAGTGTGTTATTATTATTAATAATATTAACGGACCTGCAGGTTGGACTGGAACAGCTCGCTGTAGTTGAACTCGGCGGATCTCTGCTCGCTCGGTTCTGACAGGCTCAGCTTGAGGCGGACGGTGGGTTTGGGTTCGCCGGGATCCGATGCCGGGTTCCCGGTACCGAACAGTCCCCCGTCGCCGGTGACACCGGGACTCGGCTGATTCTCTTCGTCCTCGCGCCGGCGCTTCTTTGACTCGGGCGCCGCCGGTGTGCTGCTGAACGAGGCGAGCGTGACGAACGGGACTTTTCTCGGGTCCGCCATTGGACCGACTCTCTCCGGTTCAGCTCGAGCCCGAACACACGGGCGCTCGTGACAGTTAGCTTGAGCTAAAATTAGCGCTTACACTGTTAAACAACACTTCTGCGACGGCTCGGGGCGAAATGAACTCCGTTCTGCGTTATATGATACTCTCTTATCTCTTCGCGTCGCATCCGTTTCATTTAGTCGAGTGTGAGAGTAGTTTTTGTCTCTCTGTGTGAAATCTCGGCTGCATCTGTAGCGGCCATTTTCACTGGTAGCAGATGCAGGATGAGGCGGTGGGGTCACTGGGCATGCGCAGTACGCGCGAGGCTGGAACACGGCCAATCAGAAGCCTCACAGCGCCCTAAGACCCGCCCACTCCGAATACTCCAGCGGGAGAGGGCGGAGCCGCTGACCGCGGGAGATTCAGAACCGCGCAGCAGTTTGATTCATCCAGTGAGTCGATTCTTTTGATTCAGTTCACAAAAAGACTTGAAAACTATTTTTATTTATTTATTTATGTATTGCATTTTGTTATAATTATTGTATTACCAGTAACTAACACTTGATTGTATTATGTCTCGTTTATTCTGTGTGTTGGTTGTCAAGAAATACTGTTTGTTAAAGTAATCTGACATTAAAAACCTAAAATGTATAGCCCAAATGACTCTTTCACGTTACATAATTACACCAGCAGGTGGTAACCATTGAATATTAGTCTTCCTTCACTATGCACATTATTAAAAAAAACCTTACAAGACCACACAAGTTGTATTATATTTTATTAAAACACGCTTTATAGTTATATTTCACATCAGTAAAACCTTTCTCAAATCCGCTTGAAGTCTGCACTTGCTCCCTGGAGCAATTTATTCATTTGACCATAATTACTTTAGATTCATTTAGAAGTGTTTTTATTATTTATGAAAATCAATGACTGGATTTTCACTTTCTTGACCAATTAATTTTACTGAATTTTACAGATTTCTATACTAATATTTCTATACTAATTTTATATGCAGTATTTTTGTGAATTAACAAGAAACTTCTATAAATCATCCATTTATGGCAATGAATAATGAACATTTAACCTTTAAGTGAAATATGCAAATAAATAAAACAAAAAACGTGCATGCAGAGAATTTAACTGGTCCTGACTTGGTAATTATTAGTAATATTATTGATGAATTAAAATATCTTCAGCTGGTCATCATAATAATATATCAGTATTTCTTTTCAAAAAGGTGGAATAATCAATATTGCAGAGCCACTTGTTCATATTTTCTCTCTGTTTTTAAAAACGGAGATGATAAACAATGTCTCTAGAACTATGCCATGTTTCAAAAATATTAGGAAAAATATATATATATATATGTACATGATTTTTTTTTCCATTTAGATTCAAATTCTGAAAAGAAAATGACTCTATGGCTTATCAACATTACTAGAGCACGAGAGCGAAGCGGAGCGGTGTGACGCTCAGCTCAATACATACACAAGCACATTCGACCGCATAGGATCCACCTGCTCTCTTATCGCTCTCGCGGTACTGTGATGTCATACACTGAACATTCTATGCAGCGCCGCTTAAACTCGAACATTTCTCCAGTGTTCCGCTCACGCTCACCGGTAAACCAAGTCCCGCTCAGATCACGCTCTGACATTACATTTCTCCAATGTTCCGCTCACGCTCACCGGTAAACCAAGTCCCGCTCAGATCACGCTCTGACATTACATTTCTCCAATGTTCCGCTCACGCTCACCGGTAAACCAAGTCCCGCTCAGATCACGCTCTGACATTACATTTCTCCAATGTTCCGCTCACGCTCACCGGTAAACCAAGTCCCGCTCAGATCACGCTCTGACATTACATTTCTCCAATGTTCCGCTCACGCTCACCGGTAAACCACGTCCCGCTCAGATCACGCTCTGACATTACATTTCTCCAGTGTTCCGCTCACGCTCACCGGTAAACCAAGTCCCGCTCAGATCACGCTCTGACATTACATTTCTCCAGTGTTCCGCTCACGCTCACCGGTAAACCAAGTCCCGCTCAGATCACGCTCTGACATTACATTTCTCCAGTGTTCCGCTCACGCTCACCGGTAAACCACGTCCCGCTCAGATCACGCTCTGACATTACATTTCTCCAATGTTCCGCTCACGCTCACCGGTAAACCAAGTCCCGCTCAGATCACGCTCTGACATTACATTTCTCCAATGTTCCGCTCACGCTCACCGGTAAACCAAGTCCCGCTCAGATCACGCTCTGACATTACATTTCTCCAGTGTTCCGCTCACGCTCACCGGTAAACCAAGTCCCGCTCAGATCACGCTCTGACATTACATTTCTCCAGTGTTCCGCTCACGCTCACCGGTAAACCAAGTCCCGCTCAGATCACGCTCTGACATTACATTTCTCCAATGTTCCGCTCACGCTCACCGGTAAACCAAGTCCCGCTCAGATCACGCTCTGACATTACATTTCTCCAATGTTCCGCTCACGCTCACCGGTAAACCAAGTCCCGCTCAGATCACGCTCTGACATTACATTTCTCCAATGTTCCGCTCACGCTCACCGGTAAACCAAGTCCCGCTCAGATCACGCTCTGACATTACATTTCTCCAGTGTTCCGCTCACGCTCACCGGTAAACCACGTCCCGCTCAGATCACGCTCTGACATTACATTTCTCCAATGTTCCGCTCACGCTCACCGGTAAACCAAGTCCCGCTCAGATCACGCTCTGACATTACATTTCTCCAATGTTCCGCTCACGCTCACCGGTAAACCAAGTCCCGCTCAGATCACGCTCTGACATTACATTTCTCCAGCAGACCTATTTTTCCCCCTGTTTATAATGAAATGATTGAATAAATGTCTCAATTAAAGCAGTAGTCTGATAAGTAATGGTTATGTTTTAGGGTGACGTTATTGATTTAAATGTATTAAATTAAAATTATTAATTTAAAAACGTGTCTTGTTTTTGAAGCCACATGGCAAACTTTCGTAAAAAAAAAAAAATGTAATATATTAAAATTAAAAATATACTATATTCAGTTACTGTGCAACAGAAACAAGCACACAAGATGAAATGCAGATATAGAATTTCACAAAATACACCTTGCTTATCGGGCCCATAAAAGCACACACAAAATGAAATGCACTTAACAAATAATTATTTTGTGGCGTAAATAAAAGAAACACACTTTCTAACATTAAAATAGACCAAAACTGTGGGAAAATGCGGTCTAATTAAAATCTTCACAGGATTTTAGAATTTGCTTTTAGAAACATTAGCTTAGACCAGTGCTTCCCAAACCTGTCCTGGAGGACCCCCTGTCCTGCACATTTTGTATGTCTCCCTAATCAGACACACCCTATTTAGCTCTTTCAGTCTCTACTAACGAGCTGATGAGTGGAATCAGCTGTGTTATATAAGAGAGACATACAGAAGGTGCAGGACAGGGGGTCCTCCAGGACAGAAGTAGAAAAGATAGAAGATAGAAGTAGGAAAAAAGGGAAAAGAAGGGAAGGGAGAATGAAGAAAGGGGAAAGAAGAAGGGAAAGGAAGGGAAAGGGAAGAAGAAAAGGAAAAAGAGAAAAGGAAGAAATTATTATTATTATTATTTTATCCAGATTTTTTATTTTTTTATTAAGTAGAATCATTGAACTATAGGCTAATCCATGCTGCATACTCCGGTACAGTAGGTGGCGATATGCACCTGACAAATCATGATTGCAATACGCCATAAAACCAATAAGAAGAAGAAGAAGAAGTCCTCCAGGACAGGTTTGGGAACCACTAGCTTAGACAAAATATTGCTTCGCCTATTCCACAGATTCTGGAACTAGCAAATTACCAAAGGACTACCAAAGTGTTGCGCGAGCCGCGCTGAATGAAATATGACCGCTACGCTCACATGCTCTGAACATTACCCATGCACTTGTAAAAAAACTTCAACTGATTAAGAATGCAAAGATGGCTTAATTCGTTACACTAAATGGTTTTAAATAAATGATCTTTATATATACAGTAAAACTTAATCTAAGATGCATCTTAAAGCAACATGCAGCATAACAAACACAGCATAACAAGGTAACGAGGAGGAGCTAAACACCAAGGCAACCTTGAAAACAAACAAGGCAGACAGAGGGCAAAGGATTGTGGGAGATGGAGTCATTGATGGAGCGGTAGATGTAGTGCTCTCTGGTGTGAACGTGACACCATCTAAAGCAAACTCTGATCTCCATCACGGTGACGTCAAGCTTTCCACATTAACACCTAAACCTCTGTAACTCTCAATGGGGATTTCTGTATGAAATGAAGTCAAACTGGTTTGGTATAAGTGAAGGTGCTGAGATCTTGAGATATCTGTTCGTGTTTAATATTCTGTGTCCGTGTCATTTGACTTTTTGATTGTAATAATACAAGAAATACCTTTTAAACAACAGTTAAACATTAAACTGTTAAACACAATTTTAAACAATTGTGCTAATTTCTGTAAAAGTTTTTGCACTTTCATTTAAGATATTTTAATTTACTGTAAAGTTTTGGTTTTACTCTTTTCTTTTTTTTACAGTGAGCAATGGTGGCATGTGTCCATTTACACCATCAGGTGCTGCTTTCATGAATTATCATTCCCATTCTTTTTGTAATTATGTCATTTAAGAAGAAAAAAACACTATAAATAAAAAAATTCTGTTTTTTTTATTGTTATAATGCTTAAAATAACAGCCACTTTGTTTATTTGACAGATATTATTAGTAATTTTATTGAGTTCTGAACACAACTTAAAGTCAAGAAAAACAATTGTAAAAAATTGAGTTCTGTTCTGTTAATTTATCTATTTATTTATTATTTTAACAGTGTAATAACTCCAAATCACGTTCTCAGAAAATGAAAGCATTGATGGGTCTTAACAATACACCATTTAGTTTAATATCTGAAAATAAAGAATAATGAGAGGTATTTGTTTTTTGAGAGGTTTTGGCTTTTGCTCACTGGGTGAAAAAGGTTAAATGTACTTTAATCAAGTTCAGATTCAGTGTAATATACTTTATTGACATGATTTTGTTTGCATGTAATATTGAACAAAGCATTTTCACACACAACAAATAATGACAAGAAATATATAACAAAAAGAAAAGTTGGCAAAGTAAAATTATAATAAGGTCCAAGCAATGAATAAAATAAGATACAAATAATACATAGGCCCATGTCATATATAATGCAAAATAAACATGTATCAAGATTATGGACAAAAAATATGTTTATCAAGGCAGTATTTGGTTTCAGACTCGTTGACTGTGTTTTTTAAACTAGTTAAAGTTTGAAAAACCCAATTTAACAATTTAAAATACTTAAAACTTAAAAATAACAGAAAAGTCATCAGATCTATAAGACTTATGTAGTAGTATATATATATATATATATATTATATTGTGGGAGAGTATTTTTCTATTTCAATATACTTTAAAATATAATCTATTCCTGTGAACAAAGTATTTTCAGCATCATTACTCCAGTCTTCAGTGTCACATGATCTTCAGAAATCATAATAATATGCTGATTTATTATCAATGTTGGAAACCGTTGTGCTGCTCCATTTTTTTTATACTTTGATAAATAAAAAGTTTACAAGAACACAATTTGGTACAAATAATGTATGCATATATATATATAAAAGACCGAAAATCAAATAGCAAAGAAAAGCAGTCAACATACAGAGTAACTTCAATATTTAAAAAAAGCATCCATGTGGAAACATTAAGATGTTTGCTGTTAGTCTCTTTGAAGAAAGTCAAATATAACAGTTTTGAGATTGATTAAACGTTATAATAAGTACTTCCCTGTTTTCATCTACACATGGCCAGTTCTTCCTAACACACTCATTAGGGAAGATCAATGTGTTTCAGCGTCATCAGGGTAATACTGGGGTTTACTGCACGCATGTCAGATGTCAGCACATTCACTTTAGTCATTACGCATGCGGTGTGCTTATATTGACATGTGTCGTAACTGTACATGGCTCGTCATATTCATTTTCTCCTGTCCATGTCACCGGCTTTGTCTCAGTCCCTCCTCCACTGCAACTGTTTTCTCTGAAGATCAGTCCAGAGGCTCTCTCAATGTCTTCGATTGACACTGGGATTATGATGCCTGAATCATCATTAGGCGTCACATACCATTTCAGCTCCACTTTCCCATCTTCATGCTCCACTTTCCCATCTTCATGCTCCACTTTCCTATCCTTATGCTCCACAATTATCACCTTAAAGAAGTGCGTTGGCACTACTTGGCCTCTTATTGTTTTAACCAATATTTTTTGATTATCTCCTAGATAAAGTGGTCCACTGTACACATGGACATTACGGATGTTCGTTTTTTTGGCCAGTGTTTGACATTCCAGCTCCATCGATTTCCACTTGCCATTGTTTAATATCTTATGCTGTGGGGAAATGTTGCTCATCAAAAAAGTGTCATCACAGGCTTTCCGACACCACCTGTGATTGGCAGCCGCAGCAAGATGACCTCGTACATAGGAACCCAGATACAGACCATTAGATTCTCGATAGAATGGATGAATCGATTGATCCGCACTAAAGCGATCTTTCCTCTCAACCTCTTTCTTTAAAGTTTCACTGTTCAGTATCTCATACACCCATGCTGCATTCCTGGTTCGATTGTCGTATAACATGGCATATGATTTTCTTTTCCTTATTTCAGTAAGATTGGGAACTCTGTCTATTAATTTATAGTTAGGGGAAACGTCTGGATCTACTGTGTCTATGCTAGAGGGTGATTCATTGCCAGCCATTACTGAGAATGGGATCCGTATGTAGACGGTTTGAGAATTAGATTTGTTTAAACATCCTCTTTCCCAGGTTCCATCATCTTTTCTGTTAACATTTCCCCTCTTTGAAACATATTTCAAATCATTTTTTTGAGCAGAAGTTGACTTTAGACTGGATGATGTCTTGCGTTTAGGTCCACGTGAAGGTATTAGTGGTTCAACATTGCTTTGAGTTGATGTATCTGGGTTCATTTCTATGTCTGGGTTTTCTTTGCAAGCCTCCTCAAAACCATCAGTTGACCGACGATCATTTTGCACACTCTCTTCTTCATTCACAGACAAATTCCTTATATAATCTTCCAGATTTGCCTCTCCCTCTGGAGTGGTTTTACTATTGCTGTTAGCGCCAACAATCAGATCAGACTGTGCTTCTTTTCTTTCACACTCCTCATAATACAACCTACATTTAATAACCTGAAACAAAATCACAAGAGACCAGTTTCTTTTATCTTGTTTTTTTGTGATTTTTTGTGTTTCTTCCCAAGCTCGTTTGATATCATCTGCTGACCAGCAATAACCAGACTCCTTTTCAATGTTACATTTCTCTATAATCTCTGTTTTAGCTCTTGTCAATCTTACAGACTTATTTAAAAATGATAACAATTCCTCAACAATGTCCTCTAATGTGACATCATGTGGGGTTGTTTCCACCTCCTCAAAAGTGGTTTTACTATTGCCAGAAGATTCCTGATGATTCCGTGGAAAAAAACACTCAAGTACATTCATAATGATGCAACGGAGTGACTTAAGAACGAAGTTAAGGACCAAATCAGTCTTGGCTCAAACTTGCAGGCTATAATTAAGTCTTCAATAGGAATATTCTCTCAGAGTCTGGCTAAAATAATGTGTTTACTTCTGGAAAAAATAAAATAAAAAGACTGTCAGAATTCTCCTTAATTAAGGACTTCAGTTGATACAGTAGAGACAGAAAGATATACTCACTTCAACAGGTTTGTGATCTGATAAACAGAAACTTCTGCTGCTCTGATTTTACGTTGGTTCTGTAATTGCTCTACACACAACAAACAAACACACATGCACAAAAAGATTTAATTACTAAAACAGAACAATTTCACAACTTTTTACTAAAGGAACCCTGGGTATTAAGACTTGTATAGCTTCATTTAACGTAAATTATGCCTCTATGTAGTAGAAAACTAGGGCTGGCAACTCTCACGCAATTGACACTTTTCTCACGCTCTCATGCCACACACTCGCAGTCAAAACACCCTCAGTTAAAGGGATAGTTCACCCAAAAGTGAAAATTCTGTCATTATTTACTAACCTTCAAGTAGTTCCAAACCTGTATGAATGTTTTTGTTCTGAACACAAAGGAAGATATTCTACTAAGGTAACTACTTGAGGGTGAGCAAATGATGACAGCATTTTCATTTTTGGGTGAACTATCCCTTTAAAACTATAATAATAGGATATTGGCAAAATAAATATGGCAAAGGCTCCAGTGCATATTTTGTGTTTGCGCTCTGGAAACTCCGGATTTATTTCCTGCACACTGACTCCTCTCACTGGAACACGATAATAAAAGACACATTAATTATAAAGGAATGTGTCACAAAACAGGCTGGAATCAACAGGTAAGTGCAAAACAGGTAGGTTTATTTACAGGTTGTAGATCAGGGGTTCTCAAAGTCTGCATTCAAGGGTCCAAATCTGACCTTTCATCGGTGTCAAAGGTGCGTACCGGAAAAATCGGTTATTACAAAACTTGTTTTTAGTAAACATACAGTAACCTACATAACATGCATAACAAATAAACACTATTTTTTGCATTCAAAATACATTAATAACAAGAGCAAAAGTAGCAAAACAATTAATTTAAGTGTCTGCAAAAGAGGTCAAGGGTTTTTCTCTGGCCGATGCCGATATTTAGAAATCAGGGCAGCTGATGGTCAATATTAGATGCTGAAAACTTTGGCTGATACATTTGGCCGATTTTCTTTTTTCCCTTTATCTCATAAAAGAGAGTTTGAGTAAATGTTCATTACAGGGCACAAGATGGTATAGTAGTAGTAGCCTAATTCATAGTAATAATACATGGGTCAAAACTTAAGCACCTTCTCATAACAGTTCTGAAGCATGCTTTTTGTTTCCACAGACTTGCAAATGCACATTAACTCTCTGCCAGCAGGAGGCGCTGTTGTGGCGGGAGATATAGCGGTTTACCAGTAACGGTTGTAATCAAAGTAATGCGCTCAAACGCTACTTTATCAGACATTACAGGAAACACTCAATAAAAATGACTTCGAAGCTTTTCTGAAGATGCTCGGTTCTTTTCAAAAATACATTAATGTAAAAACACCCGCGCTGCATTTCTATTTTGAAACGTGCCGTGCTCAGTTTATTCAACCAAGTAACGTTATAAGCCTTTTGTTAAATATATTTGTGTCGGTCAGTTTTGATATTGTGACGGGCGCCACAAATAAATCAATGAATGGGAAACACTGGACACTGCTATAAGTCAAATGGCCATAATCTAATTGATACCAATAATAATAATAATAATAATAAAATAGTCATATTTACAGTGAAATGTCACCCGATTATAAAACATCAAACTCACTGGATGTCATGGCAACAAATGTCATGAAGGAAAAGTTTCATCGCCTGCGCTTTCATTTCCAAACAGGCATTTAAAAACTACAATTATTTACAAGTTTAACATGCGTTTATCAGAGTAGGCAATATAATTAGTGCTCTTGAAATACGAAATGGAGGCGGGACCGGATTGAATTTCCTCTGGGTCCGGATGCGGACCGGAATCCAGGACTTCGAGAAGCACTGTTGTAGAGGAATGAGAAGGAATACGCAGGTGCAGGTGAGGATGAGCACAAAGATGGTATCAATGGGTCTTAGCTGAGTTTTGATGGAGTGTCTCTGTTGCAGGTTCGGTGGAGATCACTGATATGGAACAATGGAGTCACTGGAGGATCAATAGGCAGAAGTATATCAAGGCAAGGCAAGGCAAGGCAAGGCAAGGCAAGGCAAGGCAAGTATAGCGCATGGAGTCAGGAACAGTTCATGGGAGTGAACGGTAGACCGGACGGTGAGTATCTGAGAGGTGCGTGTTTTTATAGTGTGACTTGATTGGTGACAGCCGGTGCGGGTGCTCAGAACTCAGGTGACTGTGATCTGGTGATTGTCCTGGATGGTGACTGAGGTGACTGTGAAGAATCCCTGACACAGATATTGCGATGAACTGAAGTAAGTGATACATGTTTTGTGATTTTAAAGGAATGGCTATTTGCACGCATTCAAATCCATTCAGAATTAGAAGGAAATTTTGTATTTCGTGCTACTAGCGGCCATATAGGCTACACCGTACAAGCAGTAACGTTTCAGGAGTGACAGCCTAAATCCGCCATAAATGTGGGATTCATTTTCGAATGGGATGATAATATAATTTCTCAAAATAGATGTTCAAGCTATGCAGACTATAACAGATTAACAGAAAAATATTTTAAATATAATATACTTATAAATAATTGCAGTAGCAATCTTGGAATTATTTGTGCATTGCTATTCTTGTTGTGGTAAAAAGTTAATAATTTTGTAGCACTACAACAGTTATTTTCCATAATTTTACTATTAAAAAGTAGGGGAAAGTGGGGTAGGATGAGCCATTTTTTACTTATGCGGTCCTCAACATAAGGAAAAATTACACAGAAGTACAATAAATGTATCTAAATTAATTTCAGGGTGTTTCCTATCGTTATAAATTATCAGAATGTATCTATGACAAATTAAAAAGATAGCTTCCCGTAAAAAAAAAATATTTCTGTGGCTCAATTTGCTCCAGGGTGGGGGTAAGTTGACCCTAAGTCAGTGGGTAAGATGCACCATCTATGGAAATAATGATATAATATGTATACAATGATGTAGATTTTTAAAACAATGTAAATCTTTCATGGTTCCCTTCTGAAGGGAACTTCTATGCTGTGTCATCTAGTGGGCTCTATTGGAACGCCTTCAGCGTGACCGGTGTCTTGAAGCATGAATACAAACACGCAATGCACTTGACATTGGCAGGTGGACGCCTATGACGCAAGCTAATGAGCATCTGCGAGCATAAAAGGGTTCTTGTGGAACACATCATCCTCTTTTTTTCAAGGGGGACCGACAGGAATGCCCGAAGCATGGCCCAGAGACGCAGCGTCTCGTTCCCATTCTCAGGAAACTATGGTTACATACATAACCTGAGACGTTCCCTTCCGAAGGGAACTTCTACGCTGCGTCCTCTAGGGGTCGCTATGGGAACGCTATGCCCACGCCGCCATGCTGAGGGAAAGAGTGACACCAACAAGTTGGATGTCAGTTTTGGGTGTTTCATTTTTAATTTCATGAAAGCTTCAAGTGCAGTTAATTATTTGTACGTGCATACAGACGATGGCAGTGTTGAAGCTCTTTTATTTGCCGTCAAACAGTTGATCACTGCCGCGTGTGTGTCCTGTCGCAAAATGCGGTGAAAAGTCCCACACGACGGTAATAGTTTGATTAGAGTACATGTCTGTATAATCCAGGCATCCAGCTATCGTACTTTAGATTTAATCTAATGTTATAATACTCTGCTGCTCTTTAAAGGACCGATGTAGTTGTTTTAGGAATTTGTCTTCCTTGGTTTCACAGATTGTTTTAAAAAGTTGTAAAATATATTATACAATATGTGGTTTTATATGTTAGAAACATACTGTGGGTTTCGTGTTCAGTCTTTACTCACAAGTCTTTCACTGTGGAAAGTTGAATGATGTTCATTGTAACGGTTACTGTATTTATAAAACAGTCTTTATTCTCACATCAGCAATTGGTCAGCATTTTATTGTGCTTTGCTGTTCCTTGTTCTGTGTTAGAAATTCTTATTTGTTAAACGAATAGAAATAGTAAGCTGTAATGGAAATGCATTTAAGGTTATGCCATGGTCTGTCTGAATACTCGATTCTGATTGGCTGGCAGGTGTTGATTAAATTCGTTTAACTGCACAGGTAGTTCCAGGTCAGTTTAATCACCGTTCCATATTAATGCGCTGCTTTAATTAATGCACACTAACCAACACGAATCACTCTCACACACACACACACACACACACACACACACACACACGGAGAGATAGAGAGAGAGAGAGAGAGAGAGGTCGAAGATTGCAGATTGTGCTGCACACACACACATAAACTTGTCAACGCTTCTCCGCGATTTTTATTACTAAAATAAAAGATAGATACTAGATTGCTACATTGTATTTCTCAGCAAGGATAAAATCGCTGTTTTTGAAGTAATTGTTTGTAGAGAGAGGCGTGCACTGCAGGTAATGTTACATACAACTGTCATCTCTCTCTCTCTCTCTCTCTCTCTCTCTCTCTCTCTCAATCGACAATTAATTGAAATACATGCTATCCACCTTTATCTTGCTGTAAAAATGGGAGCGGCATATGCAAATTCTATGGGTTCAGTTTCCGGTCTCATCCACACAGTTCGTTTTGCTGCTTGATATTGAACATTTGTGTGACTTATCATATTGTTTTTATGTATTATGTTAATTATGAACACACTGGTTTGTAGTGCAAACCGTTTTACCGTGTACTGCACGTTTTTATTCTTCTCGTTATTTCTCTATAGCGGCTATTAAACCGGAAGCCCCACCCAAAGCTTACTTCCGCGTTGAAGAAAAAGGTGGATAATTCATTCAAATAGACGTGCTTACTGCACTATTTTCATCTCTGTGTCTGATTTGAAGCTGGAAGAATGCTGAGCTAACGAGCCATAACTGACAAAATAACCCTCATTTTTACCCTTCCGGTCAAATATTGCGCTGCAAAGAGCACTAGTTTTTACTGGTCTATAACTTGGGAAATGACCATGGAATAAGCCAGCAAATATTATTAACATATTTAATATGTGAATAATGGCAAATGACCATGGCATAAGCGGGATAATCAACGGCTGGCTGTGCATTAAATGATTTGAATGCACTTCATGGAGGCATTTCCGCTGCGCGTCGAGCGGTTCTTCGCCTCCACGTCGTGCATTCAAATCGTTTAATGCACAGCCAGCCGTTGATTATCCCTTACTTCTTGAATTATTATGATAGTTTTATTGGTTTTTCTTACTACTTATTTAATGCTCTAAATATAACATGAAGCATATGAGACATTGGTCTTACCTTTTATGACTTCACTGATCGGTCTGAATGAGTGTGATGTGTTTTTGTGAGTAAATACACACTAAACACACAGGTTTGTCCTCCTGACTGAAGAGTTTAAGTGTTCAGTGTTTGAGATCCAGTGATCTAAACAATGGTTTCTAAAAGAAATCACTGAACATCTGCTGTTGGCTCAGAAACAGACGTCTCAGAAATCGTTCTTGCAAGTGTTTCTGCTTCTTCTCTGATCGCTGATTCTTAGATGTTTTTGTGAAGAAGTCACCACAACAGGAAACAAGACTTGACACATCACTTCCTGAAAGTGCTGCAAGAAGATAAAGCGTCTGCATCTTTGTCATCTTTCCTTTGTGTCTCGTGATGTTTGAGCGTTTGCTTCCTTATTTGGCTCTGGATTATCATTTACAATATGAATGATGTCTGATCTTAAAAACCTTCAACACTCAGATCACACGTCTGATTCCATTTCTGTATAATTACACGTACGACATATTTATTATGATATCTGAAAGTCCCTCTTGTATTTGTACTCAGGTTAGTAAATCAACCCTCCACCTCGGCTGATGTTTCTTTAAAGAGCTTCAGTACCAAGAGTCTCTGGAAACCCAGCAAACATTTGGACGTTTAATGACCATTGAAAAGACGTCCCTCCGACACATGTCCCGTCATGGTTGAAAATGATATCCAAAAATGAAAATTGAACCGTGGCCATGAATTACACATCTTTTCTGCACGTCCCTGGACGTCTAAATGTGTCATCTTCTGATAAAATAAAAAATGTTTTTACTACACCTTTGTGTAGTTTTTGAAGGATTTGTGTTATTTTTTTTATAGGTTTTTTATGCAAAAACAGCATTTTATGTAAAATTAATTATATAAAAACCCCGCATTTCTAACTTTCATTCATGGGATGATATGGATAATTTGCCCATAATATTTAATATAATATAATTTGTCAAATAATAATAATCCAAAATGCAGAGCTACCAAAACAATAAAGACATCGACATTGCATGCACACATTTACATTTACATTTATGCATTTAGCAGACGCTTTTATCCAAAGCAACTTACATTGCATTCAAGTTACAGTTTCTACATTTTATCAGCTCTTGCTTTCCCTGGGAATCGAACCCATGATCTTGGCGTTGCTAGCGCCATGCTCTACCAGTTGAGCTACAGGAAAGCTTAAATGCACACATACTTAAAATTATATGAAAAACAGATAATTGAAATAAATAGACTCCAACTTTTCTCTTTGTAACATCAGGTTTGATTCTAATCATAATGTAACATTAAACATAGTTTTTCTCAGTTCTAAAAATGCAAAACTTTGAAAAAAAAGTAATTTGTATTGTTTTAATTGTGATATCAGCATATGTACATATGAATCCAAGTGAAACAAACTTGGGAAAAGATATATTTCAGTTGGTCAAATAGCATGTCTCTAGAGACCCCAAAGACCATAAGTGCGTCTTTTTTTTTCACACGAACATAAAATCCAAATATAATTTTAGTTATTATTTTTTTTGTAGATCTAGAAGGTGTTTACCACCGTACAAAGTTTCATGCCATTTTGACAAATATATATATTTTTGAAATTAATAAAACGATTGTCCCATTGACCAAATAAAACCTGATCTAAAGTCAATGGCGCAGTATTTTTATTAATTTGTTTTTATTACATTTGAAGGGTGTGTTAGTAATATAGGTGGGTGCATAAGGTGAACTATAAAAAAGTGGCTTGAAAGTGATTTTCGTTCCCACACCTGGGCACTACTTTTTCAATGCATTTTTGCATAGACAATACCCTTTTGGACTTTAGGTTAAAAGTTATCAGCAAAATATCCTGCAGTTTTTTTGTCACAATCCATACACGCATAGCCTGTAATTGTGAATTGCAAAAAAAAAACATGAACATCTTATCCTGCTGATTTTGCTTGTACCGTTGCTGTGCAAAAACGAGTGTACAAATGATGTAGGCCGTTTCCCAAAGGAAGGCTCCATCCTCCGGAGGTCACATTTGTAGGCTGCATACCTCATAAAGAAGATCTTATTTTAGAATATTTACAGTTATAAATTTGCCCATTATTCTTAGTTAAATGTAAGTTGTTGTAATGCTCAAATAACTGAAATAAACCAGGCTTGATGACGTATGCAGCCTACAAATGCGACCTCTGGAGGATGCAGACTTCAGTTTGAGAAACGGCCGTACACTGAATGGCTAGAGAATACCCACAATGCACTGTGAATGAATTCCCGCGTCTCACCTGAAGATGGTGCCCGCAGCTGAATCATCCATCCATTCGTTTATTTTACAAAACAATCGTCCACGGCGTAATGCCGCTTAATACCATACAACACAGATATAAATTCATTGTAAATTGATTATTCAATTGTTTAACTAGGGCTTATACATCATTTCCATGACAGAGATAAATTCAAATATTGGAGCTGCCAGTTTTAAATGATTATTAAACAGCAAGCACAAACTATGCAAAAGCAGCAGTCCTTCCGGTGCACTTAGTGTCCGAATTCACTCACTCGTTTTAATTCACTCCTTCAAGTGAACTGAATTAGTGAACTAATGTAGGGAATAGTGAATGAGGGTATAGGGGGTGATTTCGGATACAGCTGCGCAGATCAATCGATGCATGGCATCAAAGTACTGCGAGAGCTATAGAGAGCAGTCAGAGCTGCATGTTTCTCAATGTCATACACCGATCGATCTGCGCAGTGCCGCTTCAAGCCAAACACACCTTCTGAATATGTATCTACGAATGACGCACCAGGGCTGAGTGTGGTATGTATGTTGAACATACAAATAAATCGGTCTGTGCGCTCAACCAGTAGCACGCATGCATGGGTTTGAGCCTGTTTACAAACCTGCTGTAAAACATTTAATGACATTTTAACGCCAAATTCATTTCATAACATCAGTAGAGTGTTTGAAATAACTTACTTTTGTAATCTGACATTTTATATAGTAGTATTCTATACAATGATAAAGGCTATGTTGATTAGAATTGCATTATAAATATAGTTTATTCATATAAAAATTCCCGAGATGGCTTGAAGAACAGAGATAAACTATTTAGTAGCAATCATATGTTTATTGTCTTCATGTTTCATCAGTTAAAACGTCTCTATCTGTGTTTTATTCAGCTACACCATAGCGCATGTCTTTGTCCATATTAGGGATTTCCTGGATCGTCATATGATTTATGACTGATATGAGTTTCACTTATGGAGCATTACATGTGTGCACTCACTAATGCTCACAGCACCTTACTTTGGGTAAAAGTTGGAAAAATAATACTTTTCTCCAGTGTAGAGGAGGCTATAAATCAATAGACGCATACGATTTCCTAATAAAACTGAATAAATTACTGTCTAAGATTTTAAATCAAATTTAATTTTATAACAAATCCTTAGACCATTATAAATATTATAGTTATAGGCCTCCTGCATGTTAACAGGTCATGTTGCTGTTTTCTGTAAAATATAGCTATTGATTTTGTTTAATGTTTTTATTTAGTAATGACAATAATCAGAATTATTAGTAGTCATATTGATACTGTATATAAAATAAGCAATGTTGGCCAATTTGTGCAGCCCTACAAACAGGCAAAACAAACTCTGTGCTCTTTATCACTTTGAAAGAAAAAGTTTATCTTATTATTACTGAAGTCTTAGTATCTTTGTAAATAGTCACCCTACTCGTTACTGGGGAAGGTAATATTATTAATGTTACTAGTAACACATTACTGCCCAACATTGATGATCGGGCCAAACATTACAACATGTTGCCTTTTACTGTTTACTGTTTTCTCCTCTTCATAGAAATAATGGATCATCTACACACCTGTCTCATTTTGCTCCTCCTCTTCTGTTCATCGAGTGCTGGAAAAACTTTCTTTACTCATCTCGGAACAAGGTGTATAGACGACTGCAAGTACGACTTGTACGTGTACAAGTGCAAGAGTATTGCTAAAGATGGGAAATGCCGGGAAATGTATTGTTCGCCTCAGGAAGACAGGAACTTCCAGGGTAGATCTTGTCAATTTGACAGCATGTGTGGGAAGCATGGAGAAGACTACTACTGGTGCAAAATCAATAGCTTTACTTGGGGATACTGTGGGCTGGTGATGGATGACAAGAACCATACTGTGAAACAAATCCTGTTAATTTACGGTAAACAACTGGCAGCTAGATTTGCATGCATGCAGCTGTGATTCTACTGTAATATGGAACGACAGTTTATTCCCATAAAAATATTACAGTACACACTATTTCATGCTTAGTACTGTAAAGCTGCTTTGACACAATCTGTATTGTAAAAAATGCTATATAAATAAAGGTGACTTGTATGGCTGAACTGAAGCTCTAATAAAACTGTAGCAGGATCTAATACATCTCAGCTCTCGTGAGGACAGAGAGATGAGAACAGAAACCCTGCTGTAGCACAGACCTGACATCCCACAATGCACCACACGCAGCACAGTACTCGAGTACCTGCTCACTTCAAATCAAACTCTGTATGAGAACCTTAAACCATCCCACGATGCTCAGTGATGCTGAAGTTCAGGAGGAGATGAAGCTCTACAGCTGTGGCTGATCTTCATCTGGGGTGCGTCCCCCAAAAACAATATGGTTGCAGTTACCAATAGAGTTCAAAGAAATGTTCGACCATAGCTAGTTAATGATGCTTTTGAGAAAAACACCCCTGAACATCACTGGAGTCTCCTGGACAAATGCAGAGGTCTAACATCACCTTACATGAATTCAGTTTGAGTCTGTTCCTCACACATAGCCTACTTACTCCATTACTTCAACAGACTTTGAATATAAAGTACAACCATTATATGCTAATTCATTTTCTCTGCCATTATTTCTGGTAAGCTAGCTAGAGCCTTCCATCTATTTGGGATGTCTGGAAAATCAATTGTCCACAGAAAAGGAGGTGAATGCTCCTATGAGGCCTGTCATGCAGATGTAGTGGTTACATATAATAATAATAATATATAAAAAAAACAATTAAAAAAAGTAAATGTCATTAATGTGTGATCTATGTGGTGCATTAATTAAGTATAGTCTTTGTGGATAAGGATTAATATAGCTTGCTGAGATTGGCGTGGGCGATCGATTACTTCTGTCTTTGGGACTCGTTCACCTGCTGGGGGGGGGGGGGGAGGGGGACGCGCTGCTCAAACAATACACAGACTCAGAAAGTGAAGCAGCAGCTCTGTGCCCTGTGTCTTTATTGACATTCGTATCTTCCCTCACCAGGTATGAACTGTATAAACGGTCATGGAAATTAGATTTATTAGTGTCTATGTTGTGAAAATAGCAAATGTCATACACTAAAGTGTGTAAATAGACCTTAAATAGGTGTTTAAAAAGTTCGGTTTAACTACATGTGTACCACGAGGTCCATGTGTGAATGCTTACCTAATGGCGGATAACGTGATTACAGAAATGTAATAATGGAGTGAATTTACGAATATATAATGTGTTTTGACAGTTAATATAACAGATAAGAGTTATAAGCTTCAAGTTAATGTTAAATATAGAAATCAGTTGTTTCACGAGAAAGTGTTATGCATGTGTTTGTGCAAGTAGTGTATAAAAATATATCATTTTTGCTAACATGTACAATAATTCCAGAGCTCATTTAAGTGCGTTAAGAGAAGAGAGTCGAAGACATGGTACATATGTTAAACAGATTGTCATATACAGATATTGTATAAATGTATTATTTAGTATTCATAATGTACATTGCATTCCAAGTGTTTACTATAATTATATGTTGAATTGGGGGAAAACTGTATCTGATTAGAATCTGTATTTGAGTCATTTCAGATTTTTCTGCATATTGTGACTTTTGCTAAGGAGATGTTCCTGTGTTTTATTTGTATTAATGTATGTGTAACAGATGTGTATGCCAGTAAGGGCTGTGTAAACCTCACTCCCCTGACCTCAAAAAGAGGCGCTCTAGCGACTGACGCTAGAGGCTGTAGCCATTTAGCCTCCTTGATAGAGGAACACAACAAGGAACGCCAAAGGCCTCTAGGGTCAGAGCGCCTCTTTTTGAGGTCAGGAGAGTGAGGTTTACACACAGACCTTACTGGCATACACATCTGTTACATGTGGAAATTCAGAAAGAATTGTATCAAAAAAACAATACACAGACGCAGAAAGTGAAGCAGCAGCTCTGTGCCCTGTGTCTTTATTGACATTAGTATCTTCCCTCACCAGGGTGCTACATAGACATGTATTGTTTCTTATTGTTTAAATTACACAATTAGGCCAGTAGATGGCGACTAATGATTTTTCTTTGAATATTATGAGCGAGCATCTCAAACAGCTTGAGGAAGTTGTTGCAGAAATGAACAGAGCCAAGATATTTTCATATAGGCTATATATCTAAGCCACTGTATCTTTAACACAACCGGTAACGATACGATGAAACAATGTTTCAATCACCTGAAAGTGCACGTGATCAAAGTGGCAGTGTTGAAACAGTTATCTTTTCATTAGATGCTCTGAGAGCAGT
Source organism: Schizopygopsis pylzovi (assembly GCA_027422435.1). Taxonomy (NCBI): domain Eukaryota; kingdom Metazoa; phylum Chordata; class Actinopteri; order Cypriniformes; family Cyprinidae; genus Schizopygopsis; species Schizopygopsis pylzovi. Next base: position 5,333,931 of record CM049821.1, on the reverse strand, counting down.
GTATCTTCAAGAGAGTCAAACAGCAGCAATGAAAAGGTCAATTAAATTAGCTACAAATAGAAAACAATAGAAATAGCTGTTGGCACTTACGCACAAGTGTGAGGAATTGAATCAGCTGTGTTCAGCTTGAGTCGCTCCATCCAGATCCATAATAAAATGCTGATGAGACTGTAATTAATGCTGTCCAGGGCAGTGCTATTGGAGTTCAAATATTGTTTTAATGTAGTTACAAACCTTGTGCACAGTGAGTTCAATAGGACAGAGAAGAAAGTGAAAGTGAAATCATGAAGACATTGTGAGAGTTAGCAAAGACCTCTGAATATTAATCACAAAGCAGAAAGATGTGCAACAAAAACATGGTAGTGCAGGAACACTGCTTGAATAAGCAGCCTAAACAGGTAGTAAATACATTCAACAATAAAAAGTGTATCTGCTTCTAACTGACATCTTGTTTCTGACCCGACTGAAGAGTTTGTGTGAAATCTCCCCGCTTTTATAATTCATTTAGTCTGAGGTATAGTGAACTTTCTTGCATAATATATGAATCACTGTGACACACTGAGATCAGAACAGATACGGTTTCTCCAGGACAGACACAGAAGACATTATTACTGACTATCAGTGTTTCTACACTTCAGATATATTCACCGGAGTAAAACATCACATAAACAATATCTGCACATCTATTCTCATTCAGACTGATTTAAACACGCCTGAAATCAATTCGAATTTACAGCAAAAATAAGGAAATTAAACTTTATTTATCATTTCAACATAATAGTCATGCTTGATTCTCCAGCAGCACACCACAATCTTTACATTTAATATTTTCATAAAATTTCCACTTTGAAATATTATTTTTGTTTTTGGTTATGAATGAATAAAATTGTATTTGAGTGAGTCCAAAAAAACAGTGTTCAAATTCTTCTGGTCTTATCCTGATTCACTGCAGTCTATAATATTCATGTGAAGCAGGGAATTGCAAAGACAACAGATAATTTTATTCAAAACATAACATTGCAATTAAATCCAGTGTAAAATACTTTATTGGTCATGTTTACATGCAATATTGCCAAAGCATTTTTTTCTCAAAACAAATAATGACAAAAAATAAAGATTTAACATAAGAATAACAAACATCAATAAAGTATAATTAGAATAATTATAGAATAAGTGACAAGCAATGAATAAAATAGCATAAAATTTAAATATAGGCCTATGGAATATATACATTTCATTTAGACATAAACACCACAAACAAAAATGTATTTAGTCTGTTTGTCAGCTATGAATAAAAAAGTGTGTCTCTGTCTTGCAAACAACAAAATCTGCAAAAACAATTGTAGCATAGAAAAATAGACGATGAACATGAGCAAAAACAGACTCTTTTAGTGCTTTGTTCACTCCACATTTGGAAACACCTACTCAATATTGTTATTATGCTTACATTTTGCAATAATAGAAAAGCCTTCAGAACTGTCAATACAATTTGAATAATGGGAAGTAGTAAATAGATAATTCGTTTTTTGAATAGAAAAACACGTAGACATGTTACAGTTTTTCTCGATTGCTAAAACACTATAACCAGGCTTTTGAACTAAAATTTCAAAAAGCACACCCATTTCCCTAAACTATAAACTCTACTCCCCTGCTTTAACACATAATTCAGATTTGGTGAACTGTTACTGCAAAACTCTATAAACAGTCTGCACAGTTTGAGCTCAGTTAGCACACAATTACCCAAGCGGGACCACTAAGAGTCAAAATGTATCTCACACCAATCAGACCCTTCGAATGGAGATAAAAGGGGCCAAGTCAGCTTACTGCCACACTTCACGGGAGCACGGAACAAGGAGACACACACAAATAGAGTCTTTAATTATCCAACGAGGAGCATAGGAGACACATGAACACCAGGGATGACGTTTAAGAACCGACAGACATCAACTGAATGGTCTAGGGCTTTTATACACAGACAATTAATGGACTAAAGACTAGACACACCTGAATCAAATGAACAATTAACTGGGTCACAGGTAACACATGGAGCAAAAACACAACAAATACAGTCCAGGGGCATGACACTTACAGTGTTTCTCAGTGGCTTTCGTGCATTTCTCGAACCAGAAATGAAATTCTCAAAGATACTTGTTAAACCACCATATCCTCAAGTCACGTGTACACATCATAAACCGTTTCTCATTCTTTTGAACAAGTTGTGATTACTTTGGTACATTCTGATGATGTACATTTGTCTGCGGTTCCCTACATTATCAGTTACTCTTGTCATGTTGCTCAATTAATTTTTATATAGTTTTCTGAAATAGCTCAAAGGTACATCTCATCAACCTTCAATTGGAAAGCATATATAGACAGAGGACAACACAAGAGTTACAAATTCTGACAGTGGAATTTATCATTTTTATCTTCGCCTTTGTGCACATATTTCTTTTTCTTTTCTATTTCACAATGATGTTGTAATGTGTGTGCTTTTATTTATTTTATTTGTTTTGGGTCAGACCACTAGCAAAACTGAAAAATCCAGTCTCTTTCAAACAATATCCCACATACAGTAATGTGTACATTTGCACTTTTGAAATGGATGTATGGCGTTCACAAGAAGTGCAGCCTTCTGCATTTCAGTCCAGTAACTGTCATCCAAACTGTTGTCACAAATCCTGGGCTTTTTTTTAACCCAAATGCTGGGTTGAGCCTTTTGGGTCATTTTTTGGGGGTTATTTTTTCAGTGTTTGGTTAGTTTTTGTGTTACCCAGCTCCTGGGTCTAATGTGTTTGGGTTGTTTTGCAGCTCCTGGTTCAAATGTGACAACCCAATGTTTGGGTAGTTTTTGTTTTACTCAGAACAACTCTTCTTTGGGTCAGAATGACCCAGCCGTTGAGTTATTTATTGCGGGGATTTTGCGTCTTCTCTTCACGGGAGAGCAGTTTTAAGCACCATCGAATTGATGCATTCTTCGGTAAAATACAGGTTTGTGTACATTTTATTTTGTCTATAAAATCGTTACTGTGCTGTTTATCGTTCAATTGTATGCAGAGCAACAGGCTTTAACGAGTGTCGCAGTCTTTTTGTGTGATGGAAAAGCCTGATGTTTTGCATAAAATAAACGATTCCACTCATAAAGTGGACAGAACAATTCGTGACGCAGTTAACCATCGAACTGCCGCATACAATGCTGGTCTTTTGTCGGGGAACATGAGCGAATACAAAACAGCGTGTTATGCTCTCCGGCATGCAATAAGAGCCGCTAAACGCCGGTACAGGGAGAGAATTGAGTCACATTTCCAGCTCAATGACTCTCGACGCATGTGGCAGGGACTGAAGACCATCTGTTCCTCTGGAAATAACTCTTCCGCGGAGGTGAGAGCAGATCCGCTGCTGGCCGAGGAGCTAAACTCTTTCTACGGCCGCTTTGAGTGTAACGTTAATGGCGGCGCGAATCTGCCGATCAGCGCGTCAGAAAGCAGCAGACAGAGCAGCGATGGTTTTGCTATCACTTTTTCAGAGGATGACGTTCGGAGGGAACTAAAGAGAGTGAACGTAAGGAAAGCAGCAGGACCTGATGGGATTACTGGCCGCGTTCTGAGGTCCTGTGCTGATCAGCTTGCTGGTTTGTTTACTTCCATCTTTAATGAGTCCCTTGCTACCTCTGTTGTTCCCACCTCCTTTAAAAAATCTGTCATAATCCCTGTGCCTAAGAACAGTAAACCCTCTTGCCTGAATGACTATCGTCCAGTTGCCCTCACATCGACAGTCATGAAGGTTTTTGAGAGACTCTTAAAGAAACACATTTGCTCCTCCATCCCTGCTACCTTGGACCCTCTTCAGTTTGCCTATCGGCCAAATAGGTCTACTGATGATGCCATCACCCAGGTACTGCACTCCTCCGTCACTCACATCGACAGCAAGAATGGCAACTATGTCAGGCTGCTATTCATCGACTATAGCTCAGCTTTCAACACTATAGTCCCCACCAAGCTAGCTGTCAAACTATCAGACCTCGGCCTAAACACTTCACTTTGTGACTGGATCCAAGATTTCCTCACCGCCAGACCACAAGTGGTGAAAGTCGGCCAGTTCACCTCCAACTCCATCACCCTGAACGTAGGAGCCCCACAGGGCTGTGTCCTGAGTCCCCTGCTATACTCTCTATACACCCACGACTGCGTGTCCTCACACAGCTCCACTTCCATTGTTAAATTTGCTGACGATACTGTGGTTCTGGGCCTCGTTTCCAACAATGATGAAGCCGCATACTTGGATGAGGTGGAGAGACTTACATCATGGTGCCAGGACAACTGTCTCTCTCTGAACGTGAGCAAAACCAAAGAGCTGATTGTAGACTTCAGGAAGAGACAGCAGCAGCCCTACACTCCTCTTATGATCAGCGGGACCCCTGTGGAGAGGGTGAGCAGCTTCAAGTACCTCGGTGTAAACATCTCCGAGGACCTGACATGGACTGCACACATCCAAACACAGATCAAGAAAGCCAGGCAAAGACTGTACCATCTGCGACAGCTGAGGAAATTCAGGGTCTCACCAGCTATCCTGAAATCTTTCTATTCAGGGGCCATAGAAAGTGTACTGACTCAGTGCATCTCAGTGTGGTATAATAACGCCACAAACCAGGACTGCAAAGCTCTGCAGAGAGTCGTGCGCTTAGCCGAGCGCATCTCAGGATCTACACTCCCCTCTCTGCAGGGCATCTACCTCAAACGCTGCAGAAGCAGAGCTGCTAAAATCATCAAGGACTCGAACACCCCGGTAACCATCTTTTCATTTTACTGCCATCTGGCAGGCGCTACAGGAGCATGTTGGCTAAAACTGAAAGACTGCGGAGGAGTTTCTTCCCCCAGGCCATCAGGCTCCTAAACTCAGTCTCATAACAGCATAACATCCACAGGACTCAATTTAATAAACTGTAATCACATCCATTATTCCCCATCATCCACACTGCTGCTTTGTGTACATCCCCGGTACAACCTATTTGCACATTCTCCTGCACTGCACACTTTATCTCATTGCACATCTTACCCCTTATTTTATTTCTTATTTGTCTCTTATTTCATTCTCACCATATTTGTATATATATATATACTCTCTCGTGTTTTGTTTCATAGTTTTTATTGCTTTTATGTTATTATGTTTTTTTTTTTTTGCACTTTCCATTGAGCGGACCTGTCCTGATTAACATTTCACTACCTATTATACCCTGTATGATTATGTATGTGACAAATAATAAAGAACCTTGAACCTTGAACCTTGAAAGATATGGAGCTAGATTGAGTTGTTTTGAGTGGAGAGCTGAATATAGGAAGCTTGGGAAATTGAGTTAGAAGTTATGGATTCCTGTGAAAAGAGGCATAATTTCAAGAAATATGTTTAAGCAATTGAGAAAAACTAATCATAAGCATTTTATAATTGTCTACAAAACTCAAGCATTTAAGCACTTGCACTTAGATCAGAAGATTTTTACGTTCACGAGAAACATTTTTGAAAACATGAGTAAATATTTTTGAATAGTGTGCATCTATATATAAGCACGTATGGGATTTTCAGCTACAGATGGTCAGTTCATCCAAACACACTCATAAGAGAAGATCAAACAGAACTGTTAGACAGTGTCATTAACACTGTAAATTACTGTACACGTCAGACTTAGACAAGCAATACCATCATTATCAGTATTCAGCTTATTTTGACCAGATATTATCTTACCAGTTTACATTAGTTATTCTGTTATTCTGTTATTCTGGCTCCTATATAAGCATCACGTGATATTTGATACTGATCTTCTCCCTGCAATGTTGCAGTTATCATGCTATCTGTATCTCTCAAACTGGGTCTGCGTTCTATGAACGTCAGCCCAGAATCTCTCTGAAAATGTCTAATGTCCATCCTGTAGAAATCTATGTTTGTACTTTGTGGTTCCTCATTGGGCATCACATAGCATTCTGGCTCTTCTACTGTCCCACTCACTTTCTCCACAATGATCACCTTAAAGAGGTAACTTGGTACTCTTTTCCCTTCCAACATCAAATTATCCGTAAAGTTGTAAAGTGGTCCAGTGTACACATGGACATTGCTGATTTGTTGATTTCTTATCATATTTCGACAATAATTCTCCAGTCTTACCCATGTGCTATTGTTTAACATACTATTCTGTGGTATCATGTTGCTGAACAAGTAAGTGTCATCTAATGCTTCCCGACACCACCTGTGATTGGCAGCTGCAGCAAGATGACCTTTGACATAGCCATGTCCAAAGCTTATTTGCTGACAGTTGTTAACTAAAGTATTCCCGTTCAGTATCTCATACACCAATTCAGCATTCATGGTTTCAGTGTCAAATGACATGGCATAAGATCTTGTTATATTTAAACTCTTATCTGAAGGAAATCCATTTATTAACTTATAGCGAGATGTGACATTTGGAACTAAACGACTTCTAGCTGTTGGTTCACCACGAAACATTTCTCTGAGTGGGATACGTATGTAGATGTTTTCATCTTCACAATTTATATTTTCTTCACGTTCTAATGTCCCGAACTGGCCATCATTCCCAGTGGCCTGATTCCAGACCTGAAATGGAGTTGGCCTCTCAGCCCAGACCATACTGTCTGTACTAGTTTGCCAGTAATAGCTAGATGTCGGTTGATTTACTCCAGAACTCTGCTTAGCTCCTCCAGCAGCTTCCTCTCTCTTCAGTTCAGCACTGCTTTGAGATGATCTGTCTTCTGAGTATCCTTTCATGCTTTCTGCTTTTCCACAAGCTTGATTTATATCACCAGTTGACCAAAGACCATCTTCCTCTCTTTCATTCTCTCTTTTAGATTTCATTTGGTCAGGCGTATCGCTCAAACTCAACTCTGCGCATCTTTGGACTAAATTTCTACTCTTGTTCAGATCAGACTCTTCTTCTTTTGTTCTTTGTTTTTTTAATGTCTGCAGCACTATCACAAGAGCCCAGCGATTTCTTCTTAAGTCTCCATCAATTCTTTGTGTTTTTCCCCAAGCTCGTTTGATATCATCCTCTAGCCAGCAATCATCATGTTCCTTGTTAATGTCATATTTCTTTTCAATCTCTTTTTTAGTTTCACACAAGATCTCAAGCTCATTCAAATATTTTAACAAATTCTCAAGTACGAAATCTAATTTGACATCAGGTGGGTTTCTTCCCCCTTTCTCAAGAGTGGTTTTACTGTTTCCAGAAGCTTCAGGAAGCTGCTTATGTACACAGATCAAACTCATCATGATGCAACAGAAGAACGAAGTTAAGGAACAAATCACTCTTGGCTCAGTCTGGTTTTATTACTTCTTCGAGAGCTACAACTAAGAATTTTCTCTTCTTCCTGGCTGAAAATATTAAAATAAAAATAAATAAATGTGATCTGTCAAACAAGCTTCTGTAGCTCTGATAGCTTCTGTTCCACAATACACACACACACACACACACACACACACACACACACACACACGTTGTTTTTTATGGTTTACGGGGACTTTCCATAGGCGTAATGGTTTTTATACTGTACAAGCTGTAAGTGCTATTGCCCTACACCTACCCTACACCTAAACTTAGCCCTCACAGGAGACGGTGCATTTATATTTTCCCTCAAAAAAACTCACTCTGTATGATTTATAAGCGTTTTAAATTATGGGGACACTGAAAATGTCCTCATAAAAAAGTAATTTTGACATTTGCAACAGTTTGTTTTTTACACACACAGATTGGTTCTGCAGTCAATCCGGTTTGCAGTTCTCTAAACTGTTGTTTTCACTTGCAAATCTCAGTTCACAGTACTTTGACCGTATCTTAGAAAACAACGTGCCAAAAGTGAAAGCATGGAAAAATGGATGTCAGAAGAATGCAGAACATATTTATTTTGTGTTAGCATGAAGCTGCAGTTTCACAATACATGAATTACTCTTACAACAGTAAAATGCTGCAAATCATTTTATCTTACACTTGAAACTCGATTTACACTTTTACAAAGCCTCTCTTGTGCATGCAAATTTACTTTACTCTTACAGTCGTATGTACATTTCCACAACCCACCCTGCGTATGCAAATCTTTTAGGCATTATTTGACCTTCATATGGTACAAAACTCATCCATGATTCTTACTATTTGTATGACGAGTGTTGATGTCTAAATGCGTCCCAAAGCCCAGTTGAAAAATCTTGCTTTAAAAAACGTTTTTGAGAAATTATCTCTGTTTCAGTATAGCGCCCATGCATCAGAGTGAGCTTTTACCCTAAATTAATTTGACAATGCAACAGCACCTTTATTTCACTTGTTTTTTTTTTGTAATTAGAGATTTAAAGCACAGTGTGACAGTCATAAACATTCTGATATCAGTCTGTTTCTCTTCCACTTTCTGTCTGTAATAACATACACTTACATTTAATCGTTTACCAGATCCTTTTATCCAAAGCGACTTGCAAATGAGGACAATAGAAGCAATCAAAACAGAGCAATAATATGTAACTAAAAGCACCATTGCATAGATAGATAAATCAACCACAACTCGCTGTTTCAGGGTCATTAGAGTGATACAATAATTTGCTGTATGCATGTCAGACATAGACACTCATGTGCTTATATTGACTACTATTGTGGCATGTTTGCTCTCATTTTCTCCAGTACATGTCAGTGTCTTTTTCTCAATCCTTCTGTTATTGTCATCTTTGTGTGTGAAAGTCAGCCCAGACATGGTTTCGATTTTATTAAGGTTCACACTGTAGTCACGAAGATATATTGGTTCTCTCTTTTTTGTGGGGTTGTTTGTTTTCTTGGATTTTTTTTTCTTATTTTCTACTATATAGCATTCCACCTTTGCTTTCCCATTCTCATTCTCCATAATTACTACCTTAAAGTAGTGAGTTGGCACTGCTTTCCCATTCATGATTAATCCCCTTACTGTGTTTTGGTAAAGTGGTCCAGTGTACACATGGACATTACGGACTTCATCTTTGTCTATTAGGTTTCGACAATAAAACTCCAACGTTTTCCAGATGCCATTGTTAATGTTGGACATCTGTGGTGTCATGTTGCTGATCAGATAAGTGTCCTTATAGGCTTCCTGACACCACACGTGATTGGCAGCCGCAGCAAGATGACCTCGTACATAGTCCTTGTCCTGAAATCCATTCGTGCTCTCAAGTGCTTGTTTGCCATCATCAATTGTGTCATCCTTTTTAAAGGTTTGTTTCTTATAACAGTAAGGTACAGTGCTCTTGTTCAATATCTCATAGACCCATTTGGCATTCTTTGTATCAGTGTCGTATAACATGACATAAGATTCTTTCGTACGTATAATACATTGTGTATTTGAAGGAGACTGATCTATTAATTGATAGGTGTAGTCCGAATTTGTGTCTGCATTCGGGTGTGTATTTGTGTTAGCATCTGATGACTCAGTGGTTGATTTACTGCCAAACTTTGAGAGTGGGATACATATGTAGTTGTATTCATCAACAATGTCCATAATTCTTTCATCATTTGGTGCTGCACTATCAGCCCCAGACTGGCTAGTGACAACATCATCATCATTTGCAATGTCCTGTCTCCCAGACGGAACTTGTGTCTCAGTCCCAATTTTTGTTTGCCCGCCAAAGTTGAAAGTTGAGCGTTTTCTCCCAGAACGCTGCGTGTCTGTTTCAGCAGGTTCTGTATTCAGTTCATCACTGTCTTGAGATGATTTGTCTTCTGAGTTTCCTTTAATACTTTCTGCTTTTCCACAAGCTTGATTCGTATCATCAGTTGAACAAAGATCATCTTCCCATATTTCATTCTCTGGATCATACATACCTTCTACATACAACTCGTAGTCATCAACATCTTTTCGCTGATCATTAACGTTATCTGTATCTTCGTCCTCATTCAGCAATGCAGCATTCCTGGTTTCACTGTTGCTTGAACTAGTAACTGGATTCACTTCAGCAGGTGAAGGAGCGTCATCTGTGCTAGAAGCTGAAAGTGGACTTCCCGATGCTACACCAGAATCAGACTCTGTAGGTCTAGATACTTTAGATGGTTTTCTTTCTTCTCCGAGCATCTGCTCAACTCCTCCAGCGGCTCCCGCTGTCTCCAGCTCAGCATTGCTTTGAATTATTCTGTCTTCTGTGTTTGGTGTCGTTTCACAGCCTTGTTCAACAGTTGTAGCATCACGATTCTTCTGGGCTGCGTTTTGTTTACACGTATCACAAACCAAACTTTTTACCACCTGCAACATTATCACACGAGCCCAGTGTCGTCTTCTGCGTGATTTTGTACCCATTGTTTTTGTTTCTTTCCAAGCCTTTTTGATATCATCTTCTGTCCAGCAGTTATGTTCTTGCGGTTCAATGCCATATTTTTTTTCAATCTCTTTTTTAGCATTATCTAATTTCGTAAATTCATAAAAAAACAATAACAAATCATTAGCTACGTAACCTAAACTGTCATCAGTTGAGTTTATTTCCTCTTCCTGAAGAACATATTCACGAACATGCTGCCCGCTAAAACAACCCATCTTGATGCAACAGAGTGACGTAAAAACAAAGTTAAGGAGCAAATAAGTCTCGACTCAAACTTGTAGGCTATAGTTACTTCTTCTGGGTCTTCAACAAGGATCTTCTCTTTAGGCCTGACTAAAATAATGTGTTCACTTCTGAAAGAAAAAAACCTGGTTAAAATGATCTTTAATTCAAGACTCCAGATTCAATAGAAAGAAAAAGAAACACTCACTTCAACAGGTTTGTGATAAACAGAAACGTCTGCTTCTCTGATTTTACATCGGTTCTGTTCTGCTCTACAAAAACACACGCACACACACACGTACACACATGCACACACGCACACATGCACACACACACACACACATACACGCACACATGCACACACACACACACACACACACGCACACACATACACACACACACGCACACACATACACATGCACACACACACACACACACACACACACGCACACACATACACACGCACACACATACACATGCGCAAACGCACACAGACATACATGCACACACACACACACACACACACACACACACACATGCACAGAAACGCGCACACACACACACACACACACATACATGCGCACACACACATGCGCACACACACACGCACACACACACACACACAAACAAATTGAATAACTAAAACAGAACAATTTCAAAACTTTTGATAAGAATATGAGCCAGATGGCTCCTACAATACGCCCAACTTTTAACATTTATTAATGTAAAAATTATTGTAGAAAATAAATATGTAATTCTATAACAGCCTGCCGTACGAGTGACTTTACACCAGTGAACAGACACACTTTCTCATCTTGTGATATGAAATGTAACGGGGTGGGGGGGGGGGTTAGACCTACAAGATAGTTTTGTGTTCAGGAAGTGAATTAGTATAATGGTACTAAACACACATTCATTATAATAGCATAAAAAATTTGCCATTATGAAGGTTTAATTTTTATTTTCGTTTTATTTTTTGACAAAAGTGCAGTTATACCTTATCACGGCAGTCTAATATAGAAATATTTTCATTAGCATTGTACTTGTGTATTTTTAGATTTGTATTTATTTATTTATTCATTTATGATTTAGGAAAACTGAAGCTGGTTTTACATTTGATCTGCGTGTTTGTAGATTAGCATGCTTTTTTAAATCTATTTCCATATATTTCTATCTATATTACCGTGCTGCTGTTCACAGGAATACATGTTCTGGGAATTTGTCCTCCTTGGTTTCACAGATTATTTAAAAGAATATGCTAATTATTGTATTATTCCATATTATATTATGCCATTTGACCTTATTACTTATGATCAGAAACATCCTGTGTGTTTCATACAAGTCACTGTAGAAAGTTGCTTGTTGTTCATTATAACTATGATTTATAATACAGTCTTTATTCTCACATCAGCTATAGATCAGCATTGTATTGTGCTTCACTTGTTCTGTGTTATAATTATTATTTGTTAATAAAATGAAAATAGTAAGCTGTTAATGGAAATGTATTTAAGGATGTTGAACTCTTATGATTGTTTTATTAGTTTTTCTTCCTATTTTATGCTCTACATATAACATGAAGCATATAGATATGAAATATGAGACGTTGGTCTTACCTTTTATGACTTCACTGATGGGTCTGAATGAGTGTGATATGTTTTTGTGAGTAAATACACACGAAACACACAGGTTTGTCCTCCTGACTGAAGAGTTTGAGTGTTCAGTGTTTGAGATCCAGTGATCTAAACTTGACTTTTACTTTATGAATAAATCACCAAACATCTGCTGTCTGTTCAAACGTCTCAAAATCGTTCTTGAAAGTGTTTCTGCCTCTTCTCTGATCGCTGATTCTTGGATGTTTTTGTGAAGAAAGTCACTAAAGAAGAAAACAAGACTTGACACATTCACTTCCTGAAAGTGTTGAAAGAAGGTAAATCTTCCTCATCTTTGTCATCTTTCCGGACTGTGTCTCGTGATGTTTCAGCGTTTGCTTCCATATTTGGCTCTGGATTATCATTTACAATATGAATGATGTCTGATCTTAAAAACCTTCAACACTCAGATCACACGTCTGCTTCCATTTCTGTATAATTACACATACGACATATTTATTATGATATCTGAAAGTCCCTCTTGTATTTGTACTCAGGATAGTAAATCAATCCTCCACCTCGGCTGATGTTTCTTTAAAGAGCTTCAGTACCAAGAGTCTCTGGAAACCATTGATGATGATACACTGAGGTCCAGACTAACCAAATATATGTGTTAAATATTATAATGATAGCGGTGCTAATGATACAGATGATGAAATCATGTCTTGGACGTTAAAGAGCTCATTCATGTGTTTGATTAGACATTGATTTTATAATTTTAATTCCACTCTGGAAATAAACGCTGAATATCTGAACAGCAAATTCTCTCAAAGTTTCTACACACATTCTCATTCATTCATTTTGAAGATTGACTATGAAATATGAATACTGCTGTTAAAATATATTCACTAGATTAAATCAACATTAAAACATCATTCAGACTCTTGATCTACACTATGATTTCAGCACAACAAAAATACAAGTAATTTAAGATTGTTCATCATTTAAACATGATGGTCATGCACGATTCTCCGACAGTACACCATGTTATGCAATTACACAATAGTTATATCTATCTATCTATCTATCTATCTATCTATCTATCTATCTATCTATCTATCTATCCATCCATCCATCTATCTATCCATCCATCTATCTATCCATCTATCCATCTATCTATACTCACTGGCCACTTTATTAGGTATATCTTGCTAGTACCGGGTTGGACCCACTTTTCCCTTCAGAACTGTCTTAATTCTTCGTGGCATAGATTCAACAAGGTGTTGGAAACAATCCTCAGAGATTTTGGTCCATATTGTCATGATATTATCACACAGTTGCTGCAGATTTGTCGTCTGCACATCCATGATGTGAATCTCCCGTTCCACCACATCCCAAAGGTGCTCTACTGGATTGAGATCTGGTGACTGTGGAGGTCATTAGAGTAAAGTGAACTCATTGTCATGTTCAAGAAACCAGTCTGAGATGATTTGCGAAACCAGTCTGAGATGATTTGAGCTTTGTGACATGGTGCATTATCCTGCTGGAAGTACATCAGAAGATGGTACACTGTATTCCAGAGGTGGAAAGTAACGAATTACATTTACTCGCGTTACTGTAATTGAGTAGCTTTTTTGTGTACTTGTACTTTTTTAAGTAATATTTTTAATCTGTAATTTTACTTTTACTTAAGTATATTTTGTGCGAAGTATTGTACTTCGCTACATTTTAAAACTCATTCGTTACTGAGTAAAAAAAAATCGCTCCGTGGAAACAACTGCAGCAAATAATGGGCAGAAGAAGAAACTGGCGCTAAAATCACAAGAAAGATGCAGACGAACAAGACAGGCGTTAATGGTGCAGACCCAGCTGAAAACCAGACCCCGTCGTACTCTGCTGAAGTTGGACTCGGAGGAAATGAAGTGAACCCCTGGCCATATTCATGCTCTATTATGCAGTGTTAGTTGTGTTTGCCTCGGGAGACTGAACTAGCAGCTTATAAATATATCGACATCACCCTTCGCAAGCATGTGGAGATAAGGTAAATACTTGCATCGTTGCATTGGTGGTTAAAATGAAGCTTTTACGGTTTAGCAAAAGGTTTTGCACAAATGAGCCAAAAAGACAATGCTGCAGGGTGTGCAATATCATCTGAGATAATATAGTAATTGTTGTTTTAACGATGTGCGATTTGACATTATCAGTATTTTGCCAAAAACCAAACAAATCACTCTAAACCAGCGGTTCTCAATTCCAGTCCTCACGCCCCACCGCTCTACATATTTTTCATGTCTCTCTTAGTTAACACACCTGATTCAGATAATCAGCTCGTTAGAAGTGCGCTCCATGAATGAACTGTGTTCCGATTGACATGCTCCCTACACAGTGTCCATTGCTCCCTACTCCCTGAGCAGGGGAAAGCCGCTGAAGTTTACTTCACTTCAGAACATTCATTCATGGATTTGCGTTGCGCAACATCTTTACGCACGGACGAGTGTGACATCATATACGTCTGTAAATATATACAATTTAAATTCACGTCTCGCACACTTCAATGCACTATGAATGGAATACGTTCGCTTCGAACTGGAATCATGGAGGAATATCGTGTGATGTCCACTTCGCAGGGCACTTGCGTTCGAATAGAACAAACGTCTGAAGTGATAAGAGTAACATACGAAATGTGCAGAGCGGTGGGGCGCGAGGACTGGAATTGAGAACCGCTGCCCTAAACAGTGTGCTGTGAAATCTAGTAACGTTAGATTAGACTAATCCGCGTGCATCTGGAGTGCTTTCTTTCACTGCGTGATTCAGTCTGTTAAAATGCGTTTAGAATGATCACAAAATTGAAGATATAGAAGCAGAAAATGTATATATTTATATAATTTAATATAGTAAGTCAACATCACATGAAGAATGCCGTTTTTCTCAAAAAATCACCATGATTACATAGGACTGTAGTTTTGCTTTGTACACAGTTAAAAAAACAAGTTAATTAAGAGACTTACTTTTTAGACACATTGCCTGTTTTTGCTCTATTTCGACAACAAAAATAATTCCATACACAGTTTTGCGTCTCTGACTCTGAGCAATGACGGTGTTTCATTCCTTGAATTAACCGTTTAAATGATTCTGTTCAATCGCAATGACTCTCTTATCAGTGACTTGCTGACACCTACTGGTGGTTCTAATTTAAAATTTAAAGTATCTTTTGATTTATTTATTTTTAATTTCAAATGACTATTTAACATTTGTGACCCTGCATGGCCTGGAGCACAAAACCAGTCTTAAGTCACTGGGGTATATTTGTAGCAATAGCAATATTGTATGGGTTAAAATTATACATTTTTATTTTATGCCAAAAATCATTAGCATATTAAGTAAAGATCATGTTCCATTAATGTATTTAGTAAATTTCCTACTGTAAATATATCAAAACTAAGAGCTTAATTTGAACAACTTTAAAGGAGATTTTCTCAATATTTGGATTTTTTGCTCCCTCAGATTCCATATTTAAAAATATTGTCCGATCATAACAAACAATACATCAATGGAAATATGATTTATTCAGCTTTCAGATGATGTATAAATCGCAATTTAGGAAATTGGTTTTCTGGTTCAGGGTCACATTTTATGTCTTATTTATCAAAACATTATTTCTGCATTTGTAACTGCAGGCTAAATGCATTCATGTCAGTGTGTAAATACATCTATGCCACTTCAGATGAAGCTTCTGCGTTTCCTCTGCATTGCAAAGATGCATTTTGTTGATACTGATTTAATTTGCCTGGTAACAGCCCAAATGTCTTATTATTCTAATTAACCGATTAATTTAATTAAAAACACCTAGTTTGAGATTTATAGGCCTATCCCAGGTGTGTCAAACTCAGTTCCTGGAGGGCCGCAGCCCTAAAGAGTTTAGTTCCAACCCTGCTCCAACACACACACCATGTAGTTTTCAAATAAGCCTAAATGATTAGTTTAGCTGTATCAGATGTGTTTAATTAGGGTAATATCTACACTGTGTAGGGCTGTGGCCCTCCAGGTACTGAGTTTGACACCTTTGGTCTAACCCATTTTTTCCTCCCTCTCATTGTTAAAATGTAACTAAGTACTTTTTACTCAGAGTAAATTTTAAATGAGCTACTTTTTACTTTTACTTGAGTAGATTTTTAGACTGGTACTTTTACTTGTACTTAAGTAAAATTTCAGTAATGTAATGGTACTTTTACTTGAGTACAATATTTTTGTACTCTTTCCACCTCTGCTGTATTCATAAAGGGATGGACATGGACAGCAACAATACTCATGTAGGCTGTGGCATTTAAACGATGCTCAATTGGTACTAAGGGACCCAAAGTGTGGCAAGAAAATATCCCCCACACCATTACACCACCACCAGCCTGAACCGTTAAGACGAGGCAGGATGGATCCATGCTTTAATGTTCTTTACACCAAATTCTGACCCTACATCTGAATGTTGCAGCAGAAATCGAGACTCATCAGACCAGGCAACGTTTCTCCAGTCTAATACTGTTCAGTTTTGGTGATCCTGTGTGAATTGTATCCTCCGTGTGCTGTTCTTATCTGACCGGAGCGGCACCCGGTGTGGTCTTCTGCTGCTGGAGCCCATCTGCTTCAGGGTTCGATGTGTTGTGTGTTCAGAGATGGTGTTCTGCACACCTTGGTTATAACGAGTGATTGTTTGAGTTACTGTTGCATTTCTATCATCTCTAACCAGTCCATTCTCCTCTGACCTCTGACATCAACAAGGCATTTCCGTCCACACAACTGCCGCTCACTGGATATTTTCTCTTTTTCGGACCATTCTCTGTAAACCCTAGAGATGATTGTGCGTGAAAATCCCAGTAGATCAGCAGTTTGTGAAATACTCAGACGAGCCTGTCTGACACCAACAACCATTCCACGTTCAGTCACTTAAATCCCCTTTCTTCCCCGTTCTGATGCTCGGTTTGAACTTCAGCAAGTCGTCTTCACCACATCTAGACGCCTAAATGCAGTTGCTGTCATGTGATTGACTGATTAGCAATTTGTGTTTCCAAGCAACTGGACAGGTGTACCTAATAAAGTGGCCGGTGAGTGTGTATATATATATATATATATATATATATATACACACGTATATACAAGTGACATCATTCATATAAAAAAAAAAAAAAAAAAAGATTATTGTGAAAAAGTTCATTTTTTCTTGTAACTTATTTCAAAAAGGGAAACTTTAATATATTTTTGATTCATTTCATGTAAAGTAAAACACTTAAAAAGTTTTTTTGTTTTAATTTTGATGATTAGAGCTTACAGCTCATGACAGTGAAAAATCAGTATCTCTAAATATTAGAATGTTTACATTTGAGTTTCAATAAATGACCATCCATACAGTATACATTCTGGGTATCTCTTGTTCTTTGAAAGCACAATAATGAGGAAGACTGCTGACTTGGCAATGGTCCAGAAGATCCAGAAGACGATCATTGACACTCTTCATAAAGAGGGTAAGTCACAGAGGGTCATTACTGAAAGGGGGGGCTGTTCAAGGAGTGCTGTATCAAAGCATATTAAATGCAAAGTTGACTGGAAGGAATAAATTGGGTCAGAAAAGGTGTGTTACAGTGAATTAAATGCAATATCTGTCAAATACACAGAAACGTTTTTATGATTAACAGAAACACTTTTTATATCATCCAAGTGGATGCTGCACACTGGTGGTGGTCGAGGAGCGCTTTGATTTGTACGCCACATTATTGTAAAGTGCTTTGGGTGTACAAAAATACATAAAGCGCTATATAAATGCATCAATTAGAAAAAAAGTCCATACATTTTACTATTCTCATAAATATCTATCTGTGCTTTATTTACTGGCAATGTTTTTTTTTAAAGTAAATTCAGGATCGTTCAATAAAATCATATTATTTATTTCTGTACCTCAGTAACCCCTCAACCCCATTACACAAATAATTATCCCCCCATAAAAATAATATACTGATCCTTATGTGACATCATAAACAAAAAGTGATATCATAGAAGTCTTCTGAACAACATTGTGAGCACACATAGGCAAATTAACACCTTATTTATAACTATAACTTGTTAAATTGTGATTGTCAAGCTTAACGAATCAACCATGTTACATCAAATAAGGATAGAAAAATATTTCTTATGTAAAATATCATTGTTATTTTAACAATATACATGATTTCTTAATATCATACATACCATGTGCTCTCAAAATCACAACCCCGTTACCCAAGGTTCAAGGTTCAAGGTTTCTTTATTTGTCACATAATAAATGATACAGGGTATAATCAGAAGTGAAATGTAATCGAATCAGGTCCGCTCAGTGGACAGTGCAAAAGAATAAAAATAAAAATTATATAAAAGTAACACAACACAAGAGCATATATATGGTAAAAATAGAGAAATAAGAGTAAAATGTGCAATTAAATACAAAGTGCAAAACAATAAGATGTGCAAAAAACTGTATACTGGGACTTAATAAACAGTAATATGAACAAGAGGGATGAGAGGGATGTGCAAACGGGTTGTTCAGGGTGTGTACACATAGCAGCAATACGGATGATGAGAATATGAATGTTTTTTACAGTTAATAATGAGACTTGTAGATGATTATGAAACTGAGTTTGTGTTAAGTAGCCTGATGGCCTGAGGGAAGAAGCTCCTCCTCAGTCTCTCAGTTTTTGCCATCATGATCCTGAAGCGCCTGCCAGATGGCAGTAAACGGAAAAGATGGTTACCGGAGGGTGTTGAGTCCTTGATGATTTTAGCAGCTCTGCTTTTACAGCGTTTGAGGTTGATGTCCTGCAGAGAGGGGAGAGCAGACCCTGAGATGCGCTCAGCTAAGCGCATGACTCTCTGCATAGCTTTGCAGTCCTGGTATGAGGAATTACCATACCGCACTGAGTCAGTACACTTTCTATGGCCCCTGAATAGAAAGTTTTCAGGATAGCTGGTGAGACCCTGAATTTCCTCAGTTGCCGCAGATGGTACAGTCTTTGCCTGGCTTTCTTAACCTGAGTCTGAGTGTGTGTAGTCCATGTCAGGTCCTCGGAGATGTTTACACCGAGGTACTTGAAGCTGCTCACCCTCTCCACAGGGGTCCCACTGATCATAAGAGGGGTGTAGGGCCGTTGCTGTCTCTTCCTGAAGTCCAAGATCAGCTCTTTAGTTTTGCTCACGTTCAGAGAGAGACAGTTGTCCTGGCACCATGATGTAAGTCTCTCCACCTCATCCAAGTATGCGGTCTCGTCGTCGTTGTTAATGAGGCCCAGAACCACAGTATCGTCAGCAAATTTAACAATAGAGGTGGAGCTGTGAGAGGACACACAATCGTGTGTGTAGAGAGAGTATAGCAGGGGGCTCAGGACACAGCCCTGTGGGGTTCCTATGTTCAGGGTGATGGAGTTGGAGGTGAACTGGCCGACTTTCACCACTTGTGGTCTGGCGGTGAGGAAATCTTGAATCCAGTCACAGAGTGAAGTGTTTAGGCCGAGGTCTGAGAGTTTAACAGCCAGCTTGATGGGGACTATAGTATTGAAAGCGGAGCTATAGTCAATGAATAGCAGCCTTACATAGTTGCCATTTTTGCTGTCGATGTGAGTGAGGGAGGAGTGCAGTACCTGGGAGATGGCATCATCAGTAGACCTATTTGGCCGATAGGCAAACTGAAGAGGGTCCAAAGTAGCAGGGATGGAGGAGCAAATGTGTTTCTTTAAAAGTCTCTTAAAAACCTTCATGACTGTCGATGTAAGGGCAACTGGACGATAGTCATTCAGGCAAGAGGGTTTACTGTTCTTAGGCACAGGGATTATAACAGATTTTTTAAAGGAGGTGGGAACAACAGAGGTAGCGAGGTAGTTGTACTTCGTTACTGACCACCACTGGAAATAGTCCATCTTGTTTAAATCTAAACTCTGTTACTATTCACAGTGGTGTATTTAAAAAGCGTTGGTAATGCATTTATTTATATACATATACTTAGCTTTTTTAATTATAAATCTTATTTTTTGCACTGATATGGGTTTGCACATCATTTTGTTGTACTTTGTATAATGACAATAACGATTCGGACTCTCTTGACCAATGGTATCACAGTTCTGATTTCTCTCCTCTGAATTTCAACAATTAATTTTTACTCCCTGGACATATTTTCTAATTGTGGAATCCTGCTAGTTTGAGCCATTTTCATAACCCTTCTCTCCTCCTTCCTACTGGATGCAGGTGTCCTTCTTGGAAGTCACCCAAGTTCATTAGCACCTGTACTTGGAAAGCACCTAGGACTCAGTCTGTGTTGAGATATCCAATATAAAAACAACAATCAAATTGGTCAATCTATTAATTGTTATAGCCATAAATCATAATTTTGAATAAAACACCACAAGAGTTGTTTTTAATCCTCCTTGACGTTTCTATGAGCTGATACAACTTTAAGGTGCATTACTGCCACCTGCTGGTTAGGAGTGTGGGTCAAGCTTGCACAACCTCAGTCAAACTTTCTATTGAATTCGGTCTTTAAAAAAAATAAGTTTTTTTTTAATAAATAAAGACATTCATCAAATTATTGTATGAATATTACAACTTTATTTGTAAAATGTTTAACTCAAGCTTTATTTTTATAGATAAACTCCACCTATCACGTGTTAAAACAGGTCAAATAATAAACTGTCCCTGCGTCCCAAAGTGCATATCACCCTATCTTCCCTAAATAGTATTGAGAATTACTAATATCACATTAGGATGGACGGCATGCACATTGGGACTCAGGTTAAACTAACCAAATGCATTCAAAGTTAACTTGCATTAAAACTCTTCAATATGATGCATATACAATCTCATATCAAAACAATGATAGATCAAAAACATTGATAAACCGACTCAAGACACTGGTTTATTGCTCTTTATTTGCTGGCGTGTTTAAGTTCACAGGGACTCTCCAGGCTCTGTCATGATCAAATCTTTGTTTCTTCACAGTGATACACACATCTGTTTGTCAGTGTTTGGAGACTCAAGCAACACTTACAGAGACGTCAAACCAGCTTCTGTCTTTCCATCGGTTCAGCATCATCCTGCAAGTCAACAGAAACAAATGCATGACTACATCACTCATCTGCAATCCAGCAGCAGCAGCTCTGGAGAAACACTGAATGAAAGTGTAGCAGGATCTGAAGCACTCGGCTCTCATGAGGACAGAGAGAAGAGAAGAGACCCTGCTGTACTGTAGCACACATCCTACACCCCACAATACACGACAAGCACCGCGGGGCTCTAGTTGTGTGCACACTCAAAACTATCAGAGGTTCAGAGAGATGACCTGATGCTAATCACACCTGTATGCTGACATTATGAGAGCTATAAACAGGAGATTTTCAAAGTACACGTCTTTACAAAGTACCAGGCTTTCATTATAGATCCATCGTATTATTATTATTACTAAAGTCATTGTCTAACACATCGGATTGCATGCGTTTAACTGACTCTGCTATGTCCTCGTGGTAAACACGTGGCAACTGCTGCGCTCCTGTCGCACGAGGCCAAACATTTATACAAACTCTGCACTGTTTCAAGATCTTACAATATATCTACACGGTAAACAATGTTATGAAAACTATCTGCATACCTTAAATAAATTTGATCGAGAAACTCCAACGCAGCAGCAGTCTTCCGTCTCGTTTCTGCGATGAAATGACGGTCGGAGCGGAAACGCGTGCGTATAAACGCCTGGCTCATTAATATTCATTACGCAGTGTGACGTTTACCACTTGGGAGGGACTTAGATGGAGAAAACAATTATATCTATCTATCTATCTATCTATCTATCTATCTATCTATCTATCTATCTATCTATCTATCTAGAAAATACAGTGGGGTCCAACCACCCTGATTTATTATTTTGACGACTAATCCGATAGATGTAAATGGGTGTTATTGGTCATGTACCTTTTGTAAAAAAAATATTGAATAATTACTTTCATTGAAGCTCTCGTGCTGCTGTCATTAAAGCAAAATGAGGCAAGCTAAATAATTAGACGTTTTTTGATTAAACTTTTCAATAACTGCAGAATATTTTACATGTAGGTACCAGAATGCATTTAGAATGTGTATCATTTTAGAACAATCCTACAGAAAACACATTCCTGTAAATTAAAGATGATATGTTATGAACATTCCATTAAGATTATTAGAATGTTCGTTCACAGTAAGTTCTCAAGACTTCAGCACTAAAGCATACACGTCACTCATCTCTCCCTTGTTCCCGTACTGTTTGACTGATGTACAATTCAATGTTCCCTTCATTTTACATAACGAAGAAAAAAACATTTGAAAACCGGACATTTTGAACGTTTACAGAACGTTCAGAAATAACTTAATGGGAACGTTAGCAAATCTTCCAATATTTCAGAACTTTTCACTTTATTATTATTTATTATTAATAGTTATTATTAATAATTTAAGTTAAGTTAATTAGTTATTATTTAACAAGAATGCATTATTATATAGACCTCCATAGACTCTTAATATTATAATATTACATTCGTTTTTCCCTCAATCTTGACTATATGTTACATTCGTCTGTGTAACTGTATCAATTGTGTGTTCCTGTGGCTCAGTGGTTGAGCATTGCGTTAGCAGCGCAAAGGTTCTGGGTTCAATTCCCAGGAACACATACTGACAAAAAAAAATAATATCCTGAAGTAAGTCACTTTGGATAAAAGCGTCTGCTAAATGCATACATATAAATATATCAATAAAAGTACCAAATCAAACATTGAAAAATAAATAAAGTGCTGAAAATCAACCATGAAACTGGCATTTTTCCTCATGTGAACACAAGCCATTATGAATGCTTTCAAAATAAAATGTAACTATTTTATATTAACTTTCTATTGTAGCAAAGATACATTATCATGTTTATATGCATGCAGCATCATGCATGCTGAGTGTCAGCAAAGACTCCACGCGCATCCTGAAAGGGCCGCGGCGGGACTTTTATTTTGACAGCGCTTCCGGTCAGAGGTCTGATGTTTGTGTTGTTTTCTGCTCGCGCTCAGTCCGCAGCGATGCGCTTCATCCGAGTCTGTTTTTATTTTCTTAACCCATCGGTTATAACATTGTCGTGATTTATCCATCGATATCTGTTTTTGGTCGTAAAATGGCGAGCTCTTTCTCCAGACCTTCAGCTCAAGGAGGCACAGGTTTGATATTATATTATCAATCTGCGTTATTTTGTTTATATCTCACTGAAATTATGAAGATACATGTGTCTTTTTAGATATTAATGTGTGTGAGGTTACATTATCAGGTGTATCTTATATAACTATCATCAGGTTCATTTATAATCCAAACATGTAAGGCTGTCCAACCATCGAATAAACATATCCAGTGTCACGTGGTTATAATAATAATGCTTAATAATACCATATTTAATAATATTAGACAATAAATATCCATGTAAATCCCCTGATTAAAAAATATATTTCATTTAACACATATTTTATAAATATTTTTAATTATATCTCCATGGTAACAGTAGTAAAACTCTATAATTGCAGCTATGTTAATGGGGCAAAAATAAAGGTCACCGTTGTAATTTGTAAAGTTGTAACTTTTTTAAGTTGACGGGATTCAAACCTCCATTCAGTGGTTAAAAACTTAAAAATACCACCTCAGAAAATATTTACATTAGTTATTCAGCAGACGCTTTTATCTAAAGCGACTTACAAATAAGGGCTATGGAAGCAATCAAAATTATCAAAAGAGCAATATTTGTCTCTCCAAGTACCACCATAATAACCAACATTACACTACAGTAACGCAGTAGGCATAATTATCCAGCTACAGCTATGCACAGTTCAAAACCGAGGCAGTTTTACTCCTAATAATAATTTTTAATATTGTAGGCCACTTTAAACATTGTAAATACAGTTTAAACATTGACACTGCACTGTGCTTACATACAGGTATATACAACATTAAATTAATACATTAAAATGTACTCTACCTACATTTAAATAAAAACTGTACTGTACTTAAAAAGTAAAAAAAAGTACTATACTTAAAAAGTAAAATAAAAACTGTACTGTACTTAAAAAGTAAAAAAAAGTACTATACTTAAAAAGTAAAATAAAAACTGTTCTGTACTTAAAAAGTAAAAAAGTACTATACTTAAAAAGTAAAAAAAAACTGTTCTGTACTTAAAAATCAAAACTGTACTGTACTTAAAAAAAAACTGTACTATACTTAAAAAGAAAAAAACTGTACTATACTTAAAAAGAAAAAAAACTGTACTATACTTAAAAAGAAAAAAAAACTGTACTGTACTTAAAAAAACTGTACTATAATTAAAAAAAAACTGTACTATAATAAAAAAGTGTACTGTACTTTAAAAAAACTGTACTATACTTAAAAAGAAAAAAAACTGTACTATACTTAAAAAGAAAAAAAAATGTACTATACTTAAAAATGTAAAAACTGTACTGTACTTAAAAAAACTGTACTGTACTTAAAAAAAACTGTACTATACTTAAAAAGAAAAAAAAAAACTGTACTATACTTAAAAAAAAAAACTACTATACTTAAAAAGTAAAAAAAACTGTACTGTACTTAACAATTTAAAAACTGTACTGTACTTAAAAATATATTTTTTTACTGTACTTAAAAAGTAAAAAAACTGTACTGTACTTAAAAAGTAAAAAAACTGTACTGTACTTAAAAATTTTTTTTTAAAAGTACTATACTTAAAAAGTAAAATAAAAACTGTTCTGTACTTAAAAAGTAAAAAAGTACTATACTTAAAAAGTAAAAAAAAACTGTTCTGTACTTAAAAGTAAAAAAGTACTATACTTAAAAAGTAAAAAAAAACAGTTCTGTACTTAAAAAGTAAAAAAGTACTATACTTAAAAAGTAAAATAAAAACGGTTCTGTACTTAAAAAGTAAAAAAGTACTATACTTAAAAAGTAAAATAAAAACTGTTCTGTACTTACAAAGTAAAAAAGTACTATACTTAAAAAGTAAAAAAAACTGTTCTGTACTTAAAAATTAAAACTGTACTATACTTAAAAAGTAAAAAAGTACTATACTTAAAAAGTAAAAAAAACTGTTCTGTACTTAAAAATTAAAACTGTACTATACTTAAAAAGAAAAAAAGTGTACTATACTTAAAAAGAAAATAAAGTGTACTGTACTTAAAAATTAAAACTGTACTGTACTTAAAAATGTAAAAACTGTACTGTACTTAACAATTTAAAAACTGTACTGTTCTTAAACATTAAAAACTGTTCTGTACTTAAAAAGTAAAAAACTGTACTGTACTTAAAAAGTAAAAACAACTCTTCTGTGCTTAAAAATAACTGTACTGTACTTAAAAATGAAAAACTGTACTGTACTTAAAAAGTAAAAAAAACTGTACTGTACTTAACAATTTAAAAACTGTACTGTACTTAAAAATATTTTTTTTTTACTGTACTTAAAAAGTAAAAAAACTGTACTGTACTTAAAAAGTAAAAAAACTGTACTGTACTTAAAAATGTAAAAACTGTACTGTACTTAAAAAGTAAAAAACTGTACTGTTCTTAAACATTAAAAAACTGTTCTGTACTTAAAAAGTAAAAACAACTCTTCTGTGCTTAAAAATAAAAAAACTGTACTTAAAAATGAAAAACTGTACTGTACTTAAAAAGTAAAAATAACTGTACTGTATTTAAACATTTTTAAACTGTACTGTACTTAAAAAGTAAAAATAACTGTACTGTACTTAAATGTAAAGTAAAAAATGTGCAGTACTTGATCCAAAACATGAACACAGGCATCATTTAGTCACCAAGCAAACTGTTCTAATGTGTTTTAACATGAATTGATATTTAATTTAGTGATTCCTCTGCGTACCACACTTTGGGAATCAGTGCACTAGTTCACCTGTGTGTCTCTTCAGAGACGGAGCGTCTGCTGGCCCCCGTGATGGGATACGGCTCCGGCGACCTGAATGGTGGGTGTCATCGCAGCCCCCCCGCCCTGGACGTAAGCACGCCGGGGTCACGGCTGTGGGCAGAGGAAGAGGACGAGGCCTTGAGGAGGAAGCTGAAGTACTTCTTCATGAGCCCGTGTGATAAATACCACGCCAAAGGCCGCAAGCCCTTCAAACTGGCCCTTCAGCTGCTCAAGATCATCATAGTCACTGTACAGGTGCATAAAACCGCTGAGATCAGCCTCCCACCCACACCATCATACATTATTCCTCATTTAGCCCTCGTCCACAGTGACACTCGTTAATACTTGATCGCTTTCAAACAGAGAAAGAGGCTTTCAGAGTCATGTACTGAGATTTTAACACTGTTAATATATTCAATATGTATTTTACTGTAGTAAAATATAATAACTAGTGCTGTATCGCAATTAATCACATCCAAAACAATGCAATTAATCACATCCAAAATAATGCAATTAATCACATCCAAAACAATGCAATTAATCACACTAAAATAATGCAATTAATCACACTAAAATAATGCAATTAATCACATCCAAAACAATGCAATTAATCGCATCCCAAACAATGCAATTAATCACATCCCAAACAATGTAATTAATCACATCCAAAACAATGAAATTAATCACATCCCAAACAATGCAATTAATCACATCCAAAACAATGCAATTAATCACATCCAAAACAATGCAATTAATCACATCCAAAACAATGCAATTAATCGCATCCAAAACAATGCAATTAATCGCATCCAAAACAATGTGATTAATCGCATCCAAAACAATGCAATTAATCGCATCCAAAACAATGCAATTAATCGCATCCAAAACAATGCAATTAATCACACCCCAAACAATGCAATTAATCACATCCCAAACAATGCAATTAATCACATCCAAAACAATGCAATTAATCACACTAAAACAATGCAATTAATCACATCCCAAACAATGCAATTAATCACATCCAAAACAATGCAATTAATCACACTAAAATAATGCAATTAATCACATCCAAAACAATGCAATTAATCACATCCAAAACAATGCAATTAATCACATCCCAAACAATGCAATTAATCACATCCAAAACAATGCAATTAATCACATCCTAAACAATGCAATTAATCACATCCCAAACAATGCAATTAATCACATCCCAAACAATGCAATTAATCACATCCAAAACAATGCAATTAATCACATCCCAAACAATGCAATTAATCACATCCTAAACAATGCAATTAATCACATCCAAAACAATGCAATTAATCACATCCCAAACAATGCAATTAATCACACTAAAATAATGCAATTAATCACATCCCAAACAATGCAATTAATCACATCCAAAATAATGCAATTAATCACACTAAAACAATGCAATTAATCACATCCCAAACAATGCAATTAATCACATCCAAAACAATGCAATTAATCACACTAAAATAATGCAATTAATCACATCCCAAACAATGCAATTAATCACATCCAAAACAATGCAATTAATCACATCCTAAACAATGCAATTAATCACATCCCAAACAATGCAATTAATCACATCCCAAACAATGCAATTAATCACACTAAAATAATGCAATTAATCACATCCAAAACAATGCAATTAATCACATCCCAAACAATGCAATTAATCACATCCAAAACAATGCAATTAATCACATCCTAAACAATGCAATTAATCACATCCAAAACAATGCAATTAATCACATCCCAAACAATGCAATTAATCACATCCTAAACAATGCAATTAATCACATCCAAAACAATGCAATTAATCACATCCCAAACAATGCAATTAATCACATCCTAAACAATGCAATTAATCGCATCCAAAACAATGCAATTAATCGCATCCAAAACAATGCAATTAATCGCATCCAAAACAATACAATTAATCACATCCATCACATCCAAAACAATGCAATTAATCACATCCAAAACAATACAATTAATCACATCCCAAACAATGCAATTAATCACATCCAAAACAATGCAATTATTCACATCCAAAACAATGCAATTAATCACATCCCAAACAATGCAATTAATCACATCCAAAACAATACAATTAATCACATCCCAAACAATGCAATTAATCACATCCAAAACAATGCAATTATTCACATCCAAAACAATGCAATTAATCACATCCAAAACAATGCAATTAATCACATCCAAAACAATGCAATTAATCGCATCCAAAATAATGCAATTAATCACATCCAAAACAATGCAATTAATCACATCCAAAACAATGCAATTAATCACACTAAAACAATGCAATTAATCACATCCAAAACAATGCAATTAATCACATCCAAAACAATGCAATTAACCGCATCCCAAACAATACAATTAATCAATTATGCATAAATAAATACAAACACATACAGTATATAAGAAAAATATGTTATTTTTATATATTAAATATATTTATGTATAATATAAAATATATAAATGTATACACATGTAAAAAAAATAAAAAAATATATATACTGTATGTGTGTGTATTTATATATGCATAATAAATAAACACAGTACACACTCATATATTATGTAAACGAAAACTTTTATTGTGTATGCAAATGAATCATTTGACAGCACTAATAAAAAGACTGCTGTCTGCACCTTTAAATGCACATAATTGATATTTGAATATATGCATGTATGAATGGCTCTGTGTGTCTCTGTGTGTGTCAGCTGGTGCTGTTCGGTCTCAGTAATCAGATGGTGGTGGCGTTTAAGGAGGAGAACACCGACTCCTTCAGGCATCTGTTCCTCAGAGACTATGTGGATGATTCGGAGGAGCCGCTGTGTGTCCACACGCAGAGAGACGTCTACGGTCACATTGAGTATGCCATAGAGCAGGTACTATACTTGTATTCTTCACGGACGCATTCAATCAGTCAGAAGTGACAGTAAAGACATGTATAATGTTGCAAAAGAATGCTGCTCTTGTGGACTTTCTATTCATCGGAGAACCCTGAAACATAAAATGCATCACGGTTTCCACAAATACATGAAGCAGCAACATTGTTAATAATCAGAAATGTTTCTCGAGCAGCAAATCAGCGTATTAGAGTGATTTCTGAAGATCATGTGACACTGAAGACTGGAGCAATGATGCTGGAAATACAGCTTTGAGCAAAGGAATAAACTACATTTTACGGTGTATTCACAGCTATTTTACATTTGGATAATATTTCACTGTTTTACTGTATTTTTGATCAAATAAATGCAGCCTTGGTGAGCAGAGGAGGTTTTTCTCAAAAGCATTAAACTCCATTAACACGCTAAACTGTTGGAAGCTAGTGTAGCCTAATAAATAATTTAATTAATTAATGCATTTGAACTCACTAAAGACGTTGTATTGATTGCTACAGTCAGTGTTGTTTCTGTAATAGTTGCTAAACAGAGGATGTGGGCAACATTAGCACATCAGATGAATGATGAAACACTGAGCAGCAATACACAGGGTTCGTACGGTCATGAAAAACCTGGAAAAGTCATGGAATTTTAAAACCGCATTTTCCAGGCCTGGAAAAGTTTTGGAAAAATGAATAAACCCAGAAAGTTTTGGAAAAGTCATGGAAATCTATTTTACAAATCTTTGTATAATACAATTATGTTTATTCGGGTCCTGAATTTCGGTACGGGATTGCGCATGGGCTATATCGCATATTTATACTCTTTCCCGCAGCTTTCGACTTTAAAATGATGGATATTCACACATTTATTCAATAGCCTATAGCTTGTAGGCTGAAGAGTAAATAGATCCACACAGAATATCAAATTGGTCATTTGAAAACGGATTCATCAGCTGTGTTTTCTCTCATTGACTTTCTCTTAAAACACGTAATCAGCGCATCTCGTCTGCACTAAAGAGCTGCACGGTGCGATACAAGTCTTTCTCTGGCATTTTGGTACAGTTGACAGAATTGTCACCTGCCTAATCGGGTCATTGTTGCATTGTCACTAAAATGTAGCCTATTATTTGTTTGCACGTCTTTTTAAGCCGTTCTGTACTCGCGCGCTCCAGAGGCGGTTTCCGCTGCACTCAGTCATGTCCAAATGGCGTCCGTATAAAGCCGCCTTGCGAGCACCAAATTGACTTTGGTACCAAACAAGCTCAGTAGAATCCTGCACGGGCCTCAAACATACGCCCCAGTCCAATCCTTGTTTAGCAGATATCAGAATTACCTTCCTGAGTCCGACTGGAGCCCATGTCTTTCTTTCTCTCTTCCCCATTACACAGCTGCTGTTAGCCATTCAAATAGTTCAGTTTCGTTTTTAATGGCAAAGCGTATTTCGTTTCTTTATTAAGTTAATTTAGAAATATGTTTGGAAAATTTATTTGTTTATTAAATTCAAGTTTTTGTTTTTAAAGTATCTTTTGAGCAATCGGCCAGCTGCAGACAGTGAGTTTGACTATTATGTTTGATCAATTTAGCCTTCTTAAATCACCACTTGACTAAAATTTTATCTATATAAAATACTTAAAAAAGCATATCACAATGTTAGTTTAAACGTTTAACCTAGACAAATGTGTGCTATTAGACAGGTCGAGCTGCTCTTGTCAGTCGCGGTATTGTTTCCACGAGCGGCTAATCCTTTTCATCACCATAATAATTGATGGATTTCTAAAATACAAAAATAAGGAGGAATCCTAAAACAAGCCCGATGCCCGGCCCGCGTCTGATCTGAAAATTGTCCCGAAGCCATAAACTAAAAGTCGAGGCTGAAATATGGGGCTCTAAAAGTGCAGCTTGTTGCGTTTAAGCGGCAAAATTACACACAAAATGACGTTAAAATGGCCATCCTGGTGAGCAGGGTGCGAACTACGTGGGAGCTAGCGGCTCCCCGTGATAATACATGGGCTCCCCTGAAAACGTGTTTTGTGGAAAGTAGGCTAATTTATTTTTTGGGGGGTGGGTCTCAAAAAATATTGACTGTTATTTTGACGTGCAATTTCAGTTTTGTGTACTGTGATCATCGTGGATTATTATGTGTAAAATTGCAACAACAAAACTCGTGAATTAATGCTTGACGATTGCGATTTAAACCTAACTCACTTCAATAAAGATAATTATAGGCCTACATGAGCATCTGCTGTCCTCGATTACGCAGCGCTCTTGTTAGGGTGACAAAAAAAGCTTTAAAAGTCTGCTCTGCCTCAGCGGCAAACAGCGCTCGTCAATGTCAAAGTTATTTAATTCAAATCAAATCAAAGTAGGCGGAGTTTAGCGTTCACAGATGCTGAGCGCGCGACGAAGCGTCAGATTAATAAAAGAGAGCGAGGTAAGATGTTTAGTCAACTGTTTTACGAAAGAAATGTTAAATGACCGACAATTCTATTCAGTGAAGCAAACTACTCGACTTGTTTCTCAAATATGCCCATTTTAAGAGTGACAGAGAAAGAGAAGAAATGTGCATGTTTTAATTATCTGCATCTGTTTGTCCCTACAAACAATGAAACTGTGGATTTAGTTCTACTTTAAAAACACGTCTACTACTACTGTTGAAAAATAATAAAACTTAATTTTATTAAGACATTATCACAAAATATTTTATTTTTAATAGTAGGCTAAATCCCCTTTATTTTTCAACATGTAAATGTTTAATTTTCATTCATTAAAATATAAATTAAATCGATGTTTCATGCCTTAATCTGATAACCAGTCAAATTTAAATACACAACACATAATTTCTGAGGAAAAATAACAATTCATAAGGCTACTGTAAGAGTAAAACATTTTTTTGTATGCATTCAAATAATCAGATGAGCTAAAACAGAATTTGGCAACAATAAAACATAAGGTAAGAAAAAAATATAACATTTCATACGGCCATAAACATGTCATTTTTGTTACACTTTTAATAAATTAAATTGTATAAGTTTCATGATTTTAATTAATTAGACATGCTTTTTGATAAATACAATTTAATTTGATCATTAAAAAGGAGTCTATAAAATGAAAACGGAAAAAAACGTAATCTAGAAAAATTGAAACGGTAAAAAATTAATTTAGAAAAAAATAAAATGGAATTTGGGAAAAATTAAAACGGATTTCATAGGGCCCTATATATATATATTGCAAAACGAAATTCTGGCCCTGCGTTTAACTGAGTTAAATAAATGATAATAGTGATATGTTCTCTGTGTGGAGTAAAGGTCCTTACACACCGAGTCAGAAATGTTTGTATGCGTTTTTGCATGTGAAATTTCGGACTGCAAGGACCTTCACATCTGGCGCAGTTTAAGCTTGTACTAAAACAAAAAAGCAAACAATAGTATTAATAGTCATTCATTTTAGTTAAAATGCTATGATAATTTGAACAGATTTTTATTCTTATTGTAAAATAATGTGAAATTAGGTCATGGAAATTGTCACAAAAGTCATGGAAAAGTCATGGAAAAGTCATGGAAATTTGTTGGTAAAAATGTGTACGAACCCTGAATACAGAAATGATTATTTATGCAGCTTTATCTGATTATTTTAGGGCTATTGTCTCAAATCAGCGCTGGCGTAAGGCTCACTGCATACTGTACAGTGAATACTGAATACTGCCTACAGTTTTTAGTATGCAGTATAGTGTCTCAGACAGTTTGTTCTGCTTTATATTGCACATTTGATCAAGTGTAGATCGTCTGAACTCATGCATACAGTACATTCATAAACTAGATACTATACTAGAATACATCCAGTACTGGGCAGTAACTGATTACTTGTGAATCTATTACGTAATCAGATTACACAAATGTACTTGTAATTAGATTATATTACACTTATGTAAAATGCTTAGGATCAGATTACGTTTTTTTTCTTTCATTGATTGCATAATTACATGTTATTTACACAATAGCAGTAAATTTTTTCTCTCTTAAAATTTAAAATATCAACATTTTTACTATTAAATTGTTGTATTTTATTTAAAAATGAGTTAGTTTCATTTGACATTTGTATGATTTCATAAACTCGCAAACCATTAGCAGTTCATTCACGAACCCGGTTTGGGAAACGCTGGAGTAATGTAATGTTTAATACACTTCGTGATGTTGATAAAGTGTAGGTTTCTTATGAGTTGGGTCAAAGGTAATCTAAAAGTAGTCTGAATACATTACCTAATATGTGTAATCCAATAGATTACATTTCAAACTACAATTTCCGTCATGTATTTTGTAATCAGTGCTGGACTACAGTCAGTAAATAATCTGGTCACACTTTATTTTGATAGTCCACTTTATACGTTCTACTAACTATCAGTAACTTTGTAACTACATGTCAACTAATTCTCATTCATTTGCGACTACATGTCTACTAACTCTCAGAGTAGACTGTTAGGTTTAGGGTTAGTGGAATAAGTTGACATATACTTGAAAAGTTTATCATAGTCAGTATGTGGTATGTTGTCGACCCATCACAATAAAGTGTTAGAAGATATTAAAGTGCTCCTATTATGCCATTTTAAGGTTGCTAATATTGTTTTAGGAGTGTCCTAAAGCAGATTTACAGGCATCCAAGGTCAAAAACACTTTAGTTTGTTCAAAAAATAGCTTTAATTTAACCTCTTTTATGATTCGCTAATAATGTTGACATACACTTCGAAGAATGTTTCTACATAGTCCGCTTATCGTGGCCCTCACTGTGTGTGGTCAATGGCATCTAAAGTGATTAGTACATTTACAGTGCTACTATTGATAGCCCATTGTACAGGTTATGCATAATGATTGTTTTAGTGATGTACCTAACAGATAAGATTTCAATTCCTGACGATCTCTTTAAGGTTCGAAGAACACTCTATTTGTTTCGATAAAAATAGCTTTATTTATTGTGCACATGTCGGCTCAATTTCTGATAGTTTATGATTCACATGCTACAGATATGACATGAATTTGGAAGCGTTTAGGGATTAGCAGACAGTTACTAATACTTAAATGTCCTTTACATGTAGTGCAAGCTTACTTACTGTAGTGATGTTAAAGTCAGATCATCGACATTAAAGTGATTAGAAATCTACAGCTGTGGTCTAAGCTTGACAGTCATGCCGGCATTAGTTCATTTGTTATTATGGTGTAATAGTGTAGTGTTTACTGTGCGTCGTCTACCTGTAATCTCTGCAGCTCTTTCTATCTCTCTGACACTCTTCTCGCATTCGCACCTCTTCTTCTCGTGCTCTCTCTGCACTTTCTCTTGCTCTGTCACTCTCTCTCTCTCTGCACCTCTCTCTCTCTCTCTCTCTGCACCTCTCTCTCTCTCTCTCTCTGCACCTCTCTCTCTCCTCTCTCTCTGCACCTCTCTCTCTCTCTCTGCACCTCTCTCTCTCTCTGCACCTCTCTCTCTCTCTCTCTCTCTGCACCTCTCTCTCTCTCTCTCTGCACCTCTCCTCTCACTTCTCTCTCTCTCTGCACCTCTCTCTCTCTCTCTGCACCTCTCTCTCTCTCTGCACCTCTCTCTCTCTCTCTCTCTCTCTCCCTCTCTCTCTCCTCTCTGCCTCTCTCTCTCTCGTCTTCTCTCTCTCTCTCTCTCTCTCTCTGCTCTCTCTCTCTCTCTCTCTCTCTCTCGCTCTCTCTCTCTCTCTCTCTGTCTATCTCTCTCTCTCTCTCTCTCTCTCTCTCTCTCTCTCTCTCTCTGTCTCTCTCTCTCTCTCTTTCTCTCCTCTCTCTCTCTCTCTCTCTCTCTCTCTCTCTCTCTCTCTCTCCTCTCTCTCTCTCTGTCTCTCTCTCTCTCTCTCTTCTCTCTCTCTCTTCTCCTTCTCTCTCTCTCTCTCTCGCTCTCTCTCTCTCTCTCTCTTGTCTCTCTCTCTCTCTCTCT
This sequence comes from Schizopygopsis pylzovi, assembly GCA_027422435.1. Taxonomy (NCBI): domain Eukaryota; kingdom Metazoa; phylum Chordata; class Actinopteri; order Cypriniformes; family Cyprinidae; genus Schizopygopsis; species Schizopygopsis pylzovi. The sequence continues at coordinate 5,298,949 of CM049821.1, read as the reverse complement.
CTCTCTCTCTCACTCTCTCTCTCTCTTCTCTCTCTCTCTCTCTGTCTCTCTCTCTCTTCTCTCTCTCTCTCTCTCTCTCTCTCTCTGTATCTCTCTGTCTCTCTCTCTCTCTCTCTCTCTCTCTCTCTCTCGTCGTTCTGCTCTGCTCTCTCTCTCTGCTGTCTCTCTCTCTCTCTCTCTGTCGGTCAGTATCTGGCTCTGCCGCAGACGACGGTCGGCAGGTACGCGTATGTTCGAGGTTCGGGTCTGAACGACAGCGCCCTCTATCTGTGCCAGCGCTACT
>CM049821.1:5288666-5293666 GCA_027422435.1 Schizopygopsis pylzovi | reverse complement strand
TCATCATCAGCGACATCCTCACCATCATCGCCTCCTTCATCAAGATCGCCATCGAGACCAAGGTGACCCACACACACACTGACAGAGACACACACACACACACACTGACAGAGACGCACGCGCACACACACACACACACTGACAGAGACACGCACACACACACACACACACACACTGACAGAGACACACACACACACACACACTGACAGAGACGCACGCGCACACACACACACACACTGACAGAGACACGCACACACACACACACACACACACTGACAGAGACACGCACACACACGCACACACACACACTGACAGAGACACGCACGCACACACACACACACTGACAGAGACAAGCACACACACACGCACACACACAGACACAGACACACACACACACACGCATACACACACACGCACGCACACACACACACACACACACACTGACAGAGACATGCACACACACACACGCACACACACAGACACAGACATACACACACACACACACAGACACACACACACACACACACACACACACACACACACTGACAGAGACACACACATATATACACACAGACACAGACACACGCACGCACACACACACACACACACACACTGACAGAGACGCACACACACACACGCGCACACACATGCACACACACACACACACACACACTGACAGAGACAGACACACAGACACACACACGCACACACACACACACACACACACACACACTCACACACACACACACACACACACACTGACAGAGACACACAGACGCACGCACACACACACTCACACACACATCTCACACACACACACACACACACACACACACCACACACACGCCCACACTCACGCACACACACACACACGCGCACACACACACACACGCACACACACACACTCACACACACACACACACACACACGCACACGCACACACACGCCCACACTCACGCACACACACACACACGCACACACACACACACGCACACACACGCACACACACACACTCACACACACACACACACACACACGCACACACACGCACACACGCACACACACACACACCACACACACACACACACGCACACACACGCACACACGCACACACGCACACACACACACACTCACACACACACACACGCACACACACGCACACACGCACACACACACACTCACACACACACACACACACACACACACACACACGCACACACGCACACACACACACTCACACACACACACACACACACACGCACACGCACACACACGCCCACACTCACGCACACACACACACACGCACACACACACACACAGCACACACACACACACACACACACACACTCTCTCGAGTGCTGGAGATCCCGCTGTGAGCTGACGTGCTTGTGTTCGTGCTGCAGAACCTGTCGTCGTATGACGTCTGCAGTATCTTGATGGGAACCTCCACCCTGCTGGTGTGGGTCGGCGTGATACGATACTTCAGCTTCTTTCAGAAATACAACGTCAGTTTATGCCTTTATTCCTCAATTATTGATACGATTATTAGTGTTTTGAATTATTTAATTATTTCTGTATTTTTAATCTTAGTGAAAGTGATTGCAATTTTGTTGTTTTTGTAATTTATTAGCTTTTATTTAGTTTTTATATGCCAATACATTTTTTATTAATTTTTATTTCAAGTTTAGATTTAGTTATTTTTAGTGCTATCAAACGATTAATCACATGCAAAATAAAATTGTTGTTTACATAATACATGTATATGTAATGTGTATATTTATTATGTATATATAAATACAAACACACACATGCATGTAAATATTTCAGTAAAATATGTTATGTTTATATATTAAATATATTTATCTGTAATATAAATATATAGATGTCAATATTTTCTAGATATATACTGTATGTGTGTGTATTTATATAGACAGAATAAATATACACAGTACATGTACATATATTATGTAAACACATGTATTATTTTGGATGTGATTAATCGTGATTAATCGTTTGGCAGCACTAGTTATTTTAGAGAAATGTTGCCTTGACAACAAGCTGAAATAAAATATATATTTCCCCCCCACTTTATTTTGTACATTTTAAAGTATTTCATAATTTTCAATGACAAAAATAAAATGTAAATACAATTTCAGCATGACTATACATAAAGAGGATCAGAATAAAAGTAAGAAACTATCTACATAAAAGATACAATCAATTATCCCCTAGTATAGTAAAGCACAATTACTTACTCCCCCCCCCCCCCCCCCCCCCCCTAAATTATATAATTTTTATAATTTATTTAATTTCAAGCTTTGATTGTTGGTTTTGGGTAAAAAAAACGTTCCCTGATTTTATCTTGAAATACAACATGACATTTTTGACCTCTTTCTTTGCTTTTCTGTTTTCTAATAACTACTGATCTCTGGAAATATTGCTAATATTAATACCAAGGTATTATCATAAACGTTCAGATGATGTGAGTTGTCTGATCTGTCGTCAGATTCTGATCGTGACGCTACGAGCTGCGTTTCCAAACGTGATCCGGTTCTGCTGCTGCGTTGCTGCCATTTACATGGGCTACTGCTTCTGCGGCTGGATCGTCCTGGGACCCTACCACGCTAAGGTATCTTATATTACCACGCTAAAGTATGCTATACTTCTACACTAACATGTCCATGTCTTCTGCTCTGCTCTCTCAGTTCCGCTCTCTCTCTACGGTGTCCGAGTGTCTGTTTTCTCTCATTAATGGAGACGACATGTTTGCCACGTTCTCGGAGCTGGAGCAGAGCGGGACGCTGGTGTGGGTGTTCAGTCAGCTCTATCTCTACACCTTCATCTCGCTCTTCATCTACATGGTGCTGTCGCTCTTCATCGCGCTCATCACCGGAGCCTACGACACCATCACCGTGAGTCCAGCCAACTGAGCCAAACTCATGAAAAACATTTACATTCATTTAAATCAAATAGATGTTAAACGTCAGTAAGTATTTATCATTTTCATATCGTTTATTCATTAAAACATGCACTAAATATACATATTTATTTATATATTATTATAAATAATAATAATAATAACAAATATATATATATTTTATATATATTATTAATTTTAATATTAAATTAACTTAAAATTCTGACGTTTCTCACAGTTCTGAGAGAAAAATTCTGGATATCCAAGATATAAACGTAAAGTAATGCAAGGAAAAAAGTCCGAATTGTGAGATAAAAGTCTCAGTCTTTTATTTAAATGAGATTTAAACTCAGAATTCAGTGAAAAACATTAGAATTGTGAGATTTAAAAATGGAATTATAAGATGCACACTCATAATTCTAAGGCCTTGTTTACACCAGTGCGTTTTTGGTTTAAAACAGCATTTAAAATGAAGAAGATCCTCGTCTACACTAGTGCTTTCACTGCGTGTCAGAAACGATCTCCGTCTACTGCACAACTGAAAACGCATGTCACCATTCATGCAGGTGCAGCCATAGATATGTATAGGTAGATTCCCTATTATTCAGATGGCAGATGCGTCTGCGTGCTTGGAGGGGTCGAGTGGGGATCTACCCATACATATCTATGGGTACAACAATGAGCATGCTGTTATTGTTGCATTGTTATGGAGCGTGCCACGCCATCGTTTTCAAAAGTCTCCGTTTTTGAGGGTGGAAAACGGCGGAGTAGTGTAAACAACAGGCGTAACCGTAGCAAAAGTTCTGCGTTTTAAAACAAAAACACACCAGTGTAAACAGGACTAAGAAAAAAGTCTAAATTGTGAGATGTAGACTTACATTTCTAAGAAATAGTCAAAATTGCGAGATATAAACTGCGAGATGTAAACTTGGAATTGTTTATATTTTGCAGTTTTGACTTTTTTTTTTTTATTACAAGATGTAATGAATATACAGTTTAATATAGAGCTATTGTTTCAGCTCCGGGAATTAGTTATTAAATATTTAATATGGCTTGATTAAAGTCATATTAATATTTAACCTACAGTTTACACCTTATTAAGTGCTTGTCCAGCAATCACTAAAAGGTACATTCTGTTACTCTCAATTACAATCTCGCTTCCATTCCGTGGCCCCGGTAGATAAACGAGATTAATAATTTCTCAAGTTTGAGCTAGGTTGCGTTATCTTTGGGCAAATAATGATGAAAATACTTAAAATCATATTTCAGAGACACTTGTTTATAAAATGGAAAAGGTTTATTCGTGATATTGCTATTCTAACATAAATGGATTACCTAATAAAGCACAAACATACACACACACACAGATACGAGAGTTTTGAGGTTAACTGTGTGTGAAAGAATACCATTCTTTCTACTTCATAGCTTAACTAACCAGGAAAAAGATCACGAACAAAATACGTCTGCTTTGTTACTGCATTCAGATCAAATTTTAACGGTTTAGTCAGGATTAGGAATTCAGTTTGTACTTGCTTGGATTGGTTTAAAGCAGGCTCGAAGTTGGTTTCGTTTCCCGCGTGAGTTCTTTGTTTCGGGTTTCACGTGGTCGGTTCGTGCTCCTTCGGTTGTTCTCGTGTGGAGACTTGAGACGGCTGCGTGACGTCACCGGGAAAGTTCTCCTCTGCAATCGTCGAATTCGTGGCTCTGTTACGGCTTTGGCACAGTCTTAGACCCATAAATGGTTGGTTTTCAAGGCGAGAGTCCAGCGGACCGGCGTGCGCGTTGGAGGGCGCAGCTTCGCGGAGTTTCAGAGATGTTCAAGCCATGTTCAAGAGAGTCAGAGCGCCAGAAGAAGAGAGCGGGCGCGTCACTCGCGCGTCGTTTTAAACAGTCCGTTTTTTGGACATCCCCAAAGGCGGCTGGTCCAATCAGAGCGTCGGTACGGGGCGGAGCCCCGCCTGCCCGGCTGGTTTTTGCAAAGCATTTTTTTATGTGAGGAAAGATAACTTGTTTGTACCCCTGTTATTCAAACTCTTATCGTGTTTACACATTTATACTATCACCACATTCGTTATCTTATTGA
>CM049821.1:5223666-5283666 GCA_027422435.1 Schizopygopsis pylzovi | reverse complement strand
AAGTTTATTTCTGACAATTCTGACTTTTTCTCGGAATTCTTAATTTACATGTTCTAATTCTGACCAATTTATCTCTAAATTCTACGTTTATTTCTGACAATTCTGACTTTTTCTCGGAATTCTTAATTTACATGTTCTAATTCTGACCAATTTATCTCTAAATTCTGAGTTTATTTCTGACAATTCTGACTTATTCTCTGAATTCTTAATTTACATGTTCTAATTCTGACCAATTTATCTCTAAATTCTGAGTTTATATCTGAAAATTCTGACTTTTTCTCGGAATTCTTAATTTACATGTTCTAATTCTGACCAATTTATCTCTAAATTCTGAGTTTATTTCTGACAATTCTGACTTTTTCTCGGAATTCTTAATTTACATGTTCTAATTCTGACCAATTTATCTCTAAATTCTGAGTTTATATCTGAAAATTCTGACTTTTTCTCGGAATTCTTAATTTACATGTTCTAATTCTGACCAATTTATCTCTAAATTCTGAGTTTATTTCTGACAATTCTGACTTTTTCTCGGAATTCTTAATTTACATGTTCTAATTCTGACCAATTTATCTCTAAATTCTGAGTTTATTTCTGACAATTCTGACTTTTTTTCTCCGATTTCTAAAATGACATCTCCCAAATTTGACTATTCTTTCTTGCCATTCTGAGTTTGTTGTTGTTTTGTTTTTCCTCAGAATTCTGAATTTTCATCTCACAATTCTAAAATTAGTTTTCCTCAGATCTCGGAATTTACGTCATGCAATTTTCCCCAAATATTCTTCCCCCTCAATTATGAGTTTATTCTATTCTAACATTTTTTTTCGTCATTCTGAGTTTTTGTTAAGACATTCCGTGATTCCAAATTTCCCCTTCCAAATTTTTTATTTTTTTTAATTCCATAATTCAGATTTTGTTTTTTTTCCCTCAGAATTTCGATTTTTCATCTTTTTGTTCTTGGTATTCTGAGAAAAAACTTACAATTCCAATATTTAAACAGGCAATTGTGCAAAACAAAAGGTCAGAATTTCACATTAACTCTGTGGCAGAGATGAGCTGGTTGAGATTTACTGATATACTGAGTACATGAAGTGAGTGCACTGACACAGATGGTCCATCAGATGGAGCAGTGAACATCATTTACTACACGTCTGGAGAGAGAAAGGAGACTACAGCTGGAGGAGGGGCTGTGAATCAAGAGCCAGACTACTGAAGAAAACAGACACAATAAAAATGACATTGATAAATGAAAGCTGGCTTCACCATTCGAATGCCTCTGCGCTTCACGAGCGCCAAGAACACAGATCTACATTTCAAATAGAGACAGACTCCGTTATTATGGAAAGACAAAACCTAGCCTTCACAACACAAACACAAGAACATCATTAGGCTTGAGAAGATAAGCGAAGCCTCTGATAGTGGGAGAAATGAGACTTAAGATGAGTGGATGAGTGATGTGATCAGATGTGTCCGGTTCTCTCACATGCATTATTCAGTGCAGGATGAACCACAGGAAGCACAATCGACCATCAGATCGACTGAAGAGCCCTGTTCCTCCATCTCCTGCATTACAGGTGTTCTGTTACCTGTCAGTCTGTCACCTCGGGCCTGAATATTTCATGCATACGCTCATGTAGAGCGATGTGTTGAAGAGGCTTTTAAAAGCAGGTGAAGACCTTTACAAAGAACAGACCAAAAGTGAAGCCAAGTGAAAACCAACCCAGTTTTCTCAGCATGCATGCTGTCCTCGGTCCTAAAAGAGTTCAAAGTGAAATGAAGGTAAAGTGCATTAATAACTGTTTGAATATTTGTTTTTGTACTTCCAGTATTTGAGCCTGTGAGCACAAGAGTGACATTACAAGAGAAAATGACTGATAGAAATGCCTTTTCAATGCCACATCTTTTCAGTCCAAGAAATAATTAAATATGTTGAGTTTTTTATATTTTATGATCACGTTTTACTGCAAATAACGGTTCACAAAATCTCCAATTCAACAATTTATGAGGTGAGGAATTAACAATATGATTATAAATAATGTTTTATCATATTATGCATATCATCAAATCATATTAGGCAGCATTTTTTTTATTCAGAAATTGAATTAATATACATTTTGTATTATAATATGTATTCATTATATTTATATATATATATATACACACTTTTATAAATCTAAGTATAATTGATTAATTTATAATTTACAGTTATTATGAGGTTATTTTAATTCTGCTATTTATTTAAATATCCTTTGCTGCTGATGTTTCGTTTAATAATAAACAGACCATTTATGTACACAGTTAACCATTTAAACGGCTATAATCGTGTTGATCACTTGGCCAGAAAGCTAAAGTAATCACGACAGCATAGTGGAGGCTCGTTTAAAGCTCCCTGTGTTTATACAGTAGGCTCATACGATGTGTGTGTGGGTGTGTGGGGTGACTGCCGACTATCATTCCAGGTTAAAGCTAATGTACAGATCGTGTTTGCTCCAGGGTTAAACGGCCTCTTGTGTGTGATACTGTGCGCGTGCGATGCAGCTGTTTCATCAGTATCAGTAATGTAGATAGTGGTGTATAGTAACCCGACAGTCCGCTCTGGTTAATAGACCATCTGGCTGTGTGGGAGTGTGGTGTGTTGTGTGTGTGTGTGTGTGTGTGTGTGGTGTGTGTGTGTGTGTGTATGCCGACACACTCCCAGTCTCACTCCCATGGTGCTTGCAATTTTTTTGCAAAAAACATTTTTTTTTTTGCCCGATATTTTCATATTATCATAATGAGAAGTGAGTATATAGTAACCAGACACTCCCTTGGTTCAATAAGCATCTTGTGGGTGTGGGTGTGGGTGTGTGGGTGGGTGTGTGTGTGGGTGTGGGTGTGGGTGTGGGGGGGGGTCAACAAAAAGTTCTGAGTCATGAGCCAAACCAACCAGCTTATGAATAATTGTGCAAAAAGGTATTTGAAAATTCAGACTAAAAGACAAAGTGTGTACTTATTTATGAACATTGCTAATGGCGTAACTGAAATATGGTATAAAACTTTAAAAATAAAGGGATAGTTCACTAAAAAAATACTGTTAATTCTCACCTCAAGGTCAAAGGCCGTTTAGAATTAGAACGATTAGCTCAATCAAATTGTATAGTTCTAGTTATCGTTATAGTTATCATTGTTGGTGTGAACAGGCATTTAGTCATTGATTTAAAGTAATACTTTGTTTAATTTGCTGTGAATATCATGAGGGTTCGGCTATTAAACACTAACTGTGACTTCAGAAGGAAATACGCGTGTTAATACACTATCTATACGCCAAAGTTAGTTCATCTGTGTAGAAAACAAACAGGATTTTACTCCTTCGCTTCTTCGCTTCTGAATCGGGCTGTTTTTGTTTTAGGGAGTGTTTGTTCCTGGCATGTTTCTAGCTCAGGCTTGTGTTATTGTGCGAGTGCCAGTGTTCTCGAGCCGTGTTGCCCAGCTGCAGGGCTGATCACTGGCACTGGGGGGGGGGACAATCAGATAAATAGCATAGGAAGTGAATGGCGGCTCAAATGCCCCGCCACTTCCTGCCGGTTCGGCACCGTCCCGTACTGCAAGGGTCAGGACATTTCCTCCCTTTGTGTGCGCTCCTGAAGGAGGCCAAAACGCCCTTCAGCCAACACACTGGCGTTTGAGGTCTGCACTCTCTAAAATGTCAGCCTTTGTTTTGTCTGGTTACTCTGCTGTTGCTAAGCATGAGGTCAACGCACCATTCCAAACGCTCTATGATGTCATAGTTGAGTCAAAGCGAAGGTTCCAATACATCCAGCCTGGATACATACTCTGTAATATCTCTATGTGGGAGTGTACAGGAGCCTGTTGAGCTTGACATGTGACTGTATGCAAATGATGAGGTTGGAAATTAAACAAAAGGAAAACATGAGCTAATACAGACCCAGAGGTGATCTTTACTCAACTTTGCAATGATAGTGTTGCCGATGCAGTTCATACTGACAGGTCTGTAACTGAGACTGTGCTCATAGAGTCCAGTTAAAACGCAGAGAATAAACATAACAGGAGTTTTTGGAGCATCAGAGATGCATCGGCTTCTGCTAGAAGAACATTTACATGCAGCTTTGTTTGTCAGAAAAGGAGCGCGCTCACGAGACAGAGAGGCAGACAGCCCACCCTGTGTCCCACCGTCTCAACAGCGCCAGAGAGAAAGGAAGACAAAGACTTGTATGAGAGGAGCAGCAGTCTAGAGGCTTCTCCAGAGAGTCTGGGAAATCAGGGCTACCAAACCGCGTTCAGATTACAGGACAAGTATTCTGCTAATATGAGCATGCATTCAAACCGTCCACTATAGGAACAGAGTTTAATGTGCTCACGCAGGTGCTTTAAGCAGTGTGCCAAATAAATCTGTCTGAAATGTTTACATACACCTCTAAATGCTACACCAGAGCATCTGTGGTTTACTATTTTACCCCCTATCCTGTGGTTTAAAGTTGTTATATAGGCATGTGGTTCTTAAGGGGTGAGCTGCAAATCGAAAATGTTGTTCATAAAGAGCAGAAAAAAACCCTAAGTGTAAATAATAATACAATGCATAGTCATGAAAGCAAAGTATGAGGCGTGTCATATTTCAGAGAGGAGATAATACTGCCACAATCCATCAGTTGTCAGTTTTTTTCTATTCAGCTTATGTCTTTGAATAATGTAGGGTCAAATTTAGCATTGGTCAAAGTGTAATCCATGTCCAGCAGTAAAACATAACTTGTCTGTTATTTTAGTGTCATGTAATAGTTTTTATAATTGATACATTTGTAATAATATTTGAAATGTATTTGCTATGTATTTATTTTCATATTTATTTTGTAAAAGGTTTAGTACATTTGGTGTGTGTTTGTCATTTATATGTTTTTAAATGTCATGATAGGTTTTATTGATTTTTACTTACTTAAACGTAGTTTTTTAATACTTAAACTAAAAGGATATTTAAAAATGTTGCCTATCAACTAAATGAAATCCCATTTTTTATAATAGCCTATTTTAATCGTTTCCGTGAACGTTTATTTTACGTCCAGAAACAAGCATGTTAACTGTTGCAGTTTTTGTTTCTCTTGCTCTCTTGTGTGCACTGGTGAAAGTGAAAAGAAACGGCGGGAACGCGGGTTTGGGGGGGCAGGGGCTGCACTGGGGTCCGAGGCGACTGAAAACAAGAGGCACGGCGCGTTAAAGAAAGGACGCGGGGTGGCCTGTGCGATGACATCATCCCTCATTTGCATAAATCTCAGTCTGAACGCTGATTGGTCGCGGGCGGGAGAGACCGAAGCCGCTCGCGCTTTTCATCCTTTTCAACGCTCCCTCTCGCGACCGCGGAGTGTGTGCGCGTGCGTGCTTGCGCGGATCGCCGAGCGCAGTTTCATTCTGTACAGCAGGAGACGCGCATCTCTTTCACCTCCGGTAGACGGTCAGTCAGCTCCAAACTGCCTCGGTCAGAGCTACTGGGTTTTCTCTCAACATTTGTTGCCGGTTTCTCTCGACTCACAGTGCTGCCCGCCGGGTTCCGCTTGGAAAAGAACGGGAGTAGACGCCGTTAACGTTACCGACTGGGCGTTGCTGGAGGAAAAGCGGTAAGAATCGCTATAATGTGCCGATCCCAGAAACAACCGGCGATTCATTAAAAGCGTTTTTCACTGTGCCACAACTAATTAAACTAAATAATTTACGCGGTGTCAGTTTAAGAAATGCGTTTCATCCAACAGCATGATTTACGACTGCGTGCATTGATATGTAAATGAATATTAATGAGTTCTTGTTCACATCGGTCACTACAATAGAAGTGCTGGCGGAATAAATGAGATCACCAGATGAAAATGCCACCGAAGCGATCAGGTTTCACACCGGTTTGATTCACCGGTTTGGTTATTTTAGCGTTTGTTAACCGGCACGGATTGCCGTGTAGCCTTGTTCATCCTTTGAGTCCGTGTCGACGGTGGGTGTCTGGGCGGTGTCGGCAAACCCACTCGTAACTGTGAGCCATAATTAACAACGGACAGTCGTTCAGAAAACACACAATGCGCTGACAGATGAAGGAGAATACATTATAATGCAGTTTTTCTACATGTGGTGTGTTTTGTGTGTTTCCCGGCAGTGTTCGCGTGAGTCTTTTGTTCTGCGCCTCCTCCACCCGCCCGCTTCACATTCAATACATCCACCCGCCCGGTTCACATTCAATACATCCACCCGCCCGGTTCACATTCAATACATTCACCCGCCCGGTTCGTGTAATACATTCACCCGCCCGGTCCATAGCTTGGAATGTTGACCCGGTCTAATGTTCGATATATTCCGCCGAGGTTCTAATAGAATGCAGTGACTGAAGTAACCGGTATATATAGACTATTGTACTGGATCGTTGTCCAAACATCAAATCTATCACATTTAGCCCCCTATATCTCAAGTATATATATATTTTTAAAACGATTTAAATATATGAGTTGCCTATGTTACCGCACTATTAATTAAACGACCCAACCTATTAAAATACCCGCCCGCCGGTGCAGTTTATCTGTCCAAACCCTGCCATTTCTGAGATACAGACCGGTTAACAACCAGCGGCTCGATATCATTCAATTGTCTACTGTGAAGTATTGATGTTTCTCCATATACAAAGCGACAAGGTTGTTTCATCTAACTGGGTTTTTAGTAATGTACTCTGAGTTTAGAGAGGATCCCTGGTGAACTCTATTCAAAGGGCATGCGGGGTCATTTTGATTGCCATTTTCTTCTTCTCGTGGTTTAGGGACAATGGAAATCAACAGGGTGGTTTCTTGGCTTTGCTCCCTGAGCAACTGGAGTCAAAATGATGCGTTTCGCAGCAGGTGCAGCTTGGTTTGGCTTCTGCTGCTAAATCTTGGCTTTGTACGTCAGTTCATCCTATTGTCTTGCTTAATAGTTGCCTTCTCTCTTCTCGGCAAACAAAAGGATTGAGACGGATGCCTCAACCCCCTGCGGCCAGCATCTCACCGCTCCAGTGAGGCTTCATCAGATTTAGCTCTTCTGCTTTCATCTGGTATATTGTGTATAATTATGGAAGGTATTAAATATTATATATATATATATTAGTGCTGTCAATCGATTAAAAAAATATTGCGTTAATCGCAGTCATGGACGGTGATTAATCATGATTAATCACAAATTTACAATACTAGGATTTACCTGTAAATGTGTTGAAATAAAGAAATGCATGACAAACTAGTTTAAGGAAACATAACCTTTCACACCTCCGCCAGATATGAGACATAATCCGTAATATTCTTTTGTTTTTATTCAGCCATTATCAGCCTTTATACTGACAATAAAACGTTTACCAAGCCACATCACTTCAATCCCAGAATACATTTACCCAACTATTATCAAAAAGTATTTCTAAATAAATACAGCAAAACATTTTCTTACGATCTTACATGAAGTATTCTGACAAAATGCATTATGAAGAAGAATTGGACCTGTTCTGCAGCTGTATTAGAGATAACATTAGCATCATGCTTCAATTGTGAGATTAATAGTAATATTTATTAAATTATTAGTAATAACTTCCTTATCGCTGTACCTTCATCACACACGACAGATAACCTTTCGCGCTGCGATGACGGCAAGACGTTGGGGTCAAACCTTATAATGCGATTAATTCATGTAAAAAAAGAATTTTACGCATTGCAATCGTAATGTGTTAACGCGTTAACACCCCTAATATATATATATATATATATATATAGTAAAACAGACTATTTTATTCTGTTGTAATATGCGAGTCACTGCTCAAGGTCACTAAACAATTCTCTCAAATTATTTCAGATCTATTTTTGTTTGACTGTCATTGTTCTCTCATATTATGATCCGACACAATGCTGTAGCTGTCTAACAGCCTACAGGGATTAGGCTCTTGGAGGCATTGCCAGCAATTACAAATGTGTCATGGCATGATGGGTAGTGACTGTATGAGGAATGGGGGCGGGACTCGCTGGAGAAGAAATTACAGCAGATGACATCAGAAAGGTCAAATTCTTGTTTATGATTATCTGAAGAGACATAAGAGAATGTGACTGTGCATTATTTGGCCCACCATTAGCTTGCAACTTAAAAGTAGCACACATTTTATCTATTTTTTTAAATATATATGGCATTGTTACATTACATTTAGTCATTTAGCAGAGCTTTTATCAAAGCGACTTACAGTTGGGAGTACATAAAGCGATTATCTTGAAGAGCACAACAGAGGAAGTGCTGTAACACCAAGTTCAGGCATTTTCAAATATAGCGTAGCAAGAAGGTAAGTTGAAAAAGATGAGATATTGAAAAAGCTAAAGTTTATTTTTTTGTATTGTTGTTGGTTCCATGAAGATTTTTTATCATCCATGGAACCTTTTAGTTGGACAAAAGTTCTGTTTAGTAAAAAAAAAAAAAAGGTTATTTGGATTTTTTAAATGTTCTTGACGTTAAGAAAAAAATGGTTCTTTAAGAACCTCTCACTGAAAGTTTCTTTGAGGAGCCAAAATGGTTCTTCTGTTGCATCACTATAACCCCCCCCCCCCCCATTAGGAACCTTCATTTTTAAAAGTGCAGTGAACGTTGTTGTCCCAAGATGCAGTCGCAGTGGTTTTCCTGTGTCATCTGTCGTCGTCTGATAATTCTCTCATATTGAAGCACTCACTGCTCCGGTAAAGATAGCACCCTGGGGGCTGAGCAGTTGTTGCAGTGGACAGTTGGCTCAGTTAGGATGGGATATTGTGTTGCAGCTGTGGTAATTTGAAGAGTTTGTTGCATTCGGAGTTCTTTTTTGGGGGGTGTTTTGTGGTTACACTTCAGCTTTCCGTAAACACGTCTGCTGTGCAGCTGTAGCACTCTTGCCGTGTTAATCTCCATCTGAAGCAACATCATATCAGAGCAGACATGCAGTCCTGTCTTGGTGCATTTAGGTTCAGTATCCTTTGTTCCAGTATTGGCAGATGTCACTCAGTGAATGGTGTCTTTGAGACTGCATCGGGTACTGATGGATGTATTGACCTGGTGTTTTTAAAAAGGTTAAAGTTCACATGCTGTAAGAATCCCTACAGTGTCTGAATTACATATTTAAATAATCGTTCCTGAAAACTAGGTGTCTTACTGCCGCAGGCCTCCATGCAGTGAAAAATGCCAACCTACTTTACAAAGGCATGAGACAAATTTTCTCTCTGCATCAACCTCAAGGTGTTATAAAATCTGCAGATTAAGATGCATCCAAACTCCCAATGGAAGTAAAAGTACACTAGATTCTTACATTTCCTGAAGAAAAACTTGTGTGTTGCTATGCAGATGCTGAAGTGTTCGGAGTGGTTTTCAGTGGTTTCTTACTGTCCATCCAATGTCTCTGTGTCATTTTGGACTTGGCCTAGGTCCTGCCTTCAAAGCCTATGGGACTTAAAAAAATAAAATCACATATTTTAAAGGAAGATAACAGTAATCTCACTTGTCTCTCATTTCACAAGGGATCTGTGTCTCGAGCTTTGCTCAGATTTGCTCATTTCTTCATTCATTTGCCACGAATTCTCATATTTCAAGATCAATTGATCAAGACATCATGTTTTTTGCCTCTACAATTCTTACTGTACTCCAGAAATAGCCTTAATATTTTCTCTTGAAAATTTGTTGGAGATAAATTTGAGACATTAAACACTTAGAGCAATATAAATATACTCTGGGACATTATTATTGAGTAGATTCTTCATCTAAAGCAGCTGAACAGCAGCACAGAAACTGTCTCTTTTGTTCAAACTCTTGGGTTGAATACTTTCGCTCAGAGTCACAGCAGTGGAAGGATAATCACTTCTGTAGAAGTTTGAACCTACAACCTTTGGATTGCTAGTCTAGATCCCCAACCATAACCATCTAATACCAATATTTGGTTGTATATAAGTTCAATGGCGTCATGTATATTCGCTCTTCGCCAATGGGCACATTATGAAGGTTTGTGTTGAGTCAGAACAGAGGCTCAGAGTCCATCTGGAAGGTGCTGGTCAGCTGTGAGCAGAAGGATAATCCTCTTATAGGTAGTCATTTCCTGTGGAGTGTGTGTGTGTGTGTGTGTGTATGGCACTTCCTCCTGTTCGCTGAAGGGCATGTTTATTGTCTGCTGCAGATGACGTTTGTGGCCATGCGGTCACAAACAAACACACACACTATCAGATGTCATTGATCAAACCCCACCATCTGTTTTTTTATCAGTGGTTATGTAATTTGGCTCTTTAGCTTTTTTGTGCTCCCAGTAGATAATAGAATCAAGCAGCTCCTCGAATTACAAATTAGTTAAAAGGCCCCTTTACGCCCAAAACCTCCCAATTTCAGTGTGCCCACGTGTTCTGCTAATGCACTGCTCTACTCTCCCATCTGTGCACTTTCTCTCGATGATCAATATCTGTCTTATCTCATCTCGTCTCACCATTTCTCCTCTTACTCTCTTGGCCAGGTGGCATGGCATGCTGGCTGGCGCCTGTATCTGGCCCGTGTCCTGTGTGCATCCCGTTCTGTGGGTGTCCATCGGAGGATCGCACCGGATTAGCATCATGCTTTGTCCCGAGTTAACGAGCTCTGTCATGTGTTAAACTCCCTGTCCCCTGGGGACCCTGTTAGTCTGCCGCTGGTTGTGATGTGTCCTGCTGCTGTTCACTGAGTGAACAGAGGTGCTGGTACCAGTTCCTTCAGTCGTGTAACCCTGCTCTGACACTGCTTTATTGCATTCAAGCAAATTATGGTGTTGTTTCCTGGGCCATTTACACCGGATGTGCTCTTGTGTTCTAGCCATGATCAAACACCCCTGAACCAGCTCATTAAGATCTTCAGAAGAACTTGATCATTACACACTGTTGTGCTGGAGCAGGGCTGGAACTGAACTCTGCAAATAGATAGATCTTCAGGAACAGGATTGGGCACTTCTGCACTAGATGAACCGCAGCAAGATGAAACAGAAAGTGTGAGATTAGTTCAGATTTTGTGGTGGTAATTTCCAGAATTGTGTGGAAAATTTGAATTAAAAAAAAAAACTAAACACATTTGCCATATTATGTATGAAACTAGATATACAATAGTTATACATTGCAGACAAAAGAAATGCAGAAAGATTATGTTAGTTTGTTTGAAAATTTGCTTAATTTATTTGGTCATGCTGTCTCACATTGACATGGCAATGATTTTTAGTGCAGCACTTTTAATTTTGTCTTTATATGGCAAATTATGCACAATGCAAAAAAATCATAAAATAAAAATATTGATTCAGCAGACTATTGTGCTCCTTGCAAAGATGTTTCTAAGTTTCTTGGGAAAGGTAAAGATTTTCTGGGCAAACGCAAAAGTTTTATTGGGGAAGGCAAATGTTTTGGAAGTGAGTGCAAAAGTTTTCAAACTTTTGAGCAAGCACAAAGTTTCTTGAGGAAGTCAAAAGATTTGCAAGCAGATGTAAAATTGTATTTGGATTTTTTAGGGCAAACATTTAGCAAAATAGCACAAAGTTTCTTAAGGGAAAGCAAAAGTATTGCAAAAGAGCTCAAAGTGTTTTGGGGAAGGCAAAATTTGTGTGAGCGAATGCAAATTTTCTTAGGGGAAGGTAAATGTTTTGCATGAGAGCTCAATAGATTTTTCCTTCACCATAAGACAGAACACAAGTATGTATCCAGTGCAAATGGCCCCTAAGCATTCTTGTGTAGGTCACTAATCTGTTGCATCCCAGACATTGTCGAGTGTCTCACACACCCTGGAGTAGCATATGTTCTAGAAAACGAATGTAAATCTTCCTTACAGTACACGGATTACCTCCTCATCACCTGGATGATGTCCAGGTATCTGCCACACAAGCTGTTGGCGCCTTGGGCAGAAATAAAACTTCTTCAATCACAGCTAGTGTATTCTCAGCTTACCACTGGGTTTGTTTCCATCATCGCCCTGAGGGTAATGGTCTCCGAGCGGTTTCTTACAGCCTGACGTCACTACCTTCCTTTCCCCGCTCTGCTGTAGAATGGGCCGATCTGTTTGTTTTTGTTTTTGTGAGTTGGACAGAGCGGCTTCCCGACCTTTGGCCAAGGGTGTTTTGGGAATGCGCTGGCCTCGATCGCAATCTCAACAGCGGGAGCACTAAAGTGGCTTTTGTCAGCTCGAACAGCAGCGGTCCTGTTATGTGCCTCCATGTGTATCTATCCTCTTTTCATTTCTCTGCGAGGGCCGCCACCCCAACAATCCCTTCTTTGGTGACTTGTTTCATTGCAATGCGCCTCGGGCCGGTCGACTTCATCTCGGCGTGTGTGTTCTGTATAATGGGCCGTTCAGAGAGTCATGTGATCGCAGATAGAGAGTGGACCAGTATCTCCACACAGATGCGTCTAAGACGCCGTTCGCTCTTGAGTGTTTCTTAATTTTGTTTGTGTTATGGACACCAGTGGCCAATGGGCTTTTCATGGACTCATGAAAGCGGTTCTGTGACGCAGGCCCCAGTCACACCTTCAGTCAGTCTTTTTCTTGTGCTGCTTTTGAGAAGGCTAGCATTATATGATGAATAGAGGGTATTTTTGTGATTGATTTTCGTACTGTAGACTACATTGTTACTGATACTGATATTGCTACAAACATAACTTTTACAGTTTTTAAGGCAAGACACTACAGGCAAAAGCATTTAGCCTAGGATACATAAACAAAAATTAAAAATGGAAAAAGATTGTTAGTAAAGATTCAAATGAGCCTTTTTATAAAAAGACATGCTAGCATTTGAAAAAGGAAACAAAAGACTCTTAAATAACTGTCAGGAAGCAAAGCTATCAATTTAAATAGTATTTATCATTGAAATACATTTGATATTCACCACTAATGTGCCCTACAAATCAATTTATATTTGTATTCGGTTCCTCACTGATGCGGTTTATAATGGATTTTGATAGTTTATGGACCTGAGGTGAGGTTTATTCTTGTTTTATTCTGCGGGTAGAGAATCAGGTGCCTCAAACTCGTTGACCTTTTCGTATTTCTTCCTCAACCAGCAAACTGTGAGTCCCGGTGGCCCTCTCTTTGTGGTGGTGGTCGTCGCTGAATAGATCCAGTGTTCACTTGTTTTAGAGTGAGAGACGGGGGTGGAGGGAAACTTCTGCAAGAGGGTACAAGCAAAAGGGGGGTGTGGAAGGGTGCATAAAGATGTTTCAAATCAATGTGCCTCAGGCTTTTGTAGCTCAATGTATTTAGGGTTTATAGGGTTTATAGAGTTTATAATTTAAGTTTTTGAATTGCATATACAATTTAATTTATATTACAGATACAGATGTAATCCAAGAATAATGTGATGCATATCAGACATGCATAAATAAAAATACTGAATCTATATTTTTTGAGTGTGCATCTCTGCAGAGGCACAATGGAGTATTGGCCAGACAGACTTAATATGTGAAATCTTAAACTGTGACAAATTTCTGCTAATTAGTCAGTCCTCTGACCAACCGCCAAATCAGAGGCCAACAACAGCATCCACAGTGCATGCAAACGGCCTGGGAGAAGCCACGCAATTCATGCAGCATCTCTGTGGTGTGCAAATGTACACTTCCTCCCAGCACAATCTCTCCATTGATTGCAATTTAGAGGGAAACAGATTTCCTATAGTGAGCTTTTGAGATTGTGCAGTTTGTTTGTTTGTTTTCTTGTTCTCCAGTTATTAGACATGTCAGTTTGGCCCAGACCGGCTAAAGCTAAGATGGCATTAGCCTGTTAGCACCTGCTGTGCCACAGTGCTTAGCTGATTGTGAGAAGCAAGCTTTGCACACAGGGGATTTTTTAAGGCACAATGCAGCACTTAGATATGTATTTATGCATGCATGCATGCACAAGGCCGTGTTGTGCTTGCTCCTCGGAGAAAGAGGCCAAAGTGCGTTTTACCGCTACAATGACCCCATTAGCATCGGGGTGATCAGCGGTTGTGTGTCGGGACATTTTAAAGACTCTGATGCACCGTCCCTGGAGATCTGCCAAAAATACTGCTTCTAGAAGGTATGCGACGCATCTCAATGTGTTTGTTTACATCATATGTGGGTCTTTGGAGGATGAGCGCTTCGCAGAGTCATCCCTTCCCGACATTAGGCTCCTGCACCAGGATTGGTTACAATAATTGGATGAGGCATTAAGCATTAGGCGTGTACAGGTTCGTCCCTGAGAGTGACGGAGTGCCAGTAAGAGGTTTTGTTGGTAAGAGGGTTTGTAGGTACGATGGGTCTTATGTTTGTAAGGTCACAAAGCCTCTACACCTACCATTTCTGGTTTTCTCCATATTGTGCTCTCTAGGGATATAGATATGTGATATATATATATATATATATATGTATTTGTATGTGTAAAATATTAGGTTATATTCTGAATATCACCATCACGTTTGATTTGGCCATTAGGTTTCCTAAAGCATTAGCTTTCAAATCCTTTTGGCTCAAGGGCTCACTGTTGTAAAACACTACATTCAAAGGCAAAAAATTGATATTTTTTTGTAATTCTGCTATAATTATGACAAAACTGGTGGCTTTCAAACACAAACTGGGATACTGACATATTATATTAAATTATCCCAATTAGCCACGGTTGATTTTGTGATCCAGAGGCTGCATAAACTCTATGTTTTTCAATAAAAACAAGAGCTAATGAGGGATAATACAAATAAATATGATTTGTTAACATAAAATAAGGTTAATTTATATCATAAAAAATAAAGCTAGGGCTCTAGAAATATTTCTAGTTCAAATATTTCCAGATTACATCTCAAACTTTGATTATTTAATTTGCACAAAAAAATTCACATATGCCTGTCGTCTTCAGCCACTCTGTAGAATAGAGGTCATCAGAAGTCAGATCCTCCCCCTAGAATTTGATGGACACCATAGACCTCTGACCCCAGGGTGACTGTTGTTTACATGCAGAGGAAGCAGTCTATATCCCTCAGCAGGATCATTAAGGTCGTAAGGCCGTGTGACAGTGTGTGTGTTTTCCTCTCGGAACAAGGCTGTTTTACCCATCTAATCTCTTCAGCTCTCCACCACCTGACATTCTCACAGGCCGATTCTCATCTATCATTCTAAACAGGATCAATAGCAAGAGAAAAAATCCAGGAGGGGTAGAGCAGATGCAACAAAGCCTGTATTTACAAGCAATATTAAAATAGAGAGACGTGATCTTGAGGAGTTGAGAGAAAACTTGCCCTTGAGGTCTATGAAGTGGAAGTGATGTTGCATGTGGTTGTGTTTGATATTTTTCATTACTAACTAGTGCGTTATTTAATCCGACCGTAGAGTTCATTTTTGTGACTGCATAATTTAAAACTAATCAGGTATTGTGTACCAGAACTTTTCACATCTGGCTTGTCCGTTTCAGATATTGGCACACGTTCTCCCTTAGTTTGGTTCATTTAGGCACATATAAACATGGCAATTGCACTTAAATCCACATCTAAATAAATGGTCCACGGTCACCTGAATGAGGTATCTCAGCCTGATTGAAAATAAACTCAATAAAAGCAATACAACCCAACATACCGACGAACCAAGCTCTATTGTAATTCATAATGGGAATGCGTGACATAAAAAGCAAGCAGTTTCTGATTCTGAGCACATTAGTTATCATGTTTGAAAACCGAACTGAACAAAGAAGAAACTGTAACAATTTGTGCCTGTTTCCGTATGGAGCAAATGATCAGCAGGTCTGAAAACACCCTAAGTGTCCAGAGTTCCCCCTTTTGACACAAATACTACTGTTCATTTGCCATGGGAACAGTTGTTTGCAAGTCAATGTGGTCATTGATGATATTCTCAAGTGCACAATTCCTATCAGTAACCGATGGCCATAGATAGCTAGATCTCTGTCCAAGACAATATATCTTCTCATATCTTTTTTGTTCATATCTGGCAGCATATATGGAATGGGTTCTTTCCTCTCGGGCTTTCTCTCTCTCTTTTCCATCACTCTCTCTGTCCCCCTCCCCCCGGTTTCTCTAATTTGGGATGCTCAGCTGCCTGAACCATCTGTATGAGGACTAACTGAGGAGATTTTGTCATGGGCAGAATGAGTCCGAGGGGTGGAAGAATGAATGTTGACCTCAGAAAGAATCAGGGAGATTTTTCAGATCTGTAATATAACACGGATGAGGTGTCCAGTGACACTGACGTCCACTTTATGAATGCGCTGTTTCAATGTTTGTTGACTGATTCTGTTTTTTTTTTCATGCTCCCTTGAGCCAAGCCACTTCCTCTCGTTGGCCTCTTCCACTGTAGTCTGCTGTGTAGGGGCTGCTCTTTAATCATGCAAACGACATCTGCTTCAGTAAGGCATTGTGGGTAATGCATCTGGCGTTGCTGCTTTGCTAGTAGTTAGCAATTATAAATTCCCCCAAAGGGTTTTGAAAACCAAATGATTTTTTTTACACATGTAACAGCACCAAAATAATCTTAAATTTTACATTTATCAGATGCTTTTATCCAAAGCGACTTACAGTACATTCAGGTTATACAATTTTTTTGTCAGTACATGTGTTCCCTGGGAATCAAACCAACAACCTTTGCGCTGCTGAACGCAATGCTTTACCACTGAGCCACAGGAACATACATCCATCTTATGATGGATGTCTTGCTAAGTGAAAAACTGCATTTTAATCTGTAAAACTGTATGCCTGATAACTGTAATATTACACAAACCATCACTCCTAATAGCTGGCAACTACTTCTTGTGTGGCTTTCATTCAGTTTGGTTACAGTTTAAACAAATCCACAAGCTCTGAGCTCTGAATCAGCTGTTGTTTTTCCCTCGGCACAGCACGCTCTTTAATTCATTCCTAATCTGTTTTTAGCCAGTTTCTCTAAGACCTGATTCTTTATCTGATTGTTCTCTTAGGTCTGTCTGCCAGTAAGTGGGGGTACATACCTCTCTCTTGTTCAGATTTGTTGTTTGTTTATTGTCTGAAGTCTTGTTGCTCTTGTTTTCAGGTCAGCCATAACCACCTGATAGAAGTAGACTCCAACTAGTGGACTGAGTTCTGGGTTCCTGATTCCTCTTCTGCTGAGACGAACCACCAGGACTAGGACAAGATGAAACCGGATGGTGTTGACACGGCAGCAATGGAGCCAATGGAAGCATTAAATACAGGTCCTGCGGTCGAGGTGGCACCAGTGGGCGAAGCTCAGGACCAGCCTTTGCCTGCAACACAAACAGAAGGTGAACCGCAGCAAACAGGGGCAACCAACAAGACTGGAAAGGACAAGCCTGTGGATCCCAAAGATAAGACGAAGGCTCCTGCCAAAACAAAGATAACCACCACTGGAACTAAGACATCTACAACCAGCTCCCGTCCCACCACTGGCCAAAGCCGCCTGACAAACGGGGCACAGAAGTCGCAAGCTAATGGCGTCACCAAAAAGACCACCACAGCAGGCCTGGAGAAGAAAACCTCAACCACTGCTGCCACTAAAAAAACATCTAGCTCTACTTCTGCACCCACAACCAAGGCCCCGACCAAGGTGGCTGAGAAAAAGCCGGTGGGGACGGTGAGACCTGCCAGTGCTCCAGCCAATGGTGTGAAAACAACAGTGGCATCACAGCCCATCAAGAAAGCCCCCGCTGCACCAGCCAATGGTCTGAAGGCTAAACCAAAAACTACAGGTAAGACAAAAGCATCATCTGAGCTTATTAAATACAGCAGTGGTTCCCACCCCAAAACTACACATTTTGCATGTCTTCAGAAGAGTGGGTGGAAACCACTGCATTAGTTTTTATTACAGCATTAGTTCAAAGTAGGACAGGGGTGTCCAACTCTTTTAGACTTCCATGAGATAAATTCTGATGTAGCATATTATTAAAATGTAAAATGAACTGTCTGTATTTGTCTTCTTTTTTTAATGCTCTCAAACACGCTTCACACCATCCTTCATTACAGCTCCAGCTCCAAGACCCGCCACTGCGCCCACCATTAAGACCAGCACCACTGGCTCTCCCAAACCTGATAGGCCACCTGTTGCCAAGACAACTAGGTAAGGTTGGGAATGTCACAAACTGAGCTCCCAGACTGGGTATAGTAATTATAATTCTGCAATGTGGGCCATTTCAGTAGCTCATTCTTTTCCAGTGTTCACCAGGCATTGCTTATGCACCCTCACGTTGCAGTCCACATCTCTCAGAGACAATCACTACTCCTCATTTACTACATACTTAAAGCATTAGGCATCAATTATAAGTCGATTTCCCTGAAAGGGAAAGAGTTTCATTTGCCGGGAAATGAACTGGCACTGTCCTGATTAGAGATCGACCGATATATCGGTTTACCGATATTTTTCCCGATATTTAAGCATTTTACCATTATCGGTTATTGGTTTTGAAAAAAAAAAATATCGGTTTTGAATTTTTTTTTTTTTTTTTTTTTTTTTTTGTCGTCACATACATAATTATACAGAGCAGGCTATAACCAGCAGTGAAATTTGTTCTCTGCATTTGACCCATCCAAGTGTGCACACACTTGGAGCAGTGGGCACACACACACACCTGGAGCAGTGGACACTGTTCACTCAGGAGAAGCTCCAGCACAACCACCGCATGTAACTTTATACAAGATTAACTTGTTTGAAACACGCTGAATTATATTAACATTTACTATCGAACCATTATTTTACCAATAAACATCTAAATAAATACATACATCTCTATCGAAATTAATTATTTATTATCTCTGCAAGCGATCGCAGTTTGAGTATAGTTCTGTGTAAATAGATAAACCGCGCTGTCAGCAGTTTTCATAATCTAGAATGACAAAAACATTTGAATTCTGATATAACATGCCAGTTGAGCAATGCAATAAAATAGGCCTACAATGTTTTGTTTGTTATAGCTTATTTCAATATTCCAGAGAATATAACAGCTTATGAACCTAAAACTGTAGTTTAAAATGAAGTTGATATTTTGTTTGAGTTTTCCCTCTTTTCCTCAGGTTTTAAATAAGCCTGTAAGCGCCGTGCGCGTTTTACTTTGACTTTAATATCAGCAGCAATTCGGCATCAAACAGTGTTTAAAATAAAAATCAGCAAATACTGTGGAACCAAATAAATGAGAAACGAATGTTTTTTTTTAAAACATTATCACTTAGATCAGGGGTAATAGATTGTATTCACCTCTCTAGTATTCTGTGTTTAGGAGGAGAAATACGGTTCTCATGGCGCTGTGAATACAGACTGAACGGCGGCTCAAAGCCGCTGTATGAGAACATGATACACAAACTACTGCTCTCGCTCGATAACAGAAGCCAGTGTCACACTGGTACACACAAGTTTGGATGGGCAAGTTTTGTAATCAAGGTAAAGCTGATTACAGTGACATGATCGTGCATTAGGCGCGCGCTGTGTCCGTTATAAATGATGCGCAAACGAAGCGTGTATGCGCGCTCTCGATCACTCATATTTCTGCTTGAATACAGCTCAGTAGGCTATATAGTTGAATACATCTCAGTATATAGTTGAATACAGCGACGTGAATAGTGCATAATAATAAAACACAATTTTATTTATTATTATTAAATTAATGCAACATAAAGATACATCACAACAAGCCTTTTTAATTATTTATTTAATGTGTATTTTATCATTTATTTACTTTTCACTTGGTAGATCTCGGTGAGTTTTCTCCTTGACTTAGATTAATGTCAGACTCAGAAGTCAACAGGCTAAAAACGGGTGCTTTTACATTTCGTTTTGAAACTCTTCCGCATCTAGTCTTGTCTGTGTCACCTCATGTCTCTCATCTTGTCTATCTCACTCTTCTTGTCATCTCTTCACGTGATAAATGAAATCTGATCTGTGATGTAGAGGTCTGCGCGGGACTATTTTAGGTTGTATTCCGCACGCACCCGCTCCCGCGATATATTCTGTTTGTTCACATTTCTGATGAAAGACAGAGATAGGCTAACAAATAAAAGTTTAATCTGCACAAAATTTTATTTATTTTATTCGTCTTGTCAAGAGTCTTGAATTTATTGACTGAAAAATGTCAATAAAATTTTGCTGCCAACACAGAATAAAGTTTCACAGAGAGGAAAAAAGTTATACAAAAATTGTTATCCCTATTATAATTTGTTTTGTCAGGATATAATTCGTTTATGCTAACATTCAGCCTACAACACAATAGGAAAAAAATGAAGGTTTAGCCTAATAGCTATTTTATTAGTCTTGTCAAAACACTAAATTCATTTAACATCTTGCTGTTAACACAGTGAAAAGTGCAGCAGAGAAAAAATAAATAAATTCGACACAGTCTGTCATTTAAAATGATAGAATAAGCATAATACAAAAAAAAGGGAAAGAGAATTGCACGTCCTTCAAGGACAGCGGAGTAAGAAATCTGGTCGGGACAGCCGCGGCAATGCAGACCTAGACTGCTGTGATGCAAGACTCTCGTTCGTCAGCCGCGTTCAGTTTTAATTTTAGTGTCCTCTATCTGAACGAATTTATTTTTATTACTATAAAAACAATCTAAAGGACGGTGGGGGACGGTGCCACGGTGAGCAAGTGATGTAACAGTGTTGCGGCTTAACACCAGTATAACCGTCGTCACGTCTATCACGGCAAGCCTACTTCACTCTGTTATTTATTTACTTTATAACAGTAAATAAATATCGGTTCTGAATATCGGTTATCGGTTACATAAACGTATAAATATCGATATCGGTATCGGTTATAAAAAATCAATATCGGTCGATCACTAGTCCTGATTACAAAAAAATTTGAAGGCAACTCTCTTCCCAGTGGGAGAGAGTTTAGACTCTCCCCACTGAGTTTAAGATTCTCTCCTATCAGAAAAAGTTTGGACTCTCCCCAGTGTGAGAGAGTTTAGAAAGTCTCCACAAGTCTCAACAGCCCCTACATTATTTCCACTTAGCGACATGCTGATTAATGCAGCTTTCTGGATATCCAGGACAGATGCAGAGAGATGTTAGGATGATTATCGTGCTGGGAGACAATCTGAGTCACGCTGAGAATCACAACATAGAGCTCACAGGAGCCGATTTGAGATGTCTGCAGTCAACCATGAACAGTGAAGTTTTTTGTTACTTGTTTATAGAGGCGATGAGGGACATCCTGAGGCCTGTAAATGAGCTCAGACTCATGACGTTATGTGAGGGTGGGGGAGAGATGTTTGTATGAGTTTGTGAACATTTGTATGTGTTATTTGGTCCCACAACCATACATTTTTGGTGATCTCTTTAGATTTGGACAGACATTGATTACCTTTTTTACTTGAGCTTCTTTTTAAAATGCAGTATGTTTCTTCCAATGTTCTTAAAGGAAGTAAAATGGACAAAAGTTGGTCTGTCAAAGTTGGTCTTTCTGTCTGAGTTTTAGGTTCTTGTTCCAAGCTCTGTAATTAAGTGCTGCTTAGTTAGTAACTATAAAAATACTTTAAGAATAACCTGGCAAAGACAACAACAACAACAAAAATTGACCTATGTTGTAATTTAGTCCATGTTAGAAAAATCCAAACAGAGCTCTGCCATGACATGTAGCATCAGTCATAATGTACCATCAGACATACAGCTGAACAGGAAGTTTATTTCATGATTAATGATGTTTAGAGTAGGAAAGCTGGTGTCCCGCACACAGATGACGTCACCCATTGCTTGAAAAAGAAACACTATTGAATTCGACACTATTAGCATTGCAGTATATTCAAGCACTGAGTTTAGAAAAGATAATCTGGGGAATCCACCCTGATCCTTTGTTTTCTGCTTCTTGTGTTTGTTGTTAATTTGATCCAGTAGACATCTTCGATCTGAGAAATATTTAATGCTACTCCGGTCAAAATTTGCACAGTTGACTAGGGATGGGTATCGTTAAGGTTTTAACGGTATTACTACTCTTACCGATACTGCTTATCGATTCGGTACTTTAACGGTATTCTTATCGGTACTTTTTGTTTTATGTATATATATATGACAAATTAAGAGCTGAATTAACATTGCTTTATATTCTGAAATGTAAAATAAATATTTAATGAAATGAATATAAAGCATCAATTTGTAAATGCACATGTGTGCAGGCATTTTTGGTGTTTTATAAATATTATAAGATACAGTAAGAACATGAACAAAGAAAAAGTAAAACAAACTGAAAAATTCAATAAAACAAATATACAACTGAAAATAAATAAACAGTGCTTTTTTCATGAAGGTCCTCTAACATTAATGTTCTGGAAAGTAATAGATACAAAATAAATCTAAAAGTATTAAAATGTAAATGAACACTGCATAGTTTTCACTGTATGTACTGATAGATTGATGCTTATTAAAGCTATAACGTTATACAGATTAAGAGCTGTGAGTGATTTTCTCTTTCATTTTGTTCTTTGATTAACATTGATGAAGCGCCAGTTTGTCACTTTAAGACAATATATTGA
Organism: Schizopygopsis pylzovi; assembly: GCA_027422435.1. NCBI lineage: Eukaryota > Metazoa > Chordata > Actinopteri > Cypriniformes > Cyprinidae > Schizopygopsis > Schizopygopsis pylzovi. The sequence goes on along the minus strand of CM049821.1, from coordinate 5,261,229 downwards.
CACACATCAGATTTTCTCCCAACTGTTCTCATCCACTTAAGACATAAACTGTGTTTAAGTGAATATTCTCCAAGCCGGCCATTTTGACATATTTTGTGTGTATCTTATCGACTATGGATGCGCCCGAAGCTCAAAGTGTTTTGGTGCGCTCCACGCACACACACACACACACACACACTTCAGCCTGGGGAACAGTGTCTCTCGTCCGGATTGTGCTTTCAGCGCCTCTTTATCAAACATTTCCCGCAATTTAGCAACAGTAAAGATGGCATTTTACAACAATCACCGATTGAGCTGATTCTGATGTTAAGTTTGGGTTTTAGGGAGGAACGAATGTGTGAAGGGAAGAAGAAACGCGGCTATAATGCTTAGAAGCCAAAATCGAAATAAAAAAAACACAATTAGCAGCCACAGGCCTAAAGCGTAAGCAGATGTTTGAATGTTGAGTTCTCTCTTCTGTCATAATTAAACCGCTTTCATGTTGCGCGCGCTGAAGCTCCTCCGCATGAGCGCGATCTCGCTTCTGAATTGCGAATAGCAAAAATGCATCATAGACAAATGTTTTAATATGAATCTATATAAAAACAGCAGGCGACTCTGGTGAGATAGAATTTGCAAGATAATGTGTATATATAGCAATAATAAATGTATGTGTGTTTTCTTAATTTCTCCAGTACCGATAGCAGAACCGTTAACGTCAGAGCTTATCGATACTCCGGTCTTTCATAATTTAGCCCCGAGACCGATTAAATACCGGGTTTCGGTACCCATCCCTACAGTTGAGCATAGCAAACCTGTTATATTAATATTAATTTCAATGTATTAATTTAACATTTGCTTCACAGTACAGTAATATATGACTCAGTTTTGGGTGCGGCACATTTTTTTCTTCACATTTGTGTGCGTGTGAAGAGTGTTTGTGTAATGTGCATATACGCATCCAACCATCTGTGCGTCCTGCCTTCAGCAGTAGACATTGTACTGCAGGGAATTCTACTGAACCTACGAGATTTTAAATAAATAAAACATGCCTTTGGCATTAATGGTGCAGCTTTGCAACCCAAAGCTTTAAATAAAATCTGCAGAATTGCAGTTGCTACTTGTAGCACCAAACAGAATTGCAAAAAGTATAAGAGCAGTGCAAGATGTGAGTTCTGCGTTGGGTGCTAGCATGACAGAACTGGCCAAAAATATTAATCATTTTAATTGATTGAATTCTTAACACAACCTTAATGAATGAGCTTCTTTCTGTCGATGATTACTTCATACTGATGTAAGAACTATGGGCTGGTCAGTAAAGGGTGCGCCCAGCAGCCAACACTAAACCATCTGAGGCATTTCTCATAAATGAATTGCTTTCTGTATCTCGATGTCCCGCTTTCTCTCCTTCATTAGGTCGTGGTAGAGTTCAGTCCTCCAGAGAGATGTTTTATTGCAGCCACTGCATCTAATCTCCAAATGGAGTGTGTGTGTTTCCCAACAGCCAACTTGATGGATGGTTTATAACACTTCAGTGATTCTGATTATGCTGCAGTGCTTCACGTATTTCTCGCTTGTCAGATTTCTGAATTTTTCGCTGGTGTCCTGCTCCTCGAGTTTGACATGGCTGTATTTTAGACATGGTCAATTGTCTTCACTATTCACTCTGACTGTGGCCTGTTCCTGTTTTTATTTTATTAAAATAGTTAATTTTCTTGACTCTTGAAAGTCCTAAAGAATATATAGTGCCCCAAAATGAAAATGTCTCTATACCGTGATCATTCACTGTAGTTCATGCTATTCCAAATCCGCATGACTTTATTTCACAAAAGCAGAACCTCCAGTAAGATGACATTGTCTATTTAAATGTGTTTATAATATAGGAATCGTCGCTAGGTATTTATGATTTGTGGTCATTTCCACTGGGCACAGAATAAAAAACTAAAATGAGTGCAGGTCCATGCATTGTCCAATTAGTAAACAGAGTTGAAAACTTGCATATTTGATTTTACACAGATTTGCCATCGCAAGCCAAGAAATCACTGCACATTAAAATGTTTGATACATAAATCATAAATCAAAATCTTGATGAATGGTTATTGGCCCATAATAAGCTAACACAGCAAATTTACACACAGGTGAATGCCAGCAGGTAGAAGCAATTTCATCAAACGCTGCTGAATTACAGCTTTACCAATGCATTAAGATTCATCCTGAAGGGACATGAACCTCGCTATTGAGGTTAAAGATTCCCTTCAGGCCAGAGTGCCTTATTAAAATCTCATCAGCCATAGTCTGCCAGTCGCTGGCTCAGGAGGAGGTCGTCTTCCTCATTGCTGCTGTGGCTTCAGGGGAAGTTTTGCCACTCACAAATGTAAAGGCAAGTTAAACAGTGTTCATTAGCCAATCAGGCCACAGGCTTCTCCATTGCTCACAAAACATCAGAGAGCTATCTATAAAATGGTTGAATGGCGTGACGTTTGCTTGAAGCACTTAGAGCAAATGCACATGTCTTAATGTTCATGGATTGTTTTTAAGCTTCGGTGCATTTTGGGGTTTTAATGTGCGTTATATTTGCCCCCAACCCTGGCACAGATCTGACAGAAAAATGCTTGGCTTGTGATGTGATGGCTTGTTGTTGATGATTTGTTTGTTTTTGTTTTTCTATTAGAGGAATAGTTCACTCAAAAATGTATTACTTCCATATCACTTTCTTTATGCTGCAAAAGTTATTTGACAAAGGCTGTTAATGTTAAATGCATTTTTGCAAGGACAATGATGTACTACCGCTTTTCTATTCATTTACCATAAAATACCTAAATAATATAGTGAACAAGTCATTGTTTCTTTCTTGTGCCCTTTTTTGGAGATTGATGGCACCTGGTCACTGTATGACTTCATTAAAATAAGTTTTTTGTTTCTCTTTCTCTCTCTCATACTCTCATTAACTCACTCTCTTTCTCTTGTGTTCCAGGAGAACAGTGCTTGTGCTAATCTCTGTGTGCTCGCTTCCTATACTGAGTCATCCTGTCACTATAGATTATTCATATCGGTTTTATGTTTGGATTAAGATGAAGAATTTCATAGAACCTCTCATTCACTCTCTCTCTCGATCACTCTCATTCTCTTCTTATCATCTAATAGCATGCTCTCCTTTTAAGGTTGAATTATAATGCAAATCTGTATTCTAGGAACAATAAAAATTTGTTTTTTTTTCCAATAATCTAATAATGTCACTACTTTCTTTCTACCTAGTGCTGGTTGACTCCTTGATTGCCCCTTGCTCTCTTGTCTCTACTGTGGTCTACTATATATTATTGTTGATGTTGGTAAAATCAGGTCAATAAATCTTGATGATGAATAGATGATGTGGTGAGGGAGAAAAAGCATAAAGAATCCAGGTACATTTTTGGGGGCTATAGCTCATATTTTATGATAATAGTTTATACTTTATATTCCCAACAAGATAATATTAAATATATTATAAAACACACACACATATACATATATATATATATATATATATATATATATATATATATTAGTGGTGGGCCGTTATCGGCGTTAACGTGCTGCGTTAACGTGAGACTCTTATCGGCGATAAAAAAAATATCGCCGTTAATCTATTCTCAAAGTTGGGTTGGGAGCTGGGTCTATACTACGCAAGCTATGATAACTTTCACCCTGATATTTTAGCGCGGATGTATACCTAGCCGAATTGCACTGTAGGGGGCGAGAACGAGTCTTCGAACTAGAGGCTCGCAGTCCGTGATGGACAGATTGTTAACGGCTGGTCTCGGGCAGGACATCCAAACGCTCACCTATCATTCATCAACCTCAAATATGGCTTTTCATCTGAAAGATGTATGTAGTAGCAACTTTACATGGCCGCTCAATATGATGTTAACCTAGAGAAATGTGCGCTATTGAAGTGTTTGTGTGGAAGCGCGTTTGCTGCAAGACAGGCTCCGGTGCGTTCACTTGCTCTTAAAATCTCCGTCATTTTTGGTCATACAGATAAAAGTAGCCTAATACATCTTTCGAATCTGTAAAGACTCTACGTTTATTTGTGTGCACTCAGAATAACAACGAAACGTTGCGCTTTTAAGCAAACAGGATGCGCTTTAGGTCTCATGTGAACTTGAGCGAGAAACTTAGAAACTCCGTCTTTGAAAAATATATCTATAGAGAGTGAAATTTCTAAAAAAAAAAAAAAAAATAGAAGACGTGTGTGTTAGCATGGATGATTTACATGAAATTTAATCTGTGCAACACTGTGCATAATAAGATGGCTTTCAGTTCAATATAATAACAAAAAACGACATTTTGGGCTTACTTACTTTTAGTCATTATTTGGGTAGCACACATATTCTGAATGCCTTCGGCAGAATTCAAATGAGCCATTTTAATCTAGATTAATCTAGATTAATTTCAAAATTAATCTAGATTAATCTAGATTAAAAAAATTAATCTATGCCCACCTCTAATATATATATATATATATACATACATATGCATGCTTTAATCTTTAATGTTAGATCTGGAGATGTGGTTAAAAAAAGAAGTGCAAAGACTTCAGTCAGTCAGCTTCTTCATGAACTGTACACAGGTCTTATTTACAAGTTGGCTCAACGACTAATGTCCTAATCCAGGTTGTGTGCTTAAGTAGGTGTTTTTGTAACATTAAACTAGGTTGAGGATCTACAACACACCACTGCATTAATTCATGTGTGGTTTTCTCTGTCAGGTTTGTCTGTTTATAGACTTGTCCTCCAGAACCTTCACTGCTGAATCTCTCTCTCTCTCTCTCTATCTCTCTCTCTTGTGTGGTTGCTTTCTCTCTCACCTGATAATCTATATGTAGGACACCACCGTTTTGTAGAGTCTCATCCCCACCCATCCTGCCTAGACGAAATCTGGAACTTATGGAGCATGTGTTTTAGCACAATCCATGCTATTTTCCCAAGTGGGATTTTCATGGTTATTTTTACTCAAAACAATGAACGATTTACACGGTGCTTACTGTGTTTTCTCCACTGATACGCACACTGCCTCGTGCTCTCCAGCTCTTTATTTAGAACAGGAGAGACACATGCAGTGGAGCGTAGACAGAGGAAATCAGAAGCTCCTGCCAGGCCCACAGGATCTAGGTTAGCTTACTCAGACTTGACCTGTACATATACTGAGTCACCACCGTGTGCTAAGCTAAGCTCATACTAAGCTCACCCTATCAGGGCAGATCACGTGTGTATTACCACTGAGCCAGGCACCCCAGGATAGAACAGAGGCATTATGGGTAGATAACTGGGGGAGAGGATTTCTTGAAATGAATGTTTTTGCTAGTACACATAGCCCCATGTTGGGCTTTTGAGCTACCTGTCTGTCCCTCAGGCCTTCTGTGCTGTGAATAATCAAAGCTTTGACTCATGAGTCACTGCTTTAAATGGGATATATGATCCATCACCAATGACTGAAATGTAGACAGTGGAGTTTTAACTAATATTAGGACCTTTCTGTGAGTTATTTTCTTCTTCTGCTTTTTAAATGCAGAAGGTCCTTCTCCAAGCTGAATTAAAAGCTCAACGGAAGTCTCCTACCACAGAGTTGTGCAGGCTAGGAGCAACCAGACCTAAAAATGCCCTAATGACTCACCTCTGTAATGATTTCTCTATTTCTTGTCACATCTTCTATGTGTAGGTCTGCTGGCTCTGCTCCTGCTGCCCGTTCTTCCCCTGCTGCCCCTAAGCCTGGGACACCGACAACTGCCAGCAAGACACCTACTGCCGCATCCAGGCCAACTACTGCTACACCCAGGACACCATCTACAACTACTAAACCTTCTCCTGCTAAAACCACAGCACCCTCTGCTGGCCGCACTCCCACTCCTAAGACCACAACACCTGTCAAGAAAGGTGGGCACCGCATGGAATTCAATAAATGCATGAACATAATTCACTTGTAACCATTGTAACAGTAATATTGTGTTGTAATATGAGAATACTGATATTTTACATATGGTAAATATTGTATTTTTCTATTATAGTGCTGTGTTTTCATAAAATACTTACATTCAGTTTACAGCATTTAGTTGCTTATTAATGCTAAGATTAATTTATATTTGAAGCTTTGATACCGAGTTGAAATTATATGTTCTCTTTTCATTAGATGTCAGTAAGCCGCTATCTACTCCAGTGGCCAAGAAGCCCATTTCTTCTCCGCTTACCAGGCCAGCACCAACCAAGACCACCAAGTCTGACACCCCTAAGTCAGCCTCCACTGTCAAGGCAGAATCAGCCTCCAAAAAACCCACCACCCCCAGCAAGGCGGCAGACATTAAGACAAGTAAACCCAAGGAGAGCAAAGCAACACCTTCCAAGGAGGTTACTGCAAGCCCCAAGACTACAGGCAGCAAGCCCAGCACTAAGACAAGCAGCCCAAAGAAGTCAGTTGGCAGTAGCACTCCAATGCCATTGAAGGGTGGCCCAAAAGCCTCCCAGCCTGTAGACGCAGCAGCCACAGAGGCTGAGAAGAAGAATGTGGTACCCGCTGTGGTTGCAGCCACTACTGCAGCTGTTGCTGTTGTTTCTGTGTTGACCTCTGAGGCAGCACCTGAAGACTCAGCTACAACTTGTGTTCCTGCTGCCATGGAAGAGACACCTGAGGACTTGTTTACCCAGGTCAATCCTGCTGCCTCTGAGGTGAAATTAAAAGACTCATTTACAACTTTAATTCCAGCTCCCTCTGATGACTCTAAAGAGGATTTTAACGAAAAGGCCACACATGTCACTGTCCCTACCACTATGGAAGCACCTGAAGACAAAGTTACACCTGTCATTCCTCATGTCGCCGAGGAAACGCCTGAAGAAGCATCTGAAGAAACAACTATGTCTGTCATTCCCCCGACCTCTGATGAGGTACAAGAGGAAACTGTTTCACCAGTCATTTCTTTTGAAGAAAGACCTGAAGAAGTAACTACACCTGTCATTGCTCCTACCTCTTATGAGGCACGAGAAGAAACTGTTTCACCTGTCATTCCTTCTGAAGAAACACCTAAATATGTAAATACATCTGTCATTCCTCCTACCTCTTATGAGGCACGAGAAGAAACTGTTTCACCTGTCATTCCTTCTGAAGAAACACCTGAAGACGTAAATACATCTGTCATTCCTCCTACCTCTTATGAGGCACGAGAAGAAACTGTTTCACCTATCATTCCTTCTGAAGAAACACCTGAAGATGTAAATACATCTGTCATTCCTCCTAACTCTTATGAGGCACGAGAAGAAACTGTTTCACCTGTAATTTCGGCTGCTTTTGAAGAAACACCTGAATATGTATCTACTGCTGTCATTCCTCCTACCTCTTATGAGGCACGAGAAGAAATTGTTTCACCTATCATTCATTCTGAAGAAACACCTGAACACGTAACTACATCTGCCATTCCTCTTACCTCTTATGAGGCACGAGAAGAGACTGTTTCACCTATAATTCCTTCTGAAGAAACACCTGAAGACGTAACTACATCTGCCATTCCTCCTACCTCTTATGAGGCACAAGAAGAAACTGTTTCACCAATCATTCCTTCTGAAGAAACACCTGAAGACGTAACTACATCTGCCATTCCTCCTACCTCTTATGAGGCACGAGAAGAAACTGTTTCACCTATCATTCCTTCTGAAGAAACACCTGAAGACGTAACTACATCTGCCATTCCTCCTACCTCTTATGAGGCACGAGAAGAAACTGTTTCACCTATCATTCCTTCTGAAGAAACACCTGAAGACGTAACAACATGTGTCATTCCTCCTACTTCTTATGAGGCACGAGAAGAAACTGTATCACCTGTAATTTCTGCTGCTTTTGAAGAAACACCTGAATATGTAACTACAGCTGTCATTTCCCCCAACTCTTACGAGGCACCTGAAGAATCCATTTCATCTGTCATTCCTCCTGCCTCTGATGAAATACCTAAAGAAACAACTGCATCTGTAATCCCCCATACCTCTTATGAGGAACCTGTAGAAAATGCTTCATCAGTCATTTCTCCAGCCTTTGAAGAGGAACCCGAAGACACCGTAACCCCTGTTATTTCTCCTACTTCTGATGAGGTGGAGCTTGTCTATCCCCAGGACGACCCCCAGATCATGGACACTTATAAAGATGACAATACCATGTCTCAACTGGCTGCTGAAGTAGACTCATTCAGTCTGGAGGAGTCAGTGCCTGCTGTGTCTCTCTTGGGAACCACAGTACTGTCCCCACCATCCTCTCCCACCAGCCCACCAACCATGCCAGTCGAGCTCCCAAGCTCAACTCCCTTCCTGGTCTTGCAGGGTCCAGCTGAACCATGGGCACAGAGCTCTTCACTGTATCCCAGTACTGTGACCATAGAGAACGAGGAGCAGGATGAGGAAAGACTGCATTATGAAGAAAATGAGCAGGATGATGAAAAAGATCAGGATGACATACAGATGCCCTCTGTGGCTGAGAATGTGATTGAAGATTTTGATCTGATGGGCTCCACTGGTGGGGATCACATCACAAATGCAGCTCCTGTCTCCACCTTGCAAGAAAGAGAAGAGGCAGTGGAGAAAGCTGAAGAAGAGATTAATGAAGACAATGATGAGGAGGAGGAGAAAGAGGAAGAGGAGGAGGAGGAGAAAGAGGAGGAGGAGGAGGAGGAGGAGAAAGAGGAGGAGGAGGAGGAGGAGGAGGAGGAGGAAGAAGAGGTAAAAGAGATTGGCATAAAGGAATCAGTGCCCCAAACCGAGAAAGAAGTTGACCTTAAAAAGAGGGTGGAGGATTTTGCCAGCTCTGATTGGGGTATGATGCAAACAGATAACATGTACAGCAGTGACAAACATGACTCAGAAGTGAAATCTCCTTTTAATGCTGAAGACAGCTGCAGTGCTAAAGAGACAGGTGACTTCATCATGACCGAGGCAGACAGGGAACAGGCATTCACAGGGCCTCCTGGAATCCAGTCATTTGGTAGTGAAGATGAGGAAGAGGATGAAGAATATAATCTGAAGGAAGACATGGATATAGCATTAGAGCATGATGATGAACATTACAAACAACAGAAAGACTTGGAGGAAGAAGATAAAGATGTAGAAATGGTCCACAAGGGCATGGATGAGAGTGCACTTGGGGTTTGTAGAAATGATGGTAACGAAGATGAAGATGATGATGAAGATGAAAATGATTACAGAGAGGAGAGTCATCTAGATCTCAACAGCATGGGTCACACTGCTCCAGCAACATCTATGCCTTTGACAGCAGCATGGAGTCATTCCAATCCATTCTCTGATCCCTGGGCCCAGCCTTCTTCCATCCTGTCTGAATCAAATCTGTCAGCTTCAAGAGTTCAAGATCCAGACACACTCACCAAATTCACCGCCGATCCAGACACAACAACCACATTCTCAGCTGAACCAGATACACCCCCCAAATCCCCAGCTGAGGCTTTTCTAGACATGAGTCCACCCCTGATCCAGGGCTCAGAACCTCAGCCTGACCTCCAAGAGGAGATCGGGAGCTCAGTCCCCATGGAGTCAGGTATCTTGGCTCCTCCTGCTATTGGAATGTCCCAGTCCAGCACTCTCAGTGGAACAGCCCTGTCTTCCCATAGCAGCAGTGAGACCAGCACACCTGAAGAGCTTCGAGATTATGACAGCAGCTCAGGTGTAGAGTCCCGATCAGACAAGCAGCAGACACCAGTTCCTGCCATGCAAACAGACATAGAGCAGGACCTAGGTATTCACCTAGAGCGAGGTGATGGGGAGGAGGAAGAGGCAGAAACGCTGCCGGCAGATGAAGTACTGGGTGATGCCGCAACAGCACCAGCGTCTGTACCATCATCACCATCAACCTCTGGCGATGAGGCCAGTGATACAGAGGGTGAGATGCAAATCAATGATCCTGATGTTGCAATTGATGACAATGCCACAGATCCTCACAACCTCGCTGCCCTGGAGGAAGATGAGGAGGCTCCTGAACACATTGGAGAGGAAGATGGTGATACGCCTCAGTCAGCCAACTCTATGGCCTCCTTCGGGTTTGACTGTTCTGCGTCCATCTCCAATGCCCACTCTATGGCTGAGAGCTGTGGAAAGAGTCCAGGCATCTTTAGCCTGGAAAATGAAGAGCAGCTTCCGGAAGAGGCCAAGGATCCTTCTTTCATCAAGGAGCTCACCCTGCCAGCAGCTACCGCCTACAGCGATGACTTGTTTGGCTGCCCAGTAGATTTGCTGCCTATCAGCCAGCCCACAGAGAGGGATGCAGGGTTTGATGAGCACTACATGCTGTGCAGTAAGACAGAGCCTGGCGCTATGGATATGAAAATGGATCCTGACTCCCCCATGCACCTCTCACCCCAACATGGGGACAATTCTGACGGCCAGCCACCATACTACTCTGCTATATGTGATAAGACTGATAACTTTCTGGCAGGTAACGTATAAAGTCCCTCTTTTGGAATGCACCTTGTCTACCCCAAACCCCACGCTCCTACACTGTGTCCTTAATTTCTTCCAAATGTGGGGTTGAAATTAATAGAAATATGTGATAGAAGGGGGAAAGAAAAGGGTGAGGGATTAAAGCTTTGTCTGAGCTGCTCTCTGTTCTTCTATTACCACGGTGATGGTTATGATTGTATGGCATAAACTTCTGTATGTACAGTAGCTATTCTCATTTTCTATTAGAATGTACTTTTTAAATAATACTGCGTTTCATGGCACCCCTGAACCTGCAATGTTAGACTAAGTAAAGGTGATGTCCTTTAACGAAAGGACAAAAATGCAACAAAAAAAAAAATAAAAACATAATTACTTGGTGGACTTCAACTACCTTTGTATTTATCCTACTGTTTTTACCAATCAAATGTCAATTTTATATTTTTTTTCTTGTTTTCGTTTGATTTGTTAATATCCCTGTCTTACCTTAATGTTTGTAAACACATCAGTTTTCCTGCACTGTAAAAGTAGCTTCACTGTCTTTTGAAACTTATTGCAGCTTTCTCTTTTAAACCGGTTACAGCACTAACTGCTTTAGCATTAAATACAGGTTAGATATTCCTTTCATGCTCTCAGTGTTTGACATAGGGAGGTGAATGAGTATTAGATTGCAGGTCATACTTCATTTTGGTTGTCTTTTATTAGTTTTGAGCTACTGCTTCACATTTTTGTGAAGGATAACATAGATTCTCATTGGCACGTAACTTAAGTATTTTAAAGTACTGGGCTCAGATTGACATGGATTCTTTCATTTACAGTTGTTAAACATTTGTACTTCGGAATAGACTAACTATTTCTGTTTATGGAAATTGAAGTGTTTTCCTGCATTTGTAAATCGTAAAATGATGCTCGCAGGTCAGTTTACTGTGAGTACCGGGACATTTCTACAAGAATTGGAAGTGCATGTGCAGCTAATTAAGAAATTGTTATAATCTTACTATGAATCCAGACATGATCCAGGGATGTTTGGACATGAATGATTCACAATAACTAAAAGGTTTTCCTCAAAATTCCATTAAACATCATTGCAAGTCTGTCTGTTCCTGTTTTTTTGTATCATTATTATCATTATTATTTTGAGTGGCATGATGGTCTATTTCACCATGGTATAAATGATTAAACATGGAGTATTCCTATGGTATTTGATTTTGAATAGGAAGTGAATATCTGCTGAAATGGTTTATTCCAGATGTACAGTATATTTGATGAAATGACAGCCAGTGGTCATGGGCTATGATCCCCCTCTTCTAAAGCATGTTATATCCTCTAAACTCAACATCAGGACCCCACCCTGAAAGCCCAGCACAACAAGTTTGCATGGTATCTTATTGGTTAATGGGTTTAAGAAATGCCCATTGTCATCAATATACATAAGAAATTAAAAATCCTCCCTGAATGTTAATTTAGTTTTATGCGTGTGTGTCAGGGAATCTTCTTCTTTCTTTTTTTCCTCTTCTCAGTATGGTATCTCATATCCTTTCACTTCCTTCCTTTTTTCACCCACCTGAAATCCAAAATAGTAATTTTACATCAAAAATATCTGGAGGTGGAGGTTAGCCGAAGTACAACTTATCCTTAATGTCTATAGGTTTATCTCCTTGTCCTTGCTTTGAAACATCTGTTTCAGGTCATTTGTCTGAACTCTAGTTTATGCTGTTATGTAAAACCATTTGTGGCAAATGAGGTACATTAAGATAAATAATTGATTGTTCTTATCAAATTCTAACAAATCCCTTATTTTAATTAACTTCCCGTAAGGTTTGGATTGCTTTATTTATTCTATTACTATATATGATATATATATATATATATATATATATATATGATCAAATTACTTTAAAAACACTATCCAGGTAGTCTATAAATGCATTTAATTTATTTGTACAGTAGAAAATTGCCAATTGCATGCTTTTCTTTCATTTTTAGCCCAGTTACTACTCCCAACAACTAAGGCTAACCCACGTACATTCTTGTATTGGTTCAAATATGACTCTCATTAATTGGATGACATACCTGTAGGGCCCCAAATTACACACAAACTTGTAGATTGAAGATTACTTGAAAGGGATATTCTAAGTTAAATACAAACTCTGTCCATGGCTTCTCTTGCTTGTCCAATATACCTTTTTTGGTTTTAAACTCCAGATTTTTATTTCATATTCAACAGCACACCACAGATTAAGTAGAAAGAGTTTAACATCTATTAAACCCAGAATATTCCTTATGCAACGGTTTGATAGTTTTGAAAAATACCCTGACATGCTTTTACAGGAAAGATGTGTGTGAAAACCCGATTCCTGAATTGATTAAGAGTTTTGTTCAATTTGTTCTTTGATTTATGTTTACTTTTATTGTCTGCATGTTCCTCTTTCTGTCTGTGCTTTTCCTCTGTTCCTGTTCGGTCACACCCTTCTTCATAAAGAATGCCTCTGTCAGTAAACACATATTGCAAGTGCTCTTGACTGTCCACAGGGAAAGCCGGGAACACTATACAGACTGGCGAGCACCAGCTTTCGCTGAGCCAACAGGAGAATGGTAACTATTCAAGGCTAACCCAAGAGCTGAATGACAATAACTACCTTGCCCCCCTGCCGAAAACCAACAGGCATCTACAGCAGCCACTGCCTCGTATCAATGTTGATGCTCCTCCGAGGGTCCCGCCGACTCCATTGATGACTAATGTGCAGCTGCGAAGGCTAGAGCAGCACCAGTTGCAGTTGCGCCACATTCGGCAACGCCAGGAACAGGAACGGCTACAACGGCTGTGTCTGGAGGAAGAAAGGCAGCGGTGGGAGCAGCAAAGGGCACTGGAGAGGCAACGCAGAGAGCTGCTTCAGTTGCAGCTGCAACAACAGCAGCAGGAACACCGACTCCGCCGGCAGCTCCTGCAGCGGCAGCTTGAGATGGAGCAGCAACAGAGACTCAAACAGCAGTCACAGCTGAAAGGGCAACCGTGTCTCCTGGCACCCTCATCTGGACTCTGCACCATCTATGAGGCCATGGAGACCAGCGAGGAGGATGCAGAGAACCAATCCACCGGCAACCAAGGTTCCCCCAACCAGATAGGCCATTCCATCCCCACAGACCAACCGCTTAGAATGGCCAACGGAAACCTTCGGCGACCGCCTCCGCAGGAGCTGGACTGGAACACAAAACTGGATATGGTCCAGCAACTGATTAACCAGGCTATGCTTCTGACTGGGGAGGATGGCTGTCCTCCACTTCTGTACCTACCTGGGCAGGGAGGGGGCATCCTCAGCCCCCTAGAGAGCAGCCTGTGGCCACACATCATGTCCCACTTCGACTGCTCCACTGCAACAGTGTCCTCTGTCAGTAGTTACTCCCCCAGCAGCCAGGACAGTTCCCCAAAGGGCGACTGGACTGTGGTGGAACTGGAGACAGATCACTGAGTGTCTGAGCACCATTAAACCCAGCATGTGCACTTACAATACAATATCAATCCACTATCCAAAACTATTATTGAAACACTAAAATATCCAAAAGCTGCACCTGCATTTTACCAATGAATCCCATAAGCCTTCTAATGGGGCTTCATGTGTACCCATCCATTCAGAACACAGTCATTTTGAGTCTTCAATATGCAAACACCTTCCTTTTTGGGGTTTCATTGTAGCATAAAGTCCTACCTATAATTTATCTTCCTCAAACATATTTAAACACTTAAAATCTACTCATATTTATGGATTAATAATATTTTTTTTATTAATAACTTAGTCAATACGAAAAATACATTTACTATGTTCTTGGTCATATTGTAAATGATTTGGAAAATGCAGAGTCAAGCTTTCATCAAAATGTAAGAATCCGCAACACGTTTGAAATTACTTTTCTTCTTAGCTGATTTGGGTTATTAGTTAATTAGTTTAACAACAGGCAAATAGCTAATTAGGCACTGTTTAGGTCCGTTTTTCCCAACCCTGTTCTCCAAGAGTATACATTTCGGATGTCTACCTTATCTGACCCATCATTTTCAAGTCTTGCAGTTTTTTAATGTTCTGATGAGTTGATCCAGGTGTGCTTGATTAGGAAGAGTTTGAAAATGCTTGCTTAGTGTTGGGGAGCCTCAAAGAATAGGTTTGAAAATGGTTTTGAGCAACTACTGTAAGTAATATTGCCTTTCATAACACAGTAATTTAACAGTGGTTATTGGTTTCAACAAGGGAGTACCCAACAAACACAGAACGTTGCCTCTACATAGCCAATCTTTTAGGCTAAAAGGTTGTTGATTCTACATTGTGTCGTAAAGGTTGTTACTGCGTTGTCACAATGTTGCGATTCAACCACGGTTCAGGGCCATTGCTGAAGTTTGTGTTTAAGCTGTCTGGACAAAAACTGTATGACATACACGTTGCCACAGTAAAAATGGAGCACGTAGACAGCGACGTTCCCACAGTAAAAATGGAGCACGTAGACAGCGACGTTCCCACAGTAAAAATGGAGCACGTAGACAGCGACGTTCCCACAGTAAAAATGGAACACGTAGACAGCGACGTTGCCACAGTAAAAATGGTGCACGTAGACAGCGACGTTGCCACAGTAAAAATGGTGCACGTAGACAGCGACGTTGCCACAGTAAAAATGGAGCACGTAGACAGCGACGTTGCCACAACATAAATGTGTTTATTGGGTAGTTCCTCATGATTGACCATACTTGCATTAAGGTCTGGCTCACATTTGGTATGAAATGGATACTTTTCTCAATCTAATCAATTATGTTGGTTTTAACTATTGATTGAAGGCCAGACAGGTTACCCTCACAGCCTATTGAAGTTCTTATTGGTCCAGGATAACCTATATGACTGCATTTGCCAAATGGTCATATTCAGACTTAACTTTCTGTTTGTCTCTGTTTTAATGTCAATAATATATTATCAGGTTGATAGAGACTTTTACATAGATATAGATATATATATAGATCATCCATTCTGTTAGGTTAAGGGTAATGCTTTGTTGTTGTCAAAGGACTGTTGACCTCATGCATGGCTTCAGACAGAGCTGCTCTGTTTGCCATTATCTTTCAGCCGTGGGGGAAACTATTCTCTCCCCAAATTCCTGAACCATTACCTCATTTCCTGGGTCCTTCTTGTTTCAATGGGTTTCCTGGGTTACTGATGAGGTCATGGTAACTAGAAAAAAGGAGGTGTCTAAAAGACATGGGGGGGAGGGTCGGAAGTGCATACGAGGGAGAGTATGTTCTCGACTCTACTAAAGCTTTAGTAAATTAGCTGTTTGTTGTCAATGCCATCAATCTGATTTTCTTGAAATGCTGTGGAGGTTGTATTTTTATACTTAGTTAGATATACAGTGTTGATGGAGGGGTCGGAGTGTGTGGCTTTTGACAGGAATTACTATTAGTATTAAAATAATTAATATTTCTGTTATATTTTCTTAAGCACTTCCTGTTTTTAATTTTCTAATTTCTTAGCTTTTGTTCATTTTTGTTAATGTATAATGCCTTCACTTTTAGAAACGCTAAATCTTTTGTGTATTGACTAGACCTGTTGCAGTAGCGCCATCTACAGATGATGCATCATAAATGATATGGTGTTGGTTTCTTAAGACAAACCAATTTGTTCAACAATTATACTATATATATTTACATTATATTATATTTAGGAATATATTATGTAGGCACCAGTTAAATGTACTTTCTGAGGTATTTTTCCCTCTCCTTAATATTCCTTTTATGTATTTATTAATTTATAAGTGAATGAATAATTTATGTATGATTATAGGAAATTGTTGTAGTTTCCCTTTTTCTCTATTAAAATCATAAGTACAGTGATGATAGATGAGATTAGATACAAGCACAAATTTAAGATTTATTTCCTTAGCATACGTAGTAGTATTTTAAACATTTAATTGAGTATTAAAAATGGAGGAGTGAAACCATGCACACATACACTATACTATAATGTATTGTCAAGTAATTAGCTGCAGAGTTGATTACTTTAGAAGACAGAATAAAACGTCATTATTTCACAAAATATATATTTCAATGTAAATTGTATTTTTTTAAACATATTTCAGGAATTGTTTAGATTTGATGTTTGATATGTTTGGCATTACTGGTGAAGGTTGAACGTTTGTATGAGTAACGTTACTCTACACATTATTATATTATTCCACACACCTCCATGTCGTACTGTGCTCTCTTTCTGTCCTCCAGCTCCATCTATCTGTGTCCTGATTGCAAGTGAGTACAGTAGTCATTCATCAAGCATACTACTCAAAAGTAGCTACAGTTGAAACCACTCGTTCTGTAACTAGCCTATCATTATTGAAGGTTTAAGGGGTTTTCCCCCATCTTGGCCTCTTTACTATCAAGTCCGCATTGTGTCATCATAACCATAGTTGCTGTGTATGATATTTGACTATCAGTTTACAGGCTAAATACTTCCTATAACTAAGAGATTTACATTGACTTTAGCCTGTAGTTTGTGCCACAGCTAAGCTATAATTAGCCTACCTTTCTCGAACGTCTCTTTGCTGGCTGGTGTGATGTTATAATGCTACAATATGAACGAACTCTACTATGGACATAAATAACCAATTTGGGGAAAAAAATAAAAAAAACACTACTTTCAGTAAGTCACAGTTCTCGCTTTACCGTGTCCTTACAAGCCCGCGCGCGCCAAGTACCACTGAAGCGGTCAACCAATCACTGCGCTTCATGCTAATTATTCACTCAGTCTTGTTTGATGTATTTTATGTAGTTATTATCCTATTTAATGTTTTAAACAGATGTATTAACATTTACGCTTAGTTATTCTTATTATAATTATAGCTAAAAAAAAAGATATAATATGTTGGAAATTCGAGTTTCAGTTTGAGCTGCCGATTTTGCATTTTTTTTTTATATCAGTTTAACCGTTTTAAACTGTCAGTTTTAAATCTGACTTATCAAATAATGCTTATGTTGACTGTATCATGTGCTAATAAATATAATTCATATGTGCAACCCTGCTGGGAAAAAACAAACAAAACAAAACAAAAAAACTAGAAATCATCACAGAAATGGTAATAGTTTCCTCTACAAATATGATTACAAAATTTCAAACCACCAAGTTTTAACCATTAAGAATTGGTTTTCTGTATGTGTTTTGGGACATATTGTATTTTAGTGGTTTTAACAAGCCACCAATCGAAGGAAACAGTAGAAACCCATAGGGTCCATTACAGTTTCCATTTAAACTAATGTATCCCATTATAACCAGTAAACCATTACAAATTAATGGTTTAATTTGTATATATATATATATATATTTAGTATATATATATATTAGAAGGGAAATAATCATAAATTAAAATTACGTAGAAACCTTCTCTATATTATGAAGATGTGATTAATGTGTCTGGAAAAAAATAATAAAGTCACCTTTACTGGTAGGGGTATTTTAAACCTCCTTTAAAAAAAATCTTATGACGACGGTGTCAATATGATCCACAAGAGGGCGTGTTTTCTGACCAAAACCCATAAGTCAGGGGTCATGAAACTTGATCCTGGAGGGCCGGTGTCCTGCAGAGTTTAGCTCCAACTTGCCTCATCACACCTGCCTGGAGTTTCAAGTATACCCAATGAGACCTTGATTAGTAGCTTCAGGTGTGTTTAATTAGGATTGGAGCTAAACTCTGCAGGACACCAGCCCTCCAGGACTGAACATGGTGACCCCTGCCATAAGTAAACGCTTATTCAGTGTGTACAGATTAACAGCATTTGCATGTAACATATCATATCTGCTCTAATTATGGATTCATTTGCAGAATAGTACCGTTACAGCTCACTGGTTGGAGAGAGTTGCGTATAAAAAAAAAAACCATGCAATAGCAGAAATGGGACATTCCAGGCCTATAACTGACTAAAGTCTTGGCAAAATGAAAGTTACAAAATCAAACACTATAGGGGGAGACCGGGTATGGTTGTAGCACTTTTTGTTTCAGCATCTGTAACTCGCTGAATATTTGATCTCTAGAGTGCTCAAACTTTTATACAAAATTGAGAGACTTAGGAGGAGCTTCTTACCTGACCTGACTTACATTTCACTACTGATTATATTCTGTATAATTGAGTATGTGACGAATAAAACCTTGAACACCCACATTTGTTCACTACGAACGGCACCAATTCAAACCTCTGCAAGAATATCACAGCCCTTATGAATTGATGTTAAATACATGGAGTGCCTCTGTTACAATATACCCCACTGCCGGGGTAGGTTGCAACACATGCTGGGGTAAGTTGTAACAGTTAGACAAAAGAAGCTAAATTAAGTTTTCAAACTTTTCATAAAGTTCGCTTCAAAAACAGGTTTGTTGAAACAATCTAAAGGAACAATACAAAACAATGGCGCAATTTCTAGGAATGACCACAGCTCAAATCCACTTTCTGTTCGATGCAGGAGTGGTGTGTGTGTGTGTGTGTGTGAGTGAGTGAGGTGTGTGTGTGTGTGTGTGTGAGAGAGAGGGAGTGTGTGTGTGTGTGTGTGTTGAGGAAAGATTGTATGATGTGTGTTGTGTGTTGTGAGCAGAGGAGAGAGTGTGTGTGTGTGTGTGATGTGTGTAGTGTGAGCGAGAAGAGTGTGTATGAGTGTTAAGTGTGAGTGTGTGTGTGTGTGTTGAGGGAAAAGAGAGATGACCGTGTGTGTGTGTGTGTGTTTGTGTGTGTGTGTGTAAATTAGACTAAACCTCCTTAACAGTATTTATGCTTACTGAATACTCAAATCCATTGTACCGAGGTAAAGAACATGTAGATCTAACAAAAAACTGTGTAAATTTGTGTTTGTGGCTGTGTATGAATTTTCTCAATTAGATTCACAATGGTGTTAAAACAATGTTTTAACCCTTGAATGCAGACTTGGTGGATCCAGAAACTGCATAGAGCATATTTTACTCACATTTCCTTTGGCTTTGAGCTGACAAAAAAGCTCCATATAGACAACATGAAGATCTCAGTAGTATGTAAGGGAATGCTAAAACGTGTTACTCCACCCCTGTCATCCAATGCTTGGTGAGCTGTATTAGCATAACGGTTTCAAATTAGCAGTTTAAAAATGGATCACATTTTGCCTGAGAATCTATAATTTATTCCAATGTAAGTTATATGATTTAATCTGCACCGGTTAAAGTACTAAGCAAAATATTTTGGGAGAAAAAAAATCGGATTCTTAGACCAAAATCAGTTTTTTCTTTATAAAGTCTGCATAAAATTACAGCCTTGACAAGCATTCATTTAAGATCGGGGAGGAAGTGGGTAAATAATGAAATGATCATAGGACTCCTATCTTATCCCTGATAGGTGGAAATGGTGCTGTTACAGCTCTCCCCATGTTACAACCATACCCGGTCTCCCCTATAGAATATATACTAGGCCTGATATATGCTATTACGTTAAGGGCACATAAGTGTTTGCCGGATTACCCAAATACCGTAAACTAATGTTACGTCTTGCAGATGTAAATGCAGACGTCAAATAGACATCTCCATGATGTACCTGTGCTATCAGGGTAATTGCAATGTGAATTCATAGTTATCTATTGTTATTTAATTAATTATTGGGGTTTATTCCTTGAGCATCCCCTGCTAAAAAAAAAAAAGCAATAGAAGCCCAATAAAAACCATCACAGACATTATAATGGTTTCCATTAAAATAACCATTATAAACCATTAGCTTTTTCCAGTAAAACATAACAAAATTCCTTTTTTGTAGTGTGTTTTTGGGCATTTCTCCATCAGGATTTAACATCCCACCAATAGAATCCATCACACACCAGTAGACACCATTATAGTTTCCATTAAAACCAATTCAATTCCCATTATAACCATTAAATCCATTATATTTTCTATTGAGTTTTGGGCAGGTTCTATTGTTTTTTTCAGCAGGGTCAATGTGAATTTCACTTCGCATAAAGCTCAACTCGTGTTTTAAGACGATTAAAGTGAAAACGAAAGCGCAGTGTTCAACGGCGGACACAAACGTCCATCACATGAACGCGCTCCCTTGCGCGCAGGCGGCTGGGCGCGTGCCACCGGGGCTCGAGATCACCGGGTGACGGTACTGCGCGTGCTTTAGTCTCATCACAGAATGACGGTGTCCGGACGCTCCTGATGAACCTCTCTTGAGCAGTGAACCGTTCAGTCGATTTGGTTTTGATCGTCCGGGGATGCACTTTAGGGTCTGATTTTGGACTTCATGGATGCATATCTGTCCCAGACGCAGAGGAATCACTTTCCCTTTATTCATTATTATGCTACACATTCATGAACGCGATCCAGCCTAACCTGGGCGACAAATAAACATAATTCCTCGGCTTTATCAAGGGAGTTCACGGGCAGAAACGGCCCCTTGGATGTGATCTTTATGACCGAGCGAAGCAGCGCAACAGGACGCAGTTCATCGCCGTATCGGGTATTTAACGCTCCGCTGCCGTTATGATGCGTCGTTAGAGTGAAACTGAAGCTGCTCAGGTGAGAAGCAACGGCATCTCCGCTCCCTGTCACCTGAGATGGCCATCAACAAAACCGGCTCCATGCGTGTAAGTGTAGACATCTCTCTCCCTGTGAAGGAGCACTGCACATAATCTATTCTTTATTAGTCTCTGTGTGCGAGCTGTACTTCTGTAAACTAAACAGATAGAATGAGCACATACTGCTGTCTCTTACTGTCTCTTAGCACTGGTAGAGAAGACTGGGTTATGTAGCGCACTTCTTTACTCAGCGATAGGGTTTATTTTGCAAAGCGGCAAAAGACCAGACAGCAGAGCGCGTGTAATAAACCGAGCGTGACCGCGCGTTGGTGTGGACACTAATGTATGTATCGCTCTTTGTGTGAACGGATTAGTGTTCTCGTCTCGGATTATAGACTGTGAAGGGGTAAACAGAAGCAGGTGGACATTAGGTCAACTCTCCTTTGCCCTCAGTTACCCTTTTTGAGGATTTGCTACAGTGTTGTGATCATATGAGTTCTGTGAAAAAACAAAAAATTCTATGATTTAGTATTTGGACTGCAGTGTAATCTTGCTGCTGGCGTAATGTTGGGTAAACTACATAGATTTGCTCTTTTCGTAATGTTTGTTCTACAGCAGGTGTGCCCAGAGGAGCACAGTGTGGCCAGCAGCTGTTTCAGCCTTGTTTACAGGATACAGTGATGGTTTGCCAGCATGTCTCGGGAGTTTCAGGAGAATATCTCAACAATAATTTCTCTTTTGCAGAACTCTTGTTTGACTGTCTGTTGTGTTGTTTATTGTGGTCGTCAGGCTCCGTTATGCAAGCCCCAAATATGAACCATTAGGTGTGATCAGATGAGGAAAATGTATTTATTTATTTTTTTAATTTACAGTCATCGTGAAATCAAAATTGGAGTTGATTTATTTTTAACATGAGGCCATTTATATGCTATTGCACTATAAATGTAGACAAATAATCCTGTAGCTATAGCTGCACACATTTACATTTTGAAGTCCTTCGCTTGAAGGAATATAGACCACATTTATTGATGTTTTTATATTAAGATTCTTGTTTATAGGGGCATAAGCATTTTTTGTTGTTGTTAAATTGAATGGCCTCTCAAATGAGAATCCCTGAATTATAATACTTTCATAATGACAATAGTTGGTGGATCACAAAACAGGTCTAAAAATTGAAAGATGAACCCTATAGTGTGAGACACTTTCTGCTAAATCAGGGCCCTGTGTGACATTGATGTTTCAGCTTCACCCAGGGAAGAATTAAAAATTAAACAGCTTTTTTGAGCCGGTCTTGCTGTACCGTAGACGGGAAACTGTATCAGCGGGCTGGCTCAGCTGTTCTCTGTCTTTACAGCATGTCTGCCAGTAAGGTTTTAGACTCGGTTTTAACGTTTCAGCACAAATGTTATACTGAACTGATGGTCAGAGGTAGAAAACACACTTTATTCAAGATGACTGCAAATGCATTTGGCTGTACTTTTTATTTTGTCATGGTTGCATTTTGAGTGCAATTTGAAATGCAGGTACATGTGGTTTTTAAGTGTTGCCACAAGAGGCGCTATTGAGCAGTAGCTTAACCATCTGTTGTGTTGAAAATCTGAATATTACTTTTGTGTTGAGTCAAATTGACCCCCACTGGTTTCCATGCAATTTGCCAACACTATGAGAAAAACTAAAGACAGGCTAAAATGTGAGACATTTTACCGTGAGACTGAACTTACACCCTTTGTGTTATGGGTCAATTTGACCCATAACATATTTTTATGTTTAAAATTAGCTGCACAGACACAAAATAAAAACACGTCCTTGATGTTTGTAGTGACTATTTGCACACAATTAGCTGCAAACAACTACAGCTAACCATTAACATCTAACATTACGTGTACGTTGTGTAAATAGTATTAATCGCTATTTGTACTTGGTGTAAATAGCCTCTGCCTTTATGTCTGTTCTCAAAACCTTGTGAGGGCAAACTTGATTTTTGGTGAATAACATGGGAACCAAAGGGGATCAATTTGACAACAACACTATTTTGATGCAACCAAAATTTGTACCAAAAGACTAAAACACATCTATTTGTTAAAACTTTGCATGTGCATTTATGACCCTGAATGAGAAAGTAACAACATTTTAAGAAGACATTTCATAGTTCAATTCAATCGAATGTGCATCGAAAAGCAATTCAATCGAATGTGGGCCAAATTGACCAACACGACATGAAGGTTTAGTATGTTAAATCACACATTGCTTGCAATCACGTCTGATTTTGTGTCACGTCTGATTTTGTGCACAATGTTCCTGTGGCTCAGAGCACTGTGTTAGCAGTAGGCCTGCAACAACTAATCAATAAAATAGATTATGAAATTAATCGACAATGATTCTCATTATCGATTAGTCGGGTCTGCCCACAGTGCACATCCAACTTCAGCCGGTTGCTCAAATTATAGCACTGAAAAACGCATTTCTATCAACAAAATTAATCTAAAAATAGTGGAGGAAACAGAATGAGATGCTGCGGGAGAAGTACATGATCCAAGCTGCCCAAAACATGACAATTATTTATTTTAATGCATTAGTGTAAAGGCTTGCCCTGTCAGGCACTTTGACACATGTGTGCGTGTGCGCGTGTCCTCAGTTCAGTTTACGCTCCTATCCTTATCTATAAATGTCACAAATTCACACAAGCATTTCCATTTTTGCATAAAGGTCCATCCTGACTGTCTGTGTTAAGTTAAGGCGAAAGACAATTAACAGGCTATTCAGCACAAAAATATCCACTGTGCTGAAATATCGGTTGTTGAAATTTAATTTATGGTTTAATTAAGGTTTAAAAGTCAACATGCAGTGTGAATATTTTATGAGAGTAGGACCTTTAAAGGGATAACAGCGTGTCGGCTAATATAAATGAATATGAATATGAGACGCTTCATAACTGCCTTTTCCAGGATAAATAAATGACTGACGTGACTGTGATCAAAGTGAACATGTGTTCCTGCAGAACATTACTCTCACCTGCTGGTTAACACTGAGTCTTTATTATCTTTATTATTATTTCATTTTTAAATAGAGATTTAAACTATATTCACTATATACAATGCTCAACAAATGTATTCAAACAAATTGTGTAATGTTTGTGTGACGGCTACTCTAAACTAACTGCATTGGCGATTAAAATATCCTAAAAGATTAATGTTTTCTCTTTATGACAGGTGGTCTAATAAAAAGTGAAGCACTGTATGCTTTTATAGTATTCAGTTGGCACGTTTGTTTGAAGGACATTGGGCAGAATGTGGAATAGTGTTTTTTGTCAAGAAAATACTTTTTTATCCGATTAATCGAAAGAATAATCGACTAACTAATCGATGATCCGAATAATCGTTAGCTGCAGCCCTAGTTAGCAGGGCAAAAGGTTGTGGGTTCAATTCCCAGGGAACACATACTGATAATAAATGTATAGCCTGTAAGTTGCTTTGGATAAAAGCGTCTGCTAAATGCATAAATGTGAATTTACTTGTTCGTTATGCTTCTGCCAGTGAGTTTCATCTGTGAGGTGTTTGTGTAACTGGCCCGCTGACTGGAGAAAGATCCATCCCATGATCCTTTTCACCCCTGCTTTTGCAGCCCATTAGATGCATTAAAGCTCATTGCACAAAATCAATAACCTGCTGCTGTCGTTTGCTAAAACAATTGTCCAAATGTTTCTCTTCTGCGAGGAGAGCAGAAATCCGCCCTAATGCCCTCGGGCTCGGTGAGTAATGCGAGCGTGCCCGTTATGAGCTTTCTGTCCATTGTGATTGGAAAGAAACGTCTTGAAGGGCCCTTATGGTGAAACTCACCACCATCTGTTTACATTACAAGAGAAACATGAGCGCCATCGAAACGCAATGAGAGGCAGCGATGTTTTGACAACACATTCTGACCACCTCATATGAAACCAATGTTTTAGATGTGCACATGAAAGCTTGATGCAAATGTCTGCATCGTCACCGAGTTTAGTGTTGATGCCGGTTGATCAAGTAGACTTTCAGACTCCTGCTTTGTGAGGCAAGACACTACAGGTCAATAGGATAAAAAATAACTAATAGATATCATACTTTCTCAACTGATCAATCACAGCATAAGACAATTGTTTTCTGAAAGGCTATGTTTACATATGCAAATGAGGCATTCATTAAATATGCATTCATTTGAACAAATCTGAAAATTGGATAAAGCCAGGTTCAAAATTCTTGTTTCATTTTGTAGACATATTACAGTAAAATGTTTTTGACTGAGGGTATTTTGGATTTTTATTTGCATCATGCTATAAATCATAACAAAGTCAACATACAGAAAAAACAAAGCATTTTCACCATGCTTTAGGAAGAAAATGTGATAACTCACTGCGAATGATATATGAACAACCTTCAGAATATAGATGGGAATAAAACGGCTAAACTTGAGAAGTGCTGCTGAAGTGGAGAAACAAACTGACTTTGAAGATATGTATTGTAATTGAAATCTACAGACGCAAATAGATGAAGCATAATAAGACACCTCCAAAATCCACATTTAAGTACTTATTTATTTTTCCTCTAGTCTGAAAGAAGATATGCTATTGAAGACAAATAGCCCAAAATCTTTTGGTTTTGTTTTGCCTGTGTCTTGACTTAAAAAGATAACTACAGCAATTATTATTCACTTTCATAATAATATATATTTTTTTAAAGTTCACATAGTTTCTTTATAGAGCAAAAAGGGGTCGGTGGCTGGCAACTGTCAAGCTCCTAAAATGACAAACAAACACCTTAAAAGTATCATAACAGTAGTTAATATGACTTATGAGCACAAGACACGTGTCCAGGTTCGGCTTAAGGTCAAGGTCAAGGTCAAGGTCAAGGTTTTTTTTTCGGCTTAACTTTGAATATGAAGAAGACATCTTTTGTGTTCAACAAAATGAATAGTCATCCAGGTTTGATGCAACATTTGGTGAGTAAATGACAGAATTGTATTGTTTGGCTGAACAATCCCTTTAAAATAATCTCAATAGTGACAACAAAGCTAAAGCAAACATTCATCATGATCTGGGTCAGAGATGATGTAAATGTAATCAGCTTCTCTTTTAATAGAATCCGGTGAATTATTATCCTCTCTGTCCAGAAACATGCATTCAGTCTTTCAGTGTGAGTGATCCGTTATTATGATTAGAACCATATATAATCATAATAACAGCAGGATACACCCTGCACATACAGGAAATGATGTCAGATGCTGCACCACCTCGGTTTGTTTGACTGCCTCAGGATGAACCCATAGCACTATGTTTCTATTCATGTATTTTTATGCACATTTTAGGGTAAAATGCTGGATGGAAATGCCAAGATGTGCATAAAATCTAAAACTGCACATAAAAATGATATGCACTCAATCAAGTAATTTTTTTCGATACATAGCTTCTGTCTGCCCTCCTTTGTATCCACAGATTCCTCAACTTTCTAAAAAGAGCTCAAGCTCAACTAAAGAAGCGAGGAAAGCTTTACTCTCTGGCTAGTCTTTAGTGCACTTGTTTAATGTTTACAGCACTATTGCATGACATCCTCAAGAATAATATGAGGAAGGAATTCAGAAATGATGAAAATATTAGCTATTAATATACTAATATTTTCAGTTTTGAACATCAGTGTGCTGCTTTTTATAGACCCTATTTAAATAATTTATTCATAGTCTTTTTAACATCGCTGTGCTTGTTTTTTTTTAACTCGCACTTTGCTGTTACACCAAACATTTGAGTATAATTTTATATATAACTTTCATTTTACAGTGTGACATGTTGTTGGTACTAACTCACGCTGGCTGACATTATCAACATCAGTGACTTTGCAAAAAAAATAAAAAATGTTTGCCTGATGAAGCCAATTTGAATATTAGAATACATCTATAATTCAAAAGTTGAAAGAAAAACAATCCTGTGTGAATTCCCTGTGTTTTATTTCTTATCTGTATATGATCTCGGCTAGTTTAGTAATATCGCTCAAGAATCAGCACGTGTGCATGATCACAAATGTTTCATTATTTTATACTGCAGTCCCACACACAAGAAGGTAATTGACTGCGTGATATTTTATATACTTTTTGCCTGTTTTCCCATCCAATTCGACCGCTGGCGATACTACATCTAAAATTATTTAATTCAATCTTATAATTGTTGTATAATTCTTAGACCTGCAGTCTCTTATCTGTTGAGTCACTAATAATGATATTTAATCTGCAAAACCTGAAGAAAGAGCTGAAAGCTTCAGACGTGTGTGTGTGTGTGTGTGTGTGTGTGTGTGTGTGTGTGTGTGTGTGTGTGTGTGTGTGTGTCTGTGTGTGTGTGTCTGTGTGTGCTGTGTGTGTGTGTGTGTGTGTGTGTGTGTGTGTGTGTGTGTGTGTCTGTGTCTGTGTCTGTGTCTGTGTCTGTGTCTGTGTGTGTGTTGTGTGTGTGTGTGTGTGTGTGTGTGTGTCTGTGGTGTCTGTGAGTGTCTGTGAGTGTGTCTGTGTGTCTGTGTCTGTGTGTCTGTGTGTCGTGTGTGTCTGTGTGTGTGTGTGTGTGTGTGTGTGTGTGTGTGTGCGCATGTTTATGTGGTTTATGAGGACACAAATTTGTATAATGACATGGGTATAACATAGGTATTACAAGGAGAAGGTGATTTATGAGGACATTTTCAGTGTCCCCATAATTTAAAACGCTTATAAATCATACAGAGTGAGTTTTTTTGAGGGAAAATAGAAATGCACCGTCTCCTGTGAGGGCTAAGTTTAGGTGTAGGGTAGGTGTAGGGCAATAGCACATACAGTTTGTACAGTATAAAAACCATTACGCCTATGGAGAGTCCCCGTAAACCATAAAAACCAACGTGTGTGTGTGTGTGTGTGTGTGTGTGTGTGTGTGTGTGTGTGTGTGTGTGTGTGTGTGTGTGTGTGTGTGTGTGTGTGTTGGGTTGTGTGTGTGTGTGTGTGTGTGTGTGTGTGTGTGTGTGTGTGTGTGTGTGTGTGTGTGTGTGTGTGTGTGTGTGTGTGTGTGTGTGTGTGTGAATCCAGACGCTGACGGTGGCCGCGCACACATTCTTCACTCTTTATGTGACTCTGAATAACACATCTGTGTGACTGTGCAGCAGAGCTTCATCTGAGATGCTCGTGATTTCACAGACAGGACAGTCGTGATTGTGTCTGATTGCTTTCTGAACGCTGATGTCTGTGTCAGAGACGAGACTACTCTGAGTTTAGATATTAAATGTCTAAACGTGAAATCAAAATAGACTTTATTAAAATTGTATTCAGTAGTGTTATCGATTCATCACAAAAAAAATAAAATGTTCATGTTTTTAATCTAATTTTTTCAACCAGCTCTAATATCGAAATGTTTCACCATTGAATCGATTCAAATCAAGTCTCGTCTGTTTTTCAGAAAATATATGGTTTTGTTCTGAAATATTATGGAAGTAAAATGCATTTGCGTTTCACGTCGACCTTAAAATAATTAAAAGGTCTGAAGAATGAAGAGTCATGCTAAACTTAAACACATCTGATCATTTCTGGGTTTAATATATATATATAACATACAGTATATGTACGTACATGCATAATCAATAATAAAAAAGTAGATGGGTATAACAGTATAGCACAGTACGTTACAGTGTAAATAAACAATAATAAAATATAAAACAGAGTTATACAAGAATTGTAAATGCCTGAATGATTTGAGTGCTGCACTATTTTATTTATTTTATTTGTACTTTTTTAAGACTGACAGAACACACTACTGATGTTAGAAGTGCACTGATTAGTGTTGAAGTGTATTTAGCATGATTTGATTGGTTTTCAGAGATCCGTTCATGTGATTTTTGCCTTTCTCAGCAGCAAGAGTTGTCCTTCTGCTAATTCAGTTTTTATTACATTTAAGTCGCTCGTTTTTCTGCCAAAAGCACTAAGAGAAATGGATCAGTCCACTCTCTCTAATGACTTCCCCTCTCTCGCTCTCTCGCTCTCTCTCTCTCTCTCTCTCTCTCTCTCTCTCTCTCTCTCTCTCTCTCTTCTCTCTCTCTCTCTCGCTCTCTCTCTCTCCTCTCTCTCTCTCTCTCTCTCTCTCTCTCTCTCTCTCGTCTCTCTCTCTCTCTCTCTCTCGCTCTCTCTCTCTCTCTCTCTTTGTGTGTGTGTTTAGTGTCTCTCGTCCACATGCGTCTTTCATTGATCAGTTGGGAGATGTTTAGAGACTCAGGTGTAGTTTTCACTCAGTAAGACTAGCGATCAATCAGATCTCTTGAAATCTGATCCTCTTCGCACAAAACCCATGATACACGCTGTAATAAACAGTACACCAAACATGATATTTGTAGCTTGTTTCTGGGGTTTCGTTTTATTACCTGGAGCATTGTGTTTGCGTTGATTTCTATGTGTGTTTAGAGTTGATTTCTATGTGTGTTTAGAGTTGATTTCTATGTGTGTTTAGAGTTGATTTCTATTTGTTCTAGATGTGTTTAGATGGTGTTAAGGCATGGCTAGGTGGTTGATAGGATGTTTTGAGTAGTTGCTAGGGATTTGTTGTGGTTGCTAGGGTGTTCTACAATATGAGAGTTAGGCAGTTTCTAGGGATTAGGCAGTCGCTAGGATGTTCTTGGTGGTCGCTAGGGTGTTCTTGGTGGTAGTTAGGCAGTTGATAGGGCTTAGGCAGTCGCTAAGGTGTTCTTGGTGGTCGCTAGGGTGTTCTTGGTGGTAGTTAGGCAGTTGATAGGGCTTAAGCAGTCACTAGGGTGTTCTTGGTGGTCACTATGGTGTTCTTGGTGGTAGTTAGGCAGTTGATAGGGCTTAGGCAGTCGCTAAGGTGTTTTTGGTGGTCGCTAGGGTGTTCTTGGTGGTAGTTAGGCAGTTGATAGGGCTTAGGCAGTCACTAGGGTGTTCTTGGTGGTCGCTAGGGTGTTCTTGGTGGTAGCTAGGGTGTTCTTGGTGATCGCTAGGGTGTACTTGGTGGTCACTATGGTGTTCTTGGTGGTAGTTAGGCAGTTGATAGGGCTTAGGCAGTCACTAGGGTGTTCTTGGTGGTCGCTAGGATGTTCTTGGTGGTCGCTAGGGTGTTCTTGGTGGTCGACTAGGTGTTCTTGCCATTCGTGGTCGTTAGGCATTTGGAACGTATGGTGTTCTTAGTGCAGTTAGGGTGTTCTTGGAGTCACTAGGGTGTTCTTGGTGGTTGGCAGTGATGGGCTTAGTGAGTAACGTAGGGTGTTCTTGGTGGTCGATAGGTGTTCTTGGTGGTAGTAGGAAAGTTAATAGGCTTAGGTCAGTCACTATGGTGTTCTTGGTGGTCGCTAGGTGTCTTGTTCTGCATGGTTCTTAGTGGTAGTTAGGCAGTTGATAGGGCTTAGGCAGTCACTAGGGTGTTCTTGGTGGTTGCTATGGTGTTCTTGGTGGTCGCTAGGGTGTTCTTGGTGGTCGATATGGTGTTCTTGGTGGTAGTTAGGCAGTTGATAGGGCTTAGGCAGTCACTAGGGTGTTCTTGGTGGTCACTAGGGTGTTCGTGGTGGTCGCTAGGGTGTTCTTGGTGGTCGATATGGTGTTCTTGGTGGTAGTTAGGCAGTTGATAGGGCTTAGGCAGTCACTAGGGTGTTCTTGGTGGTCGCTAGGGTGTTCTTGGTGGTAGTTAGGCAGTTGATAGGGCTTAGGCAGTCACTAGAGTGTTCTTGGTGGTCGCTAGGGTGTTCTTGGTGGTAGCTAGGCAGTTGATAGGGCTTAGGCAGTCACTAGGGTGTTATTGGTGGTTGCTAGGGTGTTTTGGTGGTTGCTAGGGTGTTCTTCGTGGTAGTTAGGCAGTTGCTAGGGCTTAGGCAGTTGCTAGTGTGTTATTGGTGGTCGCTAAGATGTTTTTGGTGGTTGCTAGTGTGTTCTTGGTGGTAGATAGGAAGTTGCTAGGGCTTAGGCAGTTGCTAGGGTGTTCTTGGTGGTAGTTAGGCAGTTGCTAGGGTGTTAGGGTGTTCTGAGAGGTTGCTAGGGCATTACAATGGGGTTGCTAGGCAGTCACTAGGTTGTTCCTGGTGGTAGCTAGGTAGTTTCTAGGTCTTTGGTTAAAAAGATTTTTAGTAAAACAAAATTGTAATGCTAATTTAACAAAATGTTAACACTAATTTGAACTCGGGGAAAACGTAATAGAATTTTTACAATAAAATGTATAATAAGTCTAGTATATATATAATCTGTTTTATGTTTTTCAGAAATTCTGTGTTGTCTATTTTTTTTTGAGAGCGTTTTCTGCATCATGGAAATCACAGGGCCCTATTGGTGTTATCAATGGTTGCTAGGGTGTTGCTAAGTAGTTGCTAAGGTGCTTCAGGTGGTGGCTAATTTGCTGCTAGAGTGTTTTGGGCGGCTGCTATGGCATTGCTATATGGTTGCTAGGCTGATCTTGTGGTTGCTAGGTGTTACAGATAGTTTTCAAGGCATTGGTAGGTAGTTGCTAGGGTGTTTTGTGTGGTTCTCAACACTTGGTGGTTGCTAGGTCATTGCTGTATGGCTGCTAGGGTGTTGTTGGTAGTAGCTAGGCAGTAGCTGGATGTTATAGATGGTTGCTAGGGCTTTGCTCGGATACTCCAGTTTTCCACTCAGACATCAAAGCTCAGTTTTGGGTTCACTGTATTTCTGTAATCATTTTCAGTCGTTTACCTCCTATTTTTGTAGTTTTACAATTGCAGAAACTGTAAAAAATACAGTAAATGTGTGTGAAAGTGTTACATTTTCTTTTTCAAAACTGGCCCGTGTACCTCAGTGGCTTTGCTTCGCTCCGGCTGTTTTTCAGATAAGTGAACTCGTGTTGTTCAGTTCCTGTGTAATGTTGTCTGTAAACACAGCGGTCAGATGGCTTCTGGGAAACGTTCCCGGCCAGAATACCTGAGCGTTACACTGTCAGTCTGGTTTGTGGGCGGGGCCTCGTGGGCGGAGCTTTACAGACCCTATACAGCATCACAGGACGGTTTCCAGTGTCATCTTGGAATGTAGTCGCTCAGTTTAACCTGATCAAATTTGGACCTGAGATGAAAGATGCATTACATTAAAGTGCTGATCATAAATTAAATCATGTTTATATTCAGAACATAAATCTATTTCTTTACAACAGCTTGATACAATAATACATCACGTCTCTGCTTTGCATCACTAGATGTTGCAGCCAGAACCATCTGAAGACAGTACCACACGTCCTGTGCCTTTATAATAATAAACACACACATTAAAGGAACATTTCACCCAAAAAATAACCATTTGCTGAAAATGTTCTCACCCTCAGACTATTCAAGATGTAGATGAGTTTGATTCTTCATCAGATTTGGAGAAATGTTACATCAGTGTCTCATCAATGGATGCTCTGCAGTGAATGGGTGCCGTCAGAATGAGAGTCCAAACAGCTGATAAAAACATCACAATAATACACACCACTCCAGTCCATCAGTTAATGTCTTGTGAAGAGAAAAGCTGCAGGTTTTTAAGAAATAAAAATCCATCCATCAAGGCGTTTTTAACTTCAAACTGTTGCTTAAAAATATGAGTCCATAATCCATATTAACACTTGCTTCAGTGAAAAACTCCCTCCCCAGTTTTCCTCTCACATCAAAATCCACAACATATCTGTTTAGAGCTGTGTATTCCTTTAGTGTGTATTCCTCTCCAGAGGAGATACGCTTTTTAACTGGAGGAAGCCATTTTATGGACATAGGACTTGTATTTTGCCTCATGCTGTTTTTGTAACAAAGTGAAAAATATTTGAATGATGGATTTGTTTCTACAAACACGCAGCTTTTCTATTCACAAGACATTAACTAATGGAGTGGAGTGGTGTGTATTATTGTGATGTTTTTATCAGCTGTTTGGACTCTCATTCTGACGGCACCCATTCACTGCAGAGCATCCATTGCTGAGCAACTGATGTAATGCTACATTTCTCCAAACCTGATGAAGAAACAAACTCGTCTACATCTTGGATTGACTTTGGGATCATTATTCATGATGTTCTTTATTCTAGAAACCGTATTTCAGTTGCAGTGAATTTAAGGCAGTGTATTTGTATGATGCACTTGTGAGTGTTTTTATTTTGGATGGTTTCATTTCCTCTTTGGTCCAGAACAGTTACAAGAGTTTGCAAATGCAATACTGTGTTCAGAAACATACAGACATGTTATGGTGCCAAGCTACAGAGCTCGTCTCTGAACAGGAAGTTGGTCGAGAGATTTCAAAAGCGAACCATCCACGTGCCAGTGTGAGTGTGAGTGTGTGTGTGTGTGTGTGAGTGTGTGTGTGTGTGTGTGTGTGTGTGTGTGTGTGTGTGTGTGTGTGTGTGTTCCTGTGCAAGCAGCACTCGTCTCTTGTGTGTCATGTAGAGATTAACAGGAAGCTGTTGCTGTCGTTCTCTCTGAGCGGAAGCCATCGCAGTATGTGGTGTCAGTGGCTCTAATACCAGCCCGAAGCGTGTTTGATCTGAGGAGAACGGGAGAGGTGAGGAGAGGAGGTGATGGACGGTGAAGGAGACGCTGGAGATTGTCCGCTGGAGGATTTACCCTCCAGCCCAGCGGAGGCCGAACATGTGGTATGAGCTCAAAACCTGGTCGACTCAAGTCGTTCCAAACCTGTATGAATTTAGGTTTTCTGAGGAACAAGATCTTTTAAAGAACACTAGAGTTGCTTTAGAATCTTTAATTGCTATTGTAGTAGTATTAATCGTTTGAGTTGGTTTATATATTTTTTGTTTTAATTTTAGTTGATGATTTTGTAACATCGTTGTGTGTTGTTAGGGCGGTGAATCTCTGGGTAGACACTAGACAGCAAATCGATTCGATTCAAAAAACGATTACTTTTAAAGCAATTATTAATCTTTTGCTGTCAGATGATGTGAAATCATAATAGATTTCAACATTGACTGAAATCAAAATGTGTATCTGTTAATATTATTTAACGGACCTGAGCTAATATGAACTAATAGTTGTATTCATATCAACTTAAGTTACCAAAGATTAAGAAATATTTAAAGAAATGTATTGCTCATTGTTAATGCATTAAGCAATGCTAACTAATGCGACTTCATTGTAAGGTATCGCTATTTTTATTAACATTGATTTCAGTCTTAGAAATAAATGAAAATTGTTGCCTTAGCCAACTAACTTTATTTCAATTAACGTAAAAAATATATATTTTGTTTTAAGTTATTAGGCTCTATTGACTTTCAATAAAAAACATGAATATTTATTCTTTGTTTTATACTTAATTCTAAAATATTTGAAACAACATGAGGATGGATTAATGATAACAGAATTAATATTTTTGGCTTAATTATGCCTTTAAGGCCTGAACTAAACCTTTGTGAGCTAAAGATCATTATGATTGTGGTTCGTAGCTGATGTGATTTTGTGTTTGTAGTGAAACTAATGCTGCTCAGAGCTTAGTGTGTTCACAAGACATTGGACTTCCGTAATGTGACGTGTTTCTGAGTGAAACAGGATATAACGATAACATTAGGCCAGGACTGGGTCTAGTCTTTTTCTGAATAAATGATTGGATGGTGAACATGTCTCTGTGTGAAGGTGGATGATGAATAATATGGACTGATGACTTGAGAGGAAAAGGAAAGTTGTCGTGTGTTGTTGTGTTGTTTGTGCATTAGAAACATGATCTGATGGATCGTTAGCAATAGATCAGGAAGGAGTATTTAAATACATAGGATTGGTGTGAGAAATAAAGACCCAAATGAGTCACTAGTTGTCATCAAATAAGAATACCCGTATGAAAAATACGTTTATTCAAGTGTGATATTAGTATACTTCTTTTAAACAAAAAATAGGAAAGCATACTTTTATTTAACTTTTTATGTACTTCTCAGAAATGACATTTAATATACTTGACATACTTAAAAAAGTCTAAATATATTTGAGTTTGTGCTCCTAGAATCCGTGTTTTCATTGTTATACGGTAGGAGGCGCTAGAACACATCTTCTGTAGAGAATTTACCCAAAAACACAAGAGAAGAAGAAACCGAAACACGTTATGAATAAAATATCACCAATGAAGAGGTAATAATGACTGTCAAGCTTTGGGCTGTTGATCGATTTAGCTGAATCCAATTCATAGTCTTTTTTCAGCTTTTTGTTCAAAATGTTGTTTATTTCTTTATTTATTATTCATGAAACTTACCCACATTCAAGTGTTTAAAAGAAATGCATGAAGCTAGAATAAAATGCTTCTGTTTACAAGCACCCTGTTCTTTCTTTTGATGTTTTCTATGTTCAAATATTCATATAACAAAATATATACAAATTAATACCTAAATAGGGACTTAGTAGTATACTTAAAGAGTGATGGAAAGTTCACTTTAAGAAAACTTATGAGTATACTTGCAGTATAAAACTACTAAACTAGTAGTTTACTGAGACTATACTTCAAAGTGTACTAAAAATGCTACTACAAGCAGGGCTGTAGCTAGTGGGGTGAAAGGTGGTGACGATTATAGGGGCCCACGGCTGGGGGGGGGGGGCCCGGCAATTTAAACCGACTGGTTGAGGCCAGCCTAAAAGATGCTCAGGACAGTTGACGAGCCACTGCTGTGCGCCGTCACAACAGCTTATCATTTGCACCTGTTTTTAAGCCTTGCCAATTTAAACATTCACAAGAGTTTAAAACCTGTTAACTGTCACTGGCCCACCGGTGGGCCCATTTGCCATTGCATGTTTAAAACAATTATATCCTATACTTAAACTGATCTAATATTGACAAACTATATATCGTTGGAAAGCTCTACGTGTGTACTTTTCAAATTTGACCACTGTTTTGGAGGAAATATTATGTAGTGACAATAATTTATTAGTTTGTGATAAGAGAAGGTAGCAAAAAAATCAAAAGTATACCAGGAGTTATGAAAACACACTTACAATCACTTAAACTTCAGTTTTTATGTTAATAATCCAAACAAAAAATATTTTCTAGTATTTGTCCAAAATATTTTACATCTTAAACACAATGTTTTAAATAATAAAAAAAGGATATCAATCTTTGCTGTGGTGTGAGGTCAAGTGGTCTCCAAGTGTCCTTTAGGAATCATCAATTGGACATGAATGTCACCTAGTGGCCTTTGTTGGTATAACAGCTCACAAAAATCTCATTTTTTATGATATCAGTCTCAAATTTGGAACACAACTTCTTTAGACCTATAGCTTTTATTTCATAACATTTTTAGGGTGAACCAAATTTTTATTGATATGCTATTTTAATAAAATATTAAAGTTTATTTATTATTGCTTTTTTATTACAATAAACTTAAACAGCTATAACTTTTTTGTTAACAAATTCGTTAAACTACAGACACCTGTGCCAGAAACTTCAAAGTCTCCTCTTTAAAACAAGACCAGAATGAGGATCATATTCAAAAGCGTTCTGGAATTATATTCATTTGAATTTCGACATTACATTTGCAGGCCTACACTCAAAAATGGGCGTGACAGTTAAAGCATTCAAACACAAGACATGTAAAAGCTGAACTGAGTACTCACGCGCCGTGTTTGGTGCGCACGCAGAGAGCCACATCTCACGGACCACAAGACCGAACCGAGCTCTCTTTCACGTCATCCTGCATCTGAATGAACAAATACAAATCACAGTTTACATATACAAACAGAAAAAGATGTGAAAGAGTCTAATTCAGCACCCGCGCGGTGTTCTGTGCGCATAGGGCGTGCGAAGAGAGACGTGTCTCAAAGCGCTTAAAACAAACCTCAAAAAACATTGTGTAAATAGCACAAATAAATTAATTGAATGAACATACAAATTAAACAATTTCAAACAGGGCCCACAGGTACAACCCCGCAAACCCCAGCTACGGCCCTGACTACAAGTATTTAATTAGTAAATTATCAGTATAGCTATAAGTTCAGTTTTAGTATAGTTGCAGTACAAGCTAAAAACATTGATGCAAACTAGTCGTGCACTCAAAGTTTACTACTGTTATATGTAAAGTATACTTTTATATACTAGAAAGTGGGCCAATTTAGTATCAAGGAGTATTGAAATAGTGCTTACAAGTATACTACTAGTCCACTGATATTTGTATGCTTACTACATAAAGTATACTTTAAAATATACTTGAACTTTACTTAAGTATACTTAATAAAATAAACTTGAAGTATGCTACTTTTTTGTAAGGGTATATACTGACAATTTTGTGTAAAATTTTCAATTTATACTAAAAGATTGCTAGTAAATTTGACACGTAATTAAAAATAAATAACGTTAAATTACACACGAGAAACTGAAACAGTGTTTTTTGTGTTCACTCACAATAATTCGTTTTATTTACAAATTTGACTGTATAGAGCTATAAAATAAACATAGAGCGCAGATCAGATGTTAATATGTTTATGTGTACACATTGAGATCTCTGACTTTCGATGCATACTTTGAGATCTTGGCTAATTTTAGAGACATTGAAATATCTTATGAAACTTCAGAGAGGATATATGTGAGATTAATGGGGTCTTTTTGAAAGAAGAAACATTTGAGAAGCAGGAGACTTCACTGAACCGAAGGAAATATTGAGATTTAAGTGAGAT
>CM049821.1:5201166-5218666 GCA_027422435.1 Schizopygopsis pylzovi | reverse complement strand
TTTTTACTGCTTTGGTGGAATCCAGAATAAGAGTGGAACATAGATTCTTTCAAATTACAAATAACTTGCTTGAGTTTGAGTTCAAGTGGTGTGCAAATAGAGCTTTACTGTCACTTTGTGAAGATGAGGAAATAATGTTTAATTGGTGACACATGGTAGTCATGTTGATTAGGACTGTTTATTATCATTGGTGTTTATTTTTATTTATTTATATTTTTTGTGTTTTTTAATGCCTCCTGAACACATTGCAATGTGATATGTGTGGGGTATAATGTAGCACTTGTTTTTAGATGTTTTAATAAAGTGTGTTAAAAGTCAAAAGTCTCTGTCTGTCTGTCTGTCTGTCTGTCTGTCTGTCTGTCTGTCTTTCTGTCTGTCTCTCTCTCTGTCTATTGATCTGTCTGTTTGTCTATCTAGCTATCTATCATTGTATCTGTCTCTGTGGATCTTTCCATCTATCTATCTGCCTCCCTGATTCTCTCTTTCTGTCTATCGGTCGATCTATCTATCATTCTGTCATACGTAACCTCAGTCTTCCAGCACTGACCCATGACCCCTCCTGGTTCTCCTAGGATTCGGATGGTTTTTCCGTCCTGGAGCAGCTGGGACTGGACCAGAACTCTGATTTCTCAGACTCCTGCGTGCAGCAGCGGTTGGACGAGAAGCGAGAGAGGATTCGGAGGGAGATCCGGAAGGAGCTGAAGATAAAAGCGGGCGCAGAGAACCTGCGGCGGGCCACCACTGTCAAACGCAACGCCCAGCAGGTGGATAGCCAGTTACGCAGCTCCAGCCGCAAACTGGACTCGCTCCACACTCAGCTGCAAGAGCTGGACGCCCACATCGTAGTCAAGGGTCACGATGACAGCAAAGGTCAGGGGTCACCTTTGTTATCTTACCTTTAAAAAGATGAAAATTCAATCATTATTTAATCTCCCACATGTCGTTCCAAACAAGGACATCGGCAAAACAGTTCATGTGACACCAGGGGTTCAACCATAATTTAACGAAGCTACGAGAATACTTTTTGTGCACAGACATTTTTATTTGCAGTCCTCATAATCCTGTTAGACCGTTACCCCAGATGAATGTTTGACCCTGTCTTTGATCCACAGATGACCTTCAGTCTCTTGGGATGCCAGGTCGCTCTTCAGCCAATCAGGACAGGATTAAGGCTCTGGAGCGACAGCTCAACATCGAACTGAGGGTCAAACAGGGGGCAGAGAACATGATCCCCGCCTATGCCAATGGGGTTACCAAGGTACTGACTGTCTATCTATGTGACTGTAAATCTATCAGATTGTCTATTGATATGTCTGTATTGATATCTCCATCTATCCATCTTTCTGTGCTCCAGGATAAAAAGCTGCTTCAGTCAGCTCAGCAGATGCTGCAGGACAGTAAGACGAAGATTGACATCATCCG
The DNA here is from genome assembly GCA_027422435.1 of Schizopygopsis pylzovi. Classification (NCBI taxonomy): domain Eukaryota; kingdom Metazoa; phylum Chordata; class Actinopteri; order Cypriniformes; family Cyprinidae; genus Schizopygopsis; species Schizopygopsis pylzovi. The sequence goes on along the minus strand of CM049821.1, from coordinate 5,217,244 downwards.
TATGCAGATCCGTAAAGCCATGCAGGCCAACGAACAGACAGACGACACTCAGGGTATGTCTCACCGCTACAGACATGCTCTGTCTGTCTGAGCGTTTATCAGCTTAACATGATCATCGACCTCTTTAACATCACTTTTCTCTGTTTGCCTCTCTGGAGGGAGTCTCATCTCATATAGTCAGACTTCTTCAACATTAGTCTTGTCCTGCAGCTCAGGTTTACTCAACAGTGATATTGTGATATAAGGCTACTAAAATGAATTGTATCCAGTGTAATATTTAATATATTGTTAGGACATCTCGTCAAACAGTTTTATTCTGGCAAGTGACGAATGACTGTCTGTCTTTCCAGACTGCTGTTTATCTTTTTAGACGAACTCAAAAGGGGAAATTATGAAGACAATTTAACCTCATCTTTACTATACAATGACAGTTCATAGTGTCTATAGTCTTGGCCTATAATCCAAGGTCGTTATGTTATTAAAGTAGTTTTACAGTACCGATAGTGTCAGTGCAGTTGAAATGAAAAATAATTGTCTTTTAAACTTGTGTGAGGAACAGACCCAAATGTAATTCTCTATTCACCATCGATCTTCACAAACCAATGGCATTTGGCTGCAACAAAATCAAACGTTTTGCAAGTGCAAATCCAGCATTTTGGCATAAAGGAAGACTTCCAGTCAATAACGGGTTCATTTTTATCACACAATGACTTCAGAAGACTTATCATATAGTGCAAGTTGTATGGGCTGATACTTTTAGTAAAAAATTGAAAAAAGATCTGCACACTGTTAATCTCCCTTTATTCAAAATATTTAAAAGTAGCAACGTTTCGGTCAAATACCTTCGTCAGGCAAACACATACGTTTAGTACCATACTATAGTGCTACCTAATATACTATAGTCAGTGTGCGATTTGAAGGCAGGGGGGACGATGGGGGGGGTGTATTTTGATGATGTTATGCACTGTAAATGATGAGATTTACAAAGCCTTTGCAATGTGACGTTGAAAAACGTTGTTTTTAAAGTATTCCACAATCCGTTTACAAACTTTTTCACAGAAATAAGTTGAATTGAAATAAGCTAATTTAGTGGATAAACGTGTACAATTTCTCAGTTTAATTTGTTGTTATGTTCCCTATGTTCTATTGTGAATAAAATATTGGCTCATGTGATTTGAAAGTCTTTTAGTTTTCATTTTATTCAAATTTAAAAAACGTCCCAACATTTCCGTAATTCGGCTTGTAGAAAAGAACTGCGTTAAAATGTTTGGACGTTCTATCCCTTAATGAAACTATTTCTCAATGCCTTCATTGATAGAGAGTAAAAGAGTCAGATTTAAAGAAAGACGTGAGATGTAAACAGAGAGATGAGAGCTGGAGAAGAGCTGGAGGGAGGAAATGGATGGAGCTGAATCGTACGGCTCTAATGGACTCTAATGGCTTGTTGCGGCGCTGAAGTCTCATGTGTCCTGGGGCTGGACGGCAGCGGCTGGTTAAGAATAGATTTATTAATGCCGTTCCACCCTTCGGCCTTCAGCATCCATTGGCGGGCCGCTCGGAGAATGACGTTTGACATCCTGTGAGGGGATTTGAGGACGGGTGTCTCCATCAGTTTCACTTGATAATTCTTAATCAATAACATCAGTTCTGTTTCATTTGGTGATAATTCTGCTCTTCCAGAGTCTTGTTTACGGTTTGCGTAATATCACGTCCATGAGATCTCATCTTGTCAACCCATAATGTTGATTCTAAGAGCTAAAGTAGTAAATCAGGTTCATGTAATTTTGGTTGTTCTCCTTCAGGTCAGTCCATTGGCGGGCCGCTCGGAGAATGACGTTTGACATCCTGTGAGGGGATTTGAGGACGGGTCTCTCCATCAGTTTCACTTGATAATTCTTAATCAATAACATCAGTTCTGTTTCATTTGGTGATAATTCTGCTCTTCCAGAGTCTTGTTTACGGTTTGCATAATATCACGTCCATGAGATCTCATCTTGTCAACCCATAATGTTGATTCTAAGAGCTAAAGTGCTAGAAATCACGGTTCATGTAATTTCTGGTTTGTTATTTCAGTCAGGTCAAGTGCATTGCATTTCTTGTACTGCTGTCTGGCTGTATACTGCACCTTGTTGGCAGTTGTAGTCATTTATATTGGTACTCCATATATACTGCACATGGCATCCGACTGCATACTGTGAATATAGCATGAGCAGTTTGCCATTCTGAATATAACCTGAAGTGTGTGAAAGGGTCTGTTCTTCAGCTGCTGTTTCTGTCAGGTGGAGGGTTAGTCAGGAGGTACATCTCTAACCTAGTGTTATTGTATTATTGTTAATATCTTATTAATCGATTTATTAGTATTTAGATTTAAAAATATATGTATTTTAATCTTAGTTTAGGTTTTAGTAAATGTAGTTGTTTTTGTTATTATTATCTTTAATCTATCTATTTTATCTGTTTTAGTGATGTCTTATTTTTAACTTAAACTTGTTTAATTATTTTTATTTTTTTCAGTTTCATTTTATTTTTCAGTTGTACACATTTTAATTCTTCAACTTAAACTAAATGAAAATCAGAAATGTTGCTGTGGCTACTAATTTAAATAAAATAGATTTACTTTTATTATGTCATATAATATTTATTGAAATTTTAGTGTAAGTTTTAGTAATTTTGTTGTGTTTTTTTATTTTTGAATGTCTTTTATTCTATTTTATATCAGTTAGTTTAATTTCCAGTTGTAGTCTGGTTAATTTTTCAACTTAAATTAATTTTATTTCAGTTAGTTGCCACAGCAACATTTCTGTTTTTTATTTGAAGTTGTATCAGTTGTTAAATAGTCCAAATTACAATCATAAATCAAACATAAGCTCAATACAGATTTTCACTCCGTGACGGAGGTCTTGGGACAGTGCGTGTTTCTATTAATAACATCCCCCAGTAGGATCTAACGTGTGTGTGTGTGTGTGTGTGTGTGGGCATGTTTATGTGGTTTATGAGGACACAAATTTGTATAAAGACATGGGTATGACATAGGTATTACAAGGAGAAGGTGATTTATGAGGACATTTTCAGTGTCCCCATAATTCAAAATGCTTATAAATCATACAGAGTGTGTTTTTGGGGGAAAGTAGAAATGCACCGTCTCCTGTGAGGGCTAAGTTTAGGTGTAGGGTAGGTGTAGGGCAATAGCACATACGGTTTGTACAGTATAAAAACCATTACGCCTATGGAGAGTCCCCGTAAACCATAAAAACCAACGTGTGTGTGTGTGTGTGTGTGTGTGTGTGTGCGTGTGTGTGTGCGTGTGTGTGTGTGTGTGTGTGTGTGTGTGTCTCTCTCTCTCTCTCTGCAGGTAAGCCGGATCTGTGTGGGGTGGAGCTCCGCATCGAGGAGCTCTGGCATCATTACCGTGTTGAACATGCCATGGCCGAGGGTGCCAAAAACATGCTGAGACTTCTGGGAGCTGGAAAAGCACAGGACAAGAAGGCCATTGCTGAGGTGTGAGAAACAATATGACACAGGAAATACCTCAGGAGAAACTAAAGCTGACACAGATTACACACAGAAGTTGGCATTTGTTTGGATCGGAGGAATGAGGGTGAAGTTTTTGTTGGTTTTGTGTTCTAGGCTCAGACTCGTCTCAGCGAATCGTCCCAGCGCTTGGATCTTCTGCGAGTGTCATTAGAGCAGCGTTTGGTCAATCTACCAGAAGATCATCCGAAAGTGTGTCTGATCAAGGAGGAGTTACTGTTGGCATCGTCCTCGGCCTTCAGCTCCCGTCACAGCGCCCCCTACGTCCACAATCAGTACAGCACCCTCAGCAAACCCTCGCCGCTCACCGGTACGTCACTAACAGTGTTGGGGAAAGTTACTTTTAAAAATAATGCATTACAATATTGCGTTACTCCCTAAAAAAGTAACTAATTACGTTACTTAGTTACTTTTTATGGAAAATAATGCGTTACATTACTTTCGCTCTGCTCTGATTGGCTGTTTCAACAGTGCAGCTCAATGTTTAGCTCTGCTCTGATTGGCTGTTTCAACAGTGCGGCTCAATGTTTAGCTCTGCTCTGATTGGCTGTTTCAACAGTGCGGCTCAATGTTGAGCTCTGCTCTGATTGGCTATTTAAACAGTGCGGCTCAATGTTTAGCTCTGCTCTGATTGGCTGTTTCAACAGTGCCGCTCAATGTTGAGCTCTGCTCTGATTGGCTGTTTCAACAGTGCCGCTCAATGTTAGGCTCTGCTCTGATTGGCTGTTTCAACAGTGCGGCTCGATGTTGAGCTCTGCTCTGATTGGCTGTTTCAACAGTGCCGCTCAATGTTTAGCTCTGCTCTGATTGGCTGTTTCAACAATGCAGCTCAATGTTTAGCTCTGCTCTGATTGGCTGTTTCAACAGTGCAGCTCAATGTTTAGCTCTGCTCTGATTGGCTGTTTCAACAGTGCCGCTCAATGTTTAGCTCTGCTCTGATTGGCTGTTTCAACAGTGCGGCTCAATGTTGAGCTCTGCTCTGATTGGCTATTTCAACAGTGCCGCTCAATGTTGAGCTCCGCTTTGATTGGCTATTTCAACAGTGCGGCTCAATGTTGAGCTCTGCTCTGATTGGCTATTTCAACAGTGCCGCTCAATGTTGAGCTCCGCTCTGATTGGTTGTTTCACAGTGCGACTCAATGTTGAGCTCTGCTCTGATTGGCTATTTCAACAGTGCCGCTCAATGTTGAGCTCCGCTCTGATTGGTTGTTTCACAGTGCGGCTCAATGTTGAGCTCTGCTCTGATTGGCTATTTCAACAGTGCGGCTCAATGTTGAGCTCTGCTCTGATTGGCTGTTTCACAGTGCTGCTCAATGTTGAGCTCTGCTCTGATTGGCTGTTTCACAGTGCTGCTCATTTCAGTAGCTCACACAGCAGGAAGGAAATACGGGGAGGAAAATACATATTTCAATACTTTCTATTGCAGTTATATCATTGGGTAATTATACTGTAAACACCAGGGAGCCACTTTCAACTTTTTGAACTGCTTTCGAATGCACGATCGCATTTATGCTTTCGAGATTCGGGATCACACAAACTCTGTTTATATTATGGCAGTACTTACCACACTTTTCACAAGATCAGATGCTTGTCAGTGTTACTCAGGATCTGTAAATCATTCACCATCATCTTCAGTCATCTCATTTACTCTGTTTAGATGGTAAGTGAAATCTTATGTACTGTAACAGGCTACCGCTAGCAAGAAGCTAACCATGTCCCTTTAGTGGCTTGCGTTATTTTATTAGAACGCGTTATTTGCTTTCCGTGCCTTTCTGAATAAAGACACCAACCCATCCCTGCGCTTCACATCCCCTGCACAGCCTGGAACAAACAGACACTTTTATCCAAAGCGACTTACAGTACAATCAGGTTTTTGTCAGTATGTGTGTTCCCTGGAAATTGAACCCACAACCTTTGCACTGCTAACGCATTGTTCTACCACTGAGCCAAAGGAACACAAAACATTTATTTCCATGATCTGCCATCGTCTGTGTTGTCCGCGCTTGTTTCTTCACAAAACCTGCAGAACTGCTGATGGTTTGGCTGGGCTGGTCTAGAAAATGGGCGGGGTTATGCTAATGTTGGGGGCGTAACTATTAGTGATCCCGACTGTCACATCACAGTCGGTGTTATGTTCTGATTCGCCTGTTTTTCAGTGCTCTTTTGCATTCACGGTATTTACATAAGAAGGATGAAACTATGGTTTCTGAGGCTCACTGTAAGTCATTTCCATGTACAGAACTGTTATTATTCAACTTTGCCAAGCTAAAGACAGTTTTTCATTCCATGGCACCTTTAAATTATGAATGTAAATACCATTAACACATTTTAACCATATTAAAGACAGTAATATATTATCAAAGAAAAGTTAATATTAATTGTTTGCTTTTAAAAACATTTACATTTTAACAAAACAAAATGAATATATAGAAAAATATTCAAAATATTTTATGCAATCAATACATTTTCATACATGTATTTAATAATACATTGTATTGTTAATAACAATGAATACAATGTTAAATTATTATTACATATTTATTATTAGCTTTTTATTTCTGTTTGATATAATTTGTATTTAATTAAACACATTTTACTCAATTGCAATTACTGTAATGTGAAAAATTATCAGTTTTATGACAGTGGTAAAACAAAAATAGCTATAATAAAAGCGACTATAATACTGATGAATAAATGAATGTATTTATACATTTTTGTAGTACTATAATTATTCTTACTGGTGGAAATTAAAAGACCAGATTAACAAAAGAATGAGGGAAAAAATCTCACAATGCAAAAAAAACCCGAAAGAGTTTATTGGTCCTAAAATTGGCATCATTATATGTTATGTTTTAAATGCAAGATTTATTATCTTGATATTTTTTGTTTTGCGTTGATTTCGGGTGAAATATGATCGTGTTTGTGTGTCACATGTTTTAGAGAGTCCTCATCTGAATAACTGTAATGTAAATGTCACGTGTGTGTCCTGCTCAGGGATGCTGCAGGTGCGTCTGCTGGGGTGTGTGGGCTTGTTGGAGGTCGTCCCGGGCCGCAGTCGCGCGTCTCCAGTGGTTTTGCCTCACTTCAGTCCCGGAGACAGCCGACCCTTCAAACTCAGTCTGAGCAGCAGAAACAGCAGCTTCAGCCTGAAGATTCCCAGCAAGAGCGAAGAGCTGTCCTGTGAGTGTCTCGTTTAATCTACTGACAGATGCAGCTCCCGTGGACGGGCTTCTTAACAGAAATTAATGCTTCAGTATTGACAGTATTTATAGTGTTACAATAGATTTCAATTTCAAATAAATGCCGTTTTTTTATTTTCATTCAACTGTGAATCCTGAAAAATAAAATGAGTCCACAAAAAATATTCTGCTGCATAACTACTGTATTTTCAATCAGAAATGTTTGTTGAGCTGCAAATCATCATATTAGAGTGATTTCTGAAGATCATGTGACACTGAAGACTGGAGTAATGATGCTGAAAATACAGCTGCGCATCACAGAAATAAATGACATTTTAACAGATATTCACATGGGAAAAAATTAAGTTGTAATATTATTTAATGTTGTTATGTGATCAAATTAATGCAGCCCTCTTGAGCAGAAGAGATTTATTTAAAAAAAATTCAAACTGTAATTATTCAAAAAGTTTGAGATGTGGGCGGTCATTTGTTAATGAACTCTAAATATTAATATTTATAAAGGGAGTTAATTTTGTGCCGTTTTTATTTTTAATAAATCTTCTGAATTTACTAGTTTAAAGTTTTGAAATTCATTGTGTCAAAATAATGTCCAAAGTGTAAACCAATATGATAATTGATACAAGTCTTTTTAAGTATTGTAAGTATGTGTGTTGTTGATGGATTTAAGTGACCGTGTGGTGTGTTGTCGTGTGTTTAGCGGAGGTGAGCGCCGTGTTGAAGCTGGAGAACTGTGTGGTGGGACAGACGTGCTGGAAGAGTGTTGGTGAACAGACGTGGGATCAGACCTTCACTCTGGAGCTGGAGAGAGTGAGTAACACACACAGACACATACACACACACACACACACACACACACACACACACACACACAAACACCCACACACACACACACACACACACACACACACACACACACACAAACACCCACACACGCGGTCAGATATCCAGCTGATGTACTGGTTCAGTCCAGAGAGATGGAGATCGCGGTGTACTGGAGGGACTATCGCTCAATCTGCGCGCTCAAGTATCTGAAGCTGGAGGACTTTCTGGACAATCAGAGACACCGAATACAGCTGGAGCTCGAACCGCAGGGACTGCTGCTCGCCGAGGTACAAACACACACACAAACGGGGCCAACATGGCCGTAAAATCTGTACTGAATGCAATTTGCATGAGTTTAAGGCTGTATAGTGGTGTTTCCATCAAAACAATGACAAAAGTACTAGTAGTGGTGCACCGAAATGCATTTTTTACTAAAACAATTAAATTAAAATTCAGTAAAAGTGTTCAACTGAAAATAATGTTTATTTAGTAATCAATTAATTAATAACATTTTTGAATTTTTTTTTTGGGATTGATTGATTTTAAAATGCTATTTACAAATAATTCCTGGTTTGCTGTGCTTTCTTAGGGCGATTACAATTATATATATATATAAAAATATATATAAATAATGAAAAATAATTTTTATGATTATTTTAATAACAATATAAAATGAGTATTTATTTTTTACTACAACTGAAAAATGACAATACTATTATTTATTATCACATATTACAATTTCTTTATTTCCATTGTTGCACTCAAAGCTTCTTATATTGACGTCATGCATGGTCAGAAACACAGTTTGTATTCACGCTTGTGCTACAGGTGATGTTCTTCAACCCTGTGATAGAGCGAGGTCCACGTCTACAGCGGCAGAGGAAGGTGTTTTCCAAACAGCAGGGTAAATCACATTCACTGCCTCGGCTTCTCCTGCAGTGCATGCTGGGAACAAACACTGCACACAGAGGATGAATGCTCTGCTGAATGCACTTGTAGCAGTAAAGAATGCACTTTGAAATGTATTATGAAGTTAGAAGTAGATGCAAAAAACACCTAGTTATACTTGAATTATATTGAAAATGATAAAAACGGCCTTTTCTGTAAGGCAGCGGCTATTTGCACTAAGTGTAAATATCATATTTTCTTAGCGATAGATGCTATTTAGACTTTGTTAAAGTAGCAGGTCTTTCTGTTATTTATACTAGGCCTACTTGTTGCTAATTATCTGCCCCTCAGTATTGTATTACATCATAAAACAGTATACAATAATAACGTATTGAGTGTAAAGTATCATTTTAATTGAAATGATTAAATGGATGCCACCTTATTGGTACAATATAGCTCTCCCTAACCCTACCCCATACTTTATTTTCAACTTTTTGGTAATTTCCTTTATTGAAATCGAATGCCTTTATGATGTGATATGAGATTTGAAAAGGGAGAAAAATAAATTTCGGCAAAAGGTGGGTTCGTTCGTGTCAAAAAAGACCACGGCACGCGTTTTTCCATCTGCGTCATAGCCGTTTTTGATTATGTTGACTATCCCAATCACACGTTAGTGGGCGGAGTTAATGTAAATAGCCTCTGCCAACAAGGCGGGTTATTAAGTGTAACTAGCACTCCGGGTTTGAAACAATAAGCCTGAATGAATTTGTTTTAGTCTCCAAAAAAGGTATATATAATATTATATAACATGGTAAGTTACTGTATGCTTGTTTGCTCAGGTAAAGCGTTCCTGCGCGCTAAACAGATGAACGTGGACATGGCCACGTGGGTTCGTCTGCTGAAGAACGCCATTCCCATGAGCTCCTCCACACACAGCAACACACACAACAGCAGGTACTGTAACACACCGCAAACACACACCTGATCACCCGACCGACCTCATGAACTCCACCCTCTCCTCGACAGTGAGATCAGCATCCAGAAGATCCAGCTGGACGGCGACTCTCCTCCATCTGTGACGAGGACAAACACACAGACGGTAAACCTGAGAGTATTAATCACTTGATTATCTTCTGTCTTTTGAGTGCTGCAGCACCATAGAAATTCTTCATTTGTTTTACAAACTTTGTAACAGCACTGATTTGTATTTATTTATTTACTAATTACATTTTATTTTCACTTATATGCAAACAAACTTATTTCATATAGAATTTGATATTTTATAACTATATTTTATTTTATAATTTGTCTTGTAAGCATAGCTGCACCATAAGAATAAATAAAAACAGTGCTGTTTTGAAGTTTACAATGTTATTAATTTATTTATTTACAGGCAGTTATTTAAACCATTAGTTTTTTATTCTATTTTAAAATGCAAACACATTTCTTTATTATATAATGTGATATTTTATCTTCTGTCTGTTGTGGACCCATATAAATTAATTACAATAAAGAATGTATTTAATATATAATTTGATATTTTACAATTTGTCTTTCAAGTGTAAACTTAATAACACTGATATTATTTGTTTACCTTGAATTTAATTGATTTTATTTTAAAATGTAAAGTTTTGACATTTCAACTTTTGTCTTTTAAATGTAGCAGCACCATGGAAATGAATAACATTGTAACCCTCATAGCAGCACTGATTTAGTTTTTTTATTTAGTAAATGTATAATTTTCAATAATTGAAAACTCTCTCTCGGATGTTTTATTGACATGAACTGTATATTTGTATGCCCAAAGCATTTTCAACTAAGCTGCATATAATGCGATAAAAGTTACTCCAGTATTAAAGTGTTATTAAATATTATTAATATTAAATATTAATATTTCAATTAAAGTGAAATAATATGCGCAAAATAAAGAAAATGAAATAGTCTAAGCTAATAATAATAATAAATGAATTGAACAAAAAGGAAATGTTTAATCAATAATAATCATTTGATAATATTAATAATCTGTTGCTCAGGTGGACATTGGCCCAGCGTCCGAGCCGGTCTCTCCTCCTGATCCTGCTCCTCCGGAGAGGGTTGTCAGGACCAGTTCCCATAACTCCCAGCGCAGGTACACGTCCCACCAGCTCACAATATGTCTTCCAGAGCGGGCCAAGACACGGCATGAGACAAACACACACACATTCACACGTACATGATCCCTGTGATGATGTTTCTGACCTCACACCAGCTCTTCCCTTCAGTTTAATTACATCCGGACTCTGTGTGTTTGTGTGTGTCTCTCACTCTCTCTCTCGGTGTGTGTGTGTGTGTTTGTGTGTGTGTGTCTCTCTCTCTCTCGGTGTGTGTGTGTGTGTGTGCGCGTGCGTGTGTGTGTGTGTGTCTCTCTCTCTCTCTCTCTCTGTGTGTGTGTGTGTGTGTGTGTGTCTCTCTCTCTCTCTCGGTGTGTGCACGTGCGTGCGTGTGTGTGTCTCTCTCTCTGTGTGTGCGTGTGTGTCTCTCTCTCTGTGTGTGCGTGTGTGTATCTCTCTGTGTGTGTGTGTGTGTGTGTGTGTGTGCGTGTGTTTCTCTCTCTCTGTGTGTGTGTGTGTGTCTCTCTTTGTGTGTGTGTGTGTGTGTGTGTGTGTGTGTGTGTGTGTGTGTGTGTGCGTCTCTCTCTCTCTCTCTGTGTGTGTGTGTGTGTGTGTGTGTGTGTGTGTGTCTCTCTCTCTCTCTGTGCGTGCATATGTGTGCGTACGTGTGTGCAGGCCGTCCAAAAGCTCTCTAGGTCTTCAGGATTTCCGAATGATCGCAGTGTTGGGCCGAGGACATTTTGGCAAGGTAACTGGAACATGTTCAGCCGCAGAACTATTAGCAAAGCAACTAGACAGACAGAATCAAGACATCCGTCAACAATTTGTTTAATTTATCTTGTGCATGCTTTAAATATTCTGCCTAATGTGATTATGCTTTCTGCTAAGAGTGTGGCATTCTACATTTAACATATTTTACCACAATTTTCACACTTTCTGACTATTGATGACTTTTCTGGACAAAGTAACTAATAAAAACGTGTCTTGCAAGCAGTGTTATTTATATACTAGTCTACAGCAGTGATTTTGATCATATTGAAAACATATTTTTGTTTTCCGATATTTCAGCTTTCTTTTTCATTTTAAGTTTTAGTAATTTTATGTTTAGGTATTCTTTTTTTTTTTTGGTTTTACTTCCATTTTGGAATTTTTGTCCTCCAACTTTTTTCAGTTTTATTTCAGTTACTAATATTTGTATATTTTTTTATTTCAGTTAACACAAATGTTTTTTGTTTTGTTTTATATTGTTTAGTTAATGCTTGCATCATTGGGGGGGTATTTTCCTTATTGGACAAATTGTTCTGTAAAAAATGGTCTTGCAAGCAATGTTATTTTAGTATTTATTTATGCAATACTATTATTGTGTGTGTGTGTGTGTACTATTTAATTTATATTTTATAAAGTTAAATATATAAATATAAAATAAATTACTAAACTGCTAGTAAGTCCTACACAATTTTTTTTTGGAATTACATTAACAGGAAAAGCAATGAGAGAATTGTTGTATCATCTCTATTGGAGACACTATTTTTTGCAAGGCGCCAGGTGTGAATGAAGTGTCTGTTAAACATGATATGCATGTTTCCAGGTGATGCTGTCCGAATACAAACGCTCAGGGAAGGTGTACGCCATCAAGGCACTGAAGAAAGGAGACATTGTGGCACGAGACGAGGTGGAAAGGTGAGGAACTTCATTTAAGAAAATAGCTTTTTAACAGTTTCTCCTCTTCTCTGATTGCTTGATATTTGTATTACTTCCTAGTAAAATATTGTGAAAATATTTAGTTTCTTGCTTTAAGCATTAATATAGTAAATCATAAATCTAGTGAACTTCACTGCACAAAGTGTTTTTTTAATGCAAACCTACATTTAATTTGTTCAGTGTTCAGTCTAAACTCTCTCCACTCTCTTCTAGTTTGTTGTGCGAGAAGCGAATCTTCGAGGCGGTGAACAGCGCACAGCATCCGTTCCTCATCAACCTGTTTGCGTGTTTTCAGACGTCAGAACATGTGTGTTTTGTGATGGAGTACACGGCCGGCGGAGACCTGATGATGCACATACACGCAGATGTCTTTTCTGAATCACGCTCCGTGTAAGTGTGATTCTCTCACCTAGTTAACATGCAGCACTAGTAATCATTACTGTACATCATTAATCATTACTGTACATCATTAATCATAACTGTACATCAATAACCATTACTGTACATCATTAATCATAACTGTAAGGCAAGGCAAGTTTATTTATATAGCACATTTCATACACAGTGGTAATTCAAAGTGCTTTACATAAAAAGTGAAATAATCATTCACAGCAATAAAAACAAGGAGTTAAAAATAATAAAACAAAGAATTTTAAAATGATATAGAAATTGATTTAAAATGAAATTTAAAACAGTTAAATAGTAAAGGATTATACATAAAATAATGCAGTCAGTTCGGACGTAGCACAGCGCTCATTCAACAAATGCACAGCTAAATAGATGAGTTTTGAGTCTGGATTTAAATGTGGCTAATGTTTTAGCACATTTGATCTCTTCTGGAAGCTGGTTCCAGCTGCGGGCGGCATAATAGCTAAAAGCGGACTCCCCTTGTTTTGTGTGAACCCTTGGTATTTCTAACTGACTCGATCCTAATGATCTGAGTGGTCTGTTAGGTTTATATTCAGTGAGCATATCTGCCATATATTTAGGTCCTAGACCATTGAGTGACTTATAAACGAGTAAAAGTACTTTAAAATCAATCCTAAATGTAACTGGAAGCCAGTGTAAGGACCTGAGGACTGGTGTGATATGCTCATATTTTCTGGTTCTAGTCAGAATCCTGGCAGCAGCGTTCTGGATGAGCTGCAGCTGTCTAATGGTCTTCTTTGGAAGGCCGGTGAGGAGACCATTACAATAATCCACCCTGCTGGTGATAAAGGCATGAACAAGTTTCTCCAAGTCTTGACTGGAAACAAAACATCTAATTCTTGCAATGTTTTTGAGATGATAGTATGCTGATTTAGTTACTGCTTTGACATGACTACTAAAGCTAAGGTCTGTCTCCAGAATCACCCCAAGATTTCTGACTTGATTTTTAGTTGTTTGACCCCTAGAGTCAAGGTATGCATTCACCTTGAGAACTTCATCTTTGTTTCCAAATGCAATGACTTCAGTTTTCTCCTTGTTTAACTGAAGAAAGTTTTGGCACATCCAACTGTTAATTTCATCAATGCATTGGCAGAGGGAGTCAATGGGGCTATAGTCATTTGGAGATAACGCTAGGTAAATCTGGGTATCATCAGCATAGCTGTGATAGGCAATTTGGTTCTTCCTCATTATCTGACTTAGTGGGAGCATATACAGGCTAAACAAGAGCGGTGCAAGAATTGAGCCTTGTGGGACTCCACATGTCATGGACGTCCACTTAGACTTATGCTCTCCTATACTCACATAATAACCTCTCCCTTCTAAGTATGACCTGAACCATTTGAGTGCCATCCCAGAAAGCCTGACCCAGTTTTCCAGTCTCTCTAGAAGTATGTTATGATCGACAGTGTCAAACGCAGCACTAAAATCTAGTAGTACCAGCACTGATATTTTGCCAGAATCAGAATTAAAGCGAATATCATTTATTATCTTAATGAGTGCTGTCTCTGTGCTGTGATGCACGCGGAAACCAGATTGAAAATTATCCAGGAATCCATTTGAGTTTAAGTAGTTGTTCAGCTGATTAAAAACTACCTTTTCAATAATCTTACCTATGAAAGGAAGATTTGATATTGGTCTATAGTTGCTCAACATGGTGTTATCAAGATTGCGCTTTTTCAGAAGGGGCTTAACAACTGCAGTTTTCAGGGAGTTTGGAAAAGTCCCAGAAAGAAGTGAGGTGTTCACCACTTCTAAGAGATCTGCTTCTAAACAGTTAAGCACACTTTTGAAAAAAGATGTGGGAAGTGTGTCAAGATAGCAGGTTGACGATTTAAGATGCTGTACTATTTCTTCCTAAATTTTGCTATCAATTGTTTTAAAAACAGACGTAGTCACTTCTTTTTGAGATTGCTGTCGAATCTGTGTGACCTCTGTATTACAGGAAGATGTGCCAATCTCCTTCCTGATATTACTGATCTTCTCTGAAAAGAAGGAAGCAAACTCATTGCATTTGCTGTCAGAGAGCATTTCACTGGGAATCTGACTTGGGGGGTCTGTCAGTCTCTCAACAGTAGCAAAAAGAGTGCGAGTGTTGTTTAAGTTACTGTTTATAAGGTTTGAGAAGAAGGTCTGTCTAGCTGTGGCTAGTTCCAGATTGAAAGCATGAAGGCTGTCTTTATAGATGCTATAGTGTATTTCTAGTTTCGTCTTCCGCCACATCCGCTCAGCTTTTCTGCATTGTCTTTTCATATTCTGAACTGCTGTTGATTTTCTCCAAAATGATTTTTGTCTGCCATTCTTCTTGCTGACCTTTATCGGTGCAATATCATCAATAACATTCTTAACTTTTGAGTTAAATGAATCCAGGAGAAGATCAACAGAGTCTGCAGAAATGCTTGGTGTTAAAGATATTGCCTTCATAAATAGAACACTAGTGTTCTCATTAATGCATCTCTTTCTGACAGAGACAGATCTAGATTCAGTGGTGACAGAGATCAATATATCAAAGAAAATACAGAAGTGATCAGACAGAGCTACATCCTTAATGACAATGGATGAAATGTTTAGACCTCTACTGATGAGTAAATCTAGAGTGTGTCCACGATTGTGTGTGGGTCCGTGCACATGCTGAATCAGGTCAAAAGTGTTTAAAACAGTTACAATTTCTTTTGTAGTTTTGATTTCAGCATTGTCTATGTGAATATTAAAATCCCCTGCAATAGCAAAACAGTCAAACTCTGAGGAAATCATTGATAACAGTTCTGTGAACTCTTCAACAAAGGCTGAAGAGTATTTTGGAGGCCTGTAAATGATAATAAACAGAATGCGTGGGGCACCTTTCAGCACAATACCTAGATATTCAAAAGACAAGTACTGACCAAATGACACTTGCTTGCATTGATAAACATCTTTAAACAGAGCAGCTACACCTCCACCTCTCCTAACAGTCCTGCAGACACTTATAAAATTAAAGTTAGGACAGTGAGGACTGTTGCACTGCAGTTGTCTTCTAGCCATGTTTCAATTAGAAACATAAAATCCAGGTTGTTTGTGGTTATTAAATCATTGATACATCATTACTGTACATCATTAATCATAACTGTACATCATTAATCATAACTGTACATCATTAATCATAACTGTACATCATTAATCATAACTGTACATCATTACTGTACATCATTAATCATAACTGTACATCATTAATCGTTACTGTACATCATTAATCATTACTGTACATCATTAATCATAACTGTACATCATTAATCGTTACGGTACATCATTAATCATTACGGTACATCATTAATCGTAACTGTACATCATTAATCGTTACTGTACTTCATTAATCATAAATGTACTTCATTAATCATACTGTACATCATTAATCATTACTGTACATCATTAATAATTACGTAC
>CM049821.1:5100814-5201066 GCA_027422435.1 Schizopygopsis pylzovi | reverse complement strand
GTGTTTGCTGCTGACCTTTGATGATTCAGTTCAACCATACTAATAAGCAAAAATGACTTTAGATAAACTAACAATTGTGCTTCATTTTCTTTTTTTATTGCTGAAGAGTGTTAATCTTCTCCTGTGTTCTTCTGTACAGACGTGATTTACTCGTCCTTCAGCCTGAGGTTTATTCATTACACTTTTTTGGTGTGAAAGGGTTTTACATTTGCTATAAATATAACTTCTTGTATTAAAAACAAAAAATCAAGTCCTGCTCATATTTAAAAAGTAACACGAAAGTAACGCAAAAGTAATGTAACGCATTACTTTCCATAAAAAGTAACTAAGTAACGTAATTAGTTACTTTTTTAGGGAGTAACGCAATATTGTAATGCATTACTTTTAAAAGTAACTTTCCCCAACACTGCTCCTGCGTAACAGCTTACGTCCAACTCAGAGACGCAAATGAAACTCACTCTCCTGTCAGGACACTGTTAATGCATTCACACAAAATCACCACACATCTGCGCAAGCTTTCACATGCAGCCTTGAGAAATGTGTCTGGCTGCTCTCTCTTTCACCTGCATTACTGAAACAACTGAAAGCACAGCTTTATAATCTGTTGTATTCTGGTCATTTCAGTTGGGCTTTACCTGTAGTTCTGACCACAGCCAGCAGGAAGAAGAGTAGAGCACCGCCTGACCAGGGCATCATCCTTCAGCACTTCACAGATTTCAGACAGAATTCAGTCTACCAACATACTAACTGAGGGATGTGAAAGAGAGCAAGTCAGAGACGCAGGAACAAGACAGAACGAACTGAAGCCAGCATCTCGATATTCAGATTATATATATATTGTTTTAAGACTTTTTATTTTAAATCATAAGCTCAGTTATAAAATATCCCTTATGAAAATTAACCATGGTTTTACTACCAAAAAAAAAACAAAAGGTTACTCATAGCTAAACCATGGTAACCTCAAATTAACCATGATTTTGCTATTCTGACCATAGTTAACCATGGTATTTGCAGTAAAACGGGTTATACAAATGGTAATCAATACGCCAAAAAGCCATACACTTTTATTACAATAAAACCATGGTTAATTTTCATAAGGGAAAGCGCATTTTAGTGCAAATATACACTGTCTCTATATATTGTACTCAACACATATTCTGCATACTAATTACAGAACGTGTTTAATGATGTTTTTATATAATTAAGAATTTATAAACAATTTACTATAATGATAATAATAAAACAATTCCACGCTCAATTTAGTAAACACACACAACTTAAGCAAAATAGATTAATTAAACCTTAATTGTTTAATTTATCCCATCTTTTATCATATTTTAAGAAATATATATTTAGATCCTCCAAAACTCACCTGCAGCTAGGCTTGGACCCAAATGAAATCACTGATCACTCACCCGAGACCCCCAGCAGAGGACAGGACAGCTGGACCCTGAATGGACCGCGCAGAAGAGGTCGATCCGTGTCTTCTGATGGGGTGAGAAAAGTTCGGGTCAGCTGATGTAGTTCAGAGGGGGGCGGGGCCGAGTGGAGCGGAGACGCGCGCGCTGGAGGCGGGAAGAGCTTTCCCGCGCGCTGGACTGAGGGAGAGAACGATTGAGGAGCTAGCGTCGAAAACAGGTATAAAAGACACATCGCGATTACACTTAGTGAACATTTAAACAAATCTACGTTTCTGGTGTGAACAAGACAACTTGGAAACGAAAAAAGTGAGAGAAAAGCCCGTTGTTGTTGTTGTTTTTCCCAGACAAAAAGTAGCCTGCTGTGGTGGTAATATAATAGTGATGTGGTAAGTTAATGAGGACATGTTTTGATTCGTACCGCGCCACAATCATCGTGGTAATACTACGGTACTTTTGTTAGTTCAAATTAAAAACAGGACAACTTAGAAACCAAAAGTGAGAAAAGACCCGTGTTTTGTTTTTTTGGACAAAAAGTACTAGTGGTAATAGTGATGTAAGATGTGAATGACACGTTTTCCATTCATTATGGCAATACTACAGTAGTACTTTTAGTATTCTTGTTATAGTTAAAATTCATTTAGCTGTTTGAAGAGAAAGATTCAAATGTGGGCATTAAAAACCACAACACGATTAAATCTTGTAAGATTATTTTATTTTCTGACAAACAATTAGTGTGGTGGTGCTATGGTACAGTTATATGGAGATTTAGTAGATGATAAGGAAGAACTTTAAGTATATGATAACAACAACAAAAAGTACCATGGTATTATTATGATGCTTTGGATGTTACCATGGTACTTTGTTGTTGTTGTTGTTGTGGTTATCATGAATCAACCAAGCATTTATTTAGCTGATTGTTCCTGTTAATTCTGCACACAGTGATCAATTAACACAAAATCAAAATCCTTAATAAGTTTGCAATGGCATTGATTTCAAAGCGTTCCTCGCAATTCAACTAATCACTTGGCTCAATTATTTTGCTTAGTTGATGACCATAAGAAATAATTGAATTCATCCAGAAATTGAATTTTCTAATAAGACCAGTGTTTTAGTTATTATTTTCTTTTTGGTCAAAGTGACATATTTCATTGGATTAGATGTTGTTGTTTCACAGAAGAGCAGGTGAGAGTTGGGCACCGCTAAAGCTCCCTATAGTGAACCTTTTACAAAATATCACGCTATTGCCTGTTATTGTCTCCACGGCAACAGTATAACCAAAGTCCTGTTTTAGCAGTAACTCAATGTTGAGCTGATTTCCAGAAAGCACTTATAGCCTGATCAACATGTTGGATAAAAGCATTTGGCAAATAAATATAAGTACAACCAACTATGTCCTTCATTTTAAAATACAAGTAACTAAAAGTCTTATGTGTGGGGTCTGAACACTGTGAAGTCACACTTAACACTGAAGATTGATCGTTCATTACTTTTACGAATCTTATTATAATTAACTATCTAAAAAAAAAAAACCCTGATTGATCAAATGTCCTCTATAAAAATATTAACATCTTTGGGTTTTAGACACCAATAATGTCAAAGAATGTTTTACTTGCTAACATTCTCTGATTGATTTAAACAGTATTATACACCAAACAACATAACTACCTCGAATAACAAATCATATTTAGAACTTATATCCGCAATACTTTCTGAGTCAAACAGATGTTAAAGTTGTAATAACATGGCTTTGATCAGAGGAGCATATTAAGAATCAAGGATAGATAAGAGGCTTGGTTAAAATTATTTTAAATAAGCCAGCATGAGAATAGTGAGAAAATGCCTCCAGAAAAGAAAATTCCATGTTATCCCTTTGAGTCGTTAAAAATTATTAAACAATACTGAATATAGAATCAGAAATAGATAAAAGATAGAAAGTATTATGGCTTTAGTATCACATGGTTTCATAAGAGCAAAAGTTTAATTGTGAACTAAAACTGTTTTAAAGTTTGGTGAACAAAGTCTTTTTTTCCCTTTTCAATTGGCATCGGTATCCATTTTACACTAATGTAAACCAACAATAGTATGAGGAGTTTTTATTACATTTGGAGATTTTAACATTTTAAATCTCTCTAGCATTTTTCATATCTTTGCATGCAAAAAAAAAACACTGGATTTCATGCAAAAGCACTGCAGACGTCGTGAACATCTAAGGTACTGTCAGTATTGGACATGTTTTCTGATATCTCATCCACACTGATTCTGTATGGACACAGGAATTGCTTGTCACTGGATTGCTGTAATCCTAATTCACTCAACTTCAGTCATATTCATGAACTGCAATAGTTAACCAATTGTCTGCTTGCACATAAACCCACAGTATTTTACAATATAAAGCCAATAAAACAAATTTTGTATCAGTGTCCCACCATCAGATTAAACAGCTGTCCTTTAGGATCATGGCCACAGCTTCTCCTCATGGTCAACTAGCCGAGGGAAGACAGCTAATTGACTTTGGAGGACTTGGTCTACAAGATAAAAACAAAAATGATGTAAACAAATAAAAAGACACACATAGAAAGAGATATATTAAGAGAGATTGTAAACAACTTTACCAGATATAACAGATATAAGCATTTTTGGAGTCGCTGAAAAACAAACATGGTTGTTATCTTCACCTTGAGCAGAAACATGGTGGAACAGAAAGCTTCTGTCTGCAGATGAACAGATTACTCTACTGTTAACAGACACACAAGACCAACATCTTGAATTGTCAAAAACTCAAACACACATTGGTTTGAAATGCTTCTCAAGGAAAAACTGCTTTTCATTTACTGTGTTCTCTGAAACAAGCAACACTTTTACTAGAAGAGTCCACTTTTACAGTTTTTAACTATAGTAAAACCATAAAACAATATTTAAAATAAGATAAACATTAATAATATATATATATATTAGTGGTGGGCCGTTATCGGCGTTAACGTGCTGCGTTAACGTGAGACTCTTATCGGCGATAAAAAAAAATATCGCCGTTAATCTATTCTCAAAGTTGGGTTGGGAGCTGGGTCTATACTATGCAAGCTATGATGACTTTCACCCTGATATTTTAGCGCGGATGTATACCTAGCCGAATTGCACTGTAGGGGGCGAGAACGAGTCTTCGAACTAGAGGCTCGCAGTCCGTGATGGACAGATTGTTAACGGCTGGTCTATGTGGTAATACAATCGGGCAGGACATCCAAACGCTCATCTATCATTCATCAACCTCAAATATGGCTTTTCATCTGAAAGATGTATGTAGTAGCAACTTTACATGGCCGCTCAATATGATGTTAACCTAGAGAAATGTGCGCTATTGAAGTGTTTGTGTGGAAGCGCGTTTGCTGCAAGACAGGCTCCGGTGCGTTCACTTGCTCTTAAAATCTCCGTCATTTTTGGTCATACAGATAAAAGTAGCCTAATACATCTTTCGAATCTGTAAAGACTCTACGTTTATTTGTGTGCACTCAGAATAACAACGAAACGTTGCGCTTTTAAGCAAACAGGATGCGCTTTAGGTCTCATGTGAACTTGAGAATTCACTCCCGTGTCACCCTCTGCTTCGAACCTGTGTGTATGCCTAACGTTACTGTGAAATTACCACATCAGACGTGACGTGCTAACATGGATGCAGCTATGAAGCCGCCGGGTTTGCTTCAGGGAAAATTTATTTTTAAGAAGCTTCCCAATGGAAACTGTAAACAGTTCATCACGACCTCTTATGTAGGCCTACAGTTCAAAATTCATGTTTAACTGAATAAACAGTTAGTAAACACAAGTACATCTTATTGAACATAGTTTATTTTCATCACCAATTATCATAGTAGAACAGCTTTCTCAAGCAGTTTGTGATGCATTTTGGAAACAGGAGATGAGCCCCTGGTCTAATGCGCCACCTGGCTTGAGAAACCCGTTCTCAAAGACTTACTTTTAGCCATTATTTGGGTAGCACACATATTCTGAATGCCTTCGGCAGAATTCAAATGAGCCATTTTAATCTAGATTAATCTAGATTAATTTCAAAATTAATCTAGATTAATCTAGATTAAAAAAATTAATCTATGCCCACCCCTAATATATATATATATATATATATATATATATATATATATATATTCATATTCAGTCATGGCCAAACATTTCGGCACCCTTGCAATTCTGTCAGAAAATGCAACCCTTTTCTCAGAAAATTGTTGCAGTTGCAAATGTTTTGGTACTTGCATGTTTATTTTTTTGTTTGCATTGGCACAAAAAAAAACAGAGAAGAAAAGTCAAATCTGATACAAATCCACACAGAAACTGGACAAAATTATTGGCACCCTTAACTTAATATTTGGAAGCACCCCCTTTGGAAACATTAACTGAAATCAATCGCTTCCGGTAACCATGCATGAGTTTCCTCTCTTCCTCTGTACTGGACCACTCTTCTTTTGCAAACTGCTCCAAGTCATTCAGATTTGTAAGATGCTTTCTCCCAACTGCTGTTTTGAGATCTTTCCATGGGTGTTCTATGGGATTCAGATCTGGATTCATTGCTGGCTATTTCAGAACTCTCCAGCGCTTTGTTTGTAACCATTTCGGAGTACTTTTTGAAGTGTGTTACGGGTCATTGTCCTGCCATTGACCCATAACCTCTGGTGGAGATGCAGTTTTCTGACACTGGCCACTACGTTGCGCCCCAAAATTCTTTAGTAAAGGCATCCAGTGCCAGAAGCAGCAAAGCAACCCCAAAACATCTTTGAACCTCCACCATGTTTGACTGTAGGGACTGTGTTCTTTTCTTTGAAGACCTCATTTATTTTTCTGTAAAAAGTTCCATGATGTCCTTTACCAAAAAGCTCTACTTTTGTCTCGTCTGTCCACAGTATGTTCTCCCAGAAGGATTGTGGTTTTGTGTTTTGTTTTTTGTATTTTTTTCTCTCAAATCCACAGACAACTCACTCTTTCCACTTCTTTCTTTTCTCCATGCTCGGTGTGACGCACAACACAAAGGTTGAGTCAACTTTTCTCCATTTTAACTGGTTGCAAGTGTGATTACTATATTGCCCACATCTGTTACTCGCCACAGGTGTGTCTAAGTACAAATTGCAGGAGCATCACATGCTTGAAAAGCAGTTATTTCTTACAATTTTGACAAGGCGCCAATCATTTTGTCCAGTCCATTTTTGAGTTTTTTTGTGAAAGTTTATCAAGGTTGACATTTCTTCTCTTTTTTGTGTGTTGTTGCAGGGCAAACAGAAACAATACGCACGTGAATACCAAAATAATTGCAATTAGAACAATTTTCTGAGAGAAGTGTTGCATTTTCTGACAGAATTGCAAGGGTGCCAATATTTTTGGCCATGACTATGTATAAACTAAAACTTTAACTAAAATTAAAAAGAAAACAGGACATCTACAGACTAATTCAAAATGGGATTAATAAAAGTCTCACTCTCAAAGAAATAAAACTTCAACATTGAAATGAAAACAGACAATATAAAGACTAATATGAAAATAATAAAATACTACAATATTAACTGAAATAAACATGAATAAAATTGTAACTCTTTAGGCGTATTAAAACAAAATGACAGAAGTACATACATTAATACAAACTGATTTAATTGAAAAAGTAAACATTAATAAAAACTATATAGACATAAAAATTACAAAATCACATTACAGAATTACCAAAACTTACACTACAATTACAAAAATATATGACAAAAACACATCAAATGACTAAAACTAAGATTAAAATGAAAACAGGAAATATAAAAACAAATCCAAAATATTACCTAAAACTAGAATAGTATCTTAGTGATATTAAAAAAATATTCGGATTACTGCTTATAGTTTGGGTTGAGTACATGAACAAACCCCTAAATCTAATTGTTATACTTTGGGATTGTAAAAATCTAATTTCCAACATTAAAGTTTGAACAACGTTCACAAATCCAACCACATTGTTGGTACTTGGCCAGCTCGATCATCTCAGAAGAAGAGCGCAGTATTTTGTTATGATTTCTTTAAAAAAGGCACTCCGAGTTCAACTGTGTGGAAAGATAATAAATCTGCAGAATATTTAATGTGATGAGACCAGAACACACCTGAGCCTTCCCAACAAATCAGAGCCACATGACCCCACGCAGAACGAGCAGCTGCTGCAATCTCGGAGATGTTTAAAAACATCATGCAATTTAATCACTTTAGTCTGCTCTGATGACGTTCAATTAACTCACATCAGATGTTTTTGTTAGTCTGGAGCAAGATCATTTGGACTGTGCATTTTCAGTCTGTCTGAGTGGCCTCTTTACATTGAATCATCACAAACTACCAGGAAAAATGCAAGAGTGGAAAGAGAAATGTTTTCTACTCTCAAATTCTTTACAGGGTTTCTCAAACTTTTTTGAAGGATCGTTTCACATAACTTCTGCTGTTCACAAAAGACGTTTTTAAATTCCTTTTTTTCTAATGAAAATGCATTACATATTACTGGTTATCTAAAAATTGGCAAAGCAAGATGTCTTGAGAAGCCATGAGATGTAAGAAATTAAGCTTAGTTTTCTGGGGGAAAATTACCAGAATTAGGTGTGTTAATGCTTAAAACAAGACAGAAATCTTTCAGTGGGGTCACAAAATAATCTTCATTTCCCTTTGGATGAAGTTTATTTTTTCTTACATTTAACATATCTTTAAACAAACTATTATTTTTACTATTGCTAAAAACAATTACTATTCAAATGTATTCATAAATTAAAATAAAGTAACCTGATTGTTTTAAGAGTTACAATATCTGCATTTACAAAATAAATTCTGGATAATATATCATCATTCCCAGTTTCTGTTCATTAAACATTTGGAAAAAAAACAGGTTTGTCATAATTACAGCATAAATATATCTTACCTTATTATATGGGGTCTTTGAATATTGTGTTGGTTGGGAACCACTGCTAAAATTAAAGTCCATGCTGGCCAATCTTTTATTTTTTCTTACCAAATCAATTAAAATAATAATAATAATTGCATTAGGCAATAGTAATTAAGCTGACTTGTGATTGGATTTCATGGAGATTTTTAGGGTCTCTTATTTTGTGACTACAAATCAAATTTGAAAACTGAATGGGCTTGAGAACAAAATAAGCTCTGATAGTTTACTGCCACCTTCCTGCAGTGATTAAGTATTAATATGACCGTCAATATGCATTAGCAGTTACACTACAAATGTGACATGACCAAATGCATCACTGCCTACCTGCGTAGATGATCGAATCCAAATGGTCCTTCAAGATGAATCTTTCCCTGCTTTATATTTAGCATGTTAATATCAGGTGAAAAAGGGGCCATTGTACCATATTAAAATACTTCACCGCAACTCAAATGTTGGCCATTTATGGTAAAAATGCATGTCATGTTACTGGAGTTTAGTGTGTTGTTATTTCCTCAGAAAAAGCCAAATTATGGAGCAGATAAACAATGACTCAATTAGTCCATGAGGGAGAATAAGATCTAGGAGTGTAGTTTGTTCACAGAACAACATGACCTCCCATTCTACAGCTCCATCTCGGTCCCCATGGATACTTTCTCCTCTCCTCTGCATGGGGAATAATGAGACATTATCTCAAAAGTGTTTCAAACCATCCCTTCATCATGTTTTAAACAAGGTCCCCACAGCACACTTTGTACTCGCTGGTTTATTTGCTGACGTAATGGATGGTCCTGCCACCTTCACTCTGCCATTTTGGAAATAAATTGTAGTTGGAGTAAATATTTGATGTAAAAGTGTATGTGTTAGGATGTGCACACCTTATTTTTAGTTTGGAGACATCTGTGTGCGATTGATCTTTCCATTCTGCTCCTGGTCAGTTTCATCCTGCAACACTCATAATCTTAAATTTTCCTCCGTTTAATTTTGGTTAATTTTCCACAATTTGACTCTGGTCAAAAAATATTCTACCCTTCTCTTTAATTTAATTAAAGAGAAATGAAAGAAAAAATTATATGACATCCATTCTCCCAAAAAAAGTTGAGTTGTTTAATATAGTCATATTCAGGCATAGCATTTCCATAGTTAGTCAGGTTTCAGTGAGAAAGAAAAACAGAATCTCTAAAAAATACAAATCTAGAGGTTGATGCTGCCTTTCATAAGGGACATGCTCATAACACAGTAAACACATACAAACTCAAGGATCTCAAAACAACCCACACCTGACACAACAGTGTTTCCACTACTCTCAAATTCTGTGCCGCCCTCGTCTGGTTAAATGAGTACATTACAGCAGTACACAGTCTCTGGATTGTGTGTGATATATGGATACATTGGACAAAAAAGAAAATGAGACAAAAAGACAGAAGAAGTGAGAATTCGGTGAGTCATTTTACTCGTGTCATTACCATAAAACTTTACTCTGCTAGGCAACAAGCTCCCATAAAGTGCTGCAGTGATGTATTTATGTAGGCCGGCAACCCATAAGTTAGCATCACCCTGGTTTCTTCCACAAAAACCTATTGTGATTTTTTTTTTGTTCATTTGCTTTTGGATTATTACAGAAAATAAGCTCTGTGGTCAACAAAAGTTAGATTTTTACACATTCTGTTCATTATGATAATTGAACAACTATGCATGTTGAAGCCTAAATATAATCACTAGAAGTAAACAGCTAAATGTAGGCTATGAATGAACTACACAACTACAGTTTACGGCTGTGCAAGTGACTTGTGAGTGCAACACAGGTAACGTCCCCAACAACCTCTGTAGTCCTATTTAGTCACTTGTTAACAACTACCTTTTTCAAGACTAGGGGGTATTATTCATGCACTTTATGTTGTAGAATAAAGTGTGGAAATATGTTGAGCTTGTGTTAACCCCAGAGATTATTTCAGACATTTAACCAAAAAACCAATCACAATGATGGAACCAGAGGTGATAAAATGTGCACTGGCCTAAAACAAATTGATCACCCCTACAGCACTCTATTCACAAGCTTAATTACTTCATTTGCATCTGGTGCTATGTATAATGTCATGAATGAGGCTGACTGACTATTTGAAAATCCTGCCTCTTTGCAATTAGGGCGAGAAATCATTGTGGCTACCAGCTTTCAGAGCTTCACATTATGTGGATTCTTGAATCTCTTCATGTTTGCTGTATCTCCTACGGTCAGATGGAGTCATTTCCTCAAGGTTCAATCACTCATGGGCCCAGGACACTTACTCTCTTTATGGTTTCATGTTGAACAAACCCATGTTCCATTGGCAGGAAGCCTCAGAGGAAGCATCAGTCCTCACGCCAAGCAGGCTTGATGGGGACAAGGATGCGAGAACCACATATCCCATACCTAGCAGCGTCAGTATGCACACTTGTGTCCTAGCAGAAGTCAGAGACATAGTCAAAGTCCCTGAAGTAGTCCTGGTCTTTCCGCGATAGGGTCCGGCGTTCACGAGGAGGCGTCAAGGTCGGAGCTTCGTTCGTAAACTCTGCATCAAAATTACTGACGTCTTCCTTTCCCTTCACTGCAGGAATGAAAGGAGGAGGAACTTGCCTCTGCAAAAGCGCATCCCAGTCTATATTCTACAGAGTGAGAGAAGATGATTGAGACACATCATCACTAAGATTGAAACTTTGGCATTATTCAACCGCCTAAAAGGACATGGCAATGAAACAAAA
Organism: Schizopygopsis pylzovi; assembly: GCA_027422435.1. Lineage (NCBI taxonomy): Eukaryota > Metazoa > Chordata > Actinopteri > Cypriniformes > Cyprinidae > Schizopygopsis > Schizopygopsis pylzovi. The sequence continues at coordinate 5,189,960 of CM049821.1, read as the reverse complement.
TATGAGATGTAAAGAAAAATTCAGATGTTTTCTCAGAGTGCAATACTCTTGTGAGAGTATGAAATGGCTTCTTGGGGGAAGCAATTATTTTGTGAGAAAATGCTAATGTTTTGCAAGCGAACACAAAGTTGCTTGGAGGAACACAAAAGTTTTGCGAGCATTGAAATATTCTCTTTCTTATTTCTGACTTATTATTTCTATATTTCCAAGAGTTTTGCAACTCAACATATATTTTGCAAGGGAACACAAATGGCGCTTTTCCATTGCATGGTACGATTCGGTACGGCTCACTTTTGTTTTTTTTTCCATTGGGTACATTCAGGGCTGCGTTATCCTATTGGGCAACATAGGCTGCAAGCCCAGGGCCCCGAACACTAGGGGTGCCCCAGGGAAAATTCTCCTGTTCCATATAATACGGAATCGTCCCGTATTAAAGGCATCAGAGAAGAGTTCCATATGAAAGATATACGGAATGCAGTTCGTCCCGTTTTTGCAGGCATATGCCATATGACCACCTAGACCGGTGCTTCTCAAACTCTGGACTGTGGTCCGCATCCGGACCCGGAGGGAATTCAATCCGGACCCGCCTCCATTTCGTATTTCAAGAGCACTTATTATATTTCCTACTTTGATAAACGCATGTTAAACTTGTAAATCATTTGCTTAGTTTTTAAATGTCTGTTTGGAGATGGTCCGAAACGAAAGCGCATGCGATGAAACCTTTCCTTCATGACATTTGTTGTCATGACATCCAGTGAGTTTGACGTTTGATAATCGGGTGACATTTCACTGTAAATATGAGTCTTTTTTTCATCACTTAGATTATCCGCCTCCTAAATTATTACTATGTGCAGTCACATTTCCATAGTGGTAAAATTTACTCAGGCCAGTTTTTGCAACGTGCGTGACATTTTTGTATAACGGATGAGGATTTAATTGAGGAAGTCTCTTTGAAGAAGAGCATGAAGAAGCCCTTTTAGTGGTGAGTGATATTTAATTAATTTAATTTGCTGGGCTGTTTCTGATTTGTAAGATTATTACTCAATAATAATGTTTACGTAAAAAGCCTATATGGGATTATGATGTGCGCATTGTGTTTGTCTATTTATATCACGAGTGTGTTTATTTTAGAATGTGTGCGCATTTATATGCTGTTTGTTCATTGAATATAACCGGCATAGGCTATACCGGGGGAGGGGTTGTATGGGGGGGCCCCGCAGCCTCGTTAGCCCAGGGCCCCACAAACGCTTAACGCGGCACTGGATAAAGTACCTGGTACTTTTTTCAATACCACCTCGGCTGAGGTTCCAAGCGAGCCATTTCATTACCAAAATGTGATATGTAAACCCTGCTGATCACTGATTGGCTGGATCCAGCAAGAGCTTGATGGGGTGATGTGTATAATCCCGCCCAACCTAAAGCGGTAGTAAACTGCAATGGAAACGCAAACATAGCTGAGCTGTGCTGTGCTGTGCTGAGCCGTACTATGCAGTGGAAAGCACCAAAATATTCTCTGAGTAACACAATAGTATTTAAATAAAATATTTCTTCCCATCTTATTTTTTTTTATCATCCCCCCATCTATTTAGGGACTCAATAATATTGTGGCAAATGAAGTCTTCATACTCTAAAGAAGGGTTGTTTCTTGATGTCCTCTGCGTCTTTCTCACTGGAGCCCAGTCTTTTCTCAGCATTACGCCTCAGCAGCTACCAATGGAAAACAAGGAAATGCCTTTCAGTTAGAAAACAGCCAATCAGAGAACAGCCTTGAGAAAAAATAAAAATCTTACCCGTCTCATGATACCAATGGCCTCGGTGGAGAGGAATCTTGGGTAACGTACTTCATCATTTACAATGCTGTCAAACACCTCCTCCTCATCATCACCAGGGAACGGTGACTGGAAACAGATTATGTATCAGAAAATTTTCTCAATTATTATCTCGATTATTTCTCAAAAAATAAGACTTCGTATTTTAATACTGCATCTGCAAATGTATGTTGATTTAAGAATGTTTAGATGTTTGTACTGGAAAACAAACAAAAATACTGAAACAAAATCACACTTTGTGGTGAGCTTCAGTAGATTCTGTTAGACTTATGCTTCATTCAAGAAAAAAAAATACTGGAAAACAATATAATAAAATATTGCACAAACACACACACACCTCTCCAACCAGCATCTCGTAAATGAGCACACCAAGACCCCACCAGTCCACAGCTCTGGTGTAGGACGTGTCTGTTAGAACCTCAGGAGCAAGAAACTCCGGAGTCCCACAAAATGTACTGGTTCTGTCGCCATGACCCATTCCTACAGGACAAAACATAGTCATAAAACAAGATATTGGAAAAATAAACAGTAAGAGAGAGCAAAAAGATTACGCTTATCTTTTTTGCAGAACGTTTAAGCCCTCTGGTTCTACTCGACCAGCTCACTCAAGAGTGTTTATTATATACATTATAATATAATTATATATATTATACATTACTGACACCAAAGAGTATAGAAGCCCAAGAGGCGAAACTCAATAGAACGCTCCATAGCAACAGTTGCGCCCATGACATGACTGTGCCGCCGCCATTTTGGACTGACAACTACACAAAAACGCCGTAGAATAAAAGCAGCCAGTCGCGCTTGACCAACTTATAATAACACATTTCATGTATGTATGTGATACTTAAATATTAAGCTTATAGATAGGTCCCCTCCACCAATTGACTAGACTGCTTCATACTGCTTACCAAGTAAAAAGATAAAATTACTGCAAACCCTTTACTTACCCATATCCGTGTTCTATGTACATTTTCCTTGTTAAATTAAAAACTTAAGGTCATGAAATTACCAGATATGATGTTCGGTAGTGATTTAATAGAGGTAGACAGTCATATATATTTATTCACAATGTTTATTTTTAAATAAAATAAAAGGTACACATTCATAACATTTATAAAAAAAAAAGTTCAAATATCGCAAAATATTAACAACTTGCACACATTGTATCAAGGACTCCTACTATTGTGAAGTTTCTGTAATTTCTGTCATGTATCAAGTGCACACATTTAACTGAAAATAGTAATAGATCAAAATCACATAAGCAATAGAGATCAAAACCATCAGCGGCAATTGTGTTAGTGAAGAGATTGTAAGACAGATCATATTTCTGTTCTGTATCAAATGCACACATTTAACATTAACTGTAAATAGTAATAAAGGAATAAAGTGGAAGTGGTAGTAAAAGATCAAAACTATCAGCAGCAATTGTGTGTCTAAGAGATTGTAAGACATAAGGAAGGAGTAGAATGGAAGTGGAAGAGAATGATTGTGGTACACGTGTGTTATAGCAGCACACTGCTTGCGTTTCGCCCACTTGCTCCCTCGCATCTTCTAGCGACTTTTCGCAGTTGTCAGTCCAAAATGGCGGCAGCGCCTCCACAGCGCCATCTATAGACTGTTACCCGTATCACTACAGAATATCGCCTCTTGGTATTCTATACTCTTTGCTGACACTCTATCCTCCAATTTGATACTGTTAAGTGCTTTGACACAATCTGTATTGTTAAAAGCGCTATAGAAATAAAGGTGACTTGACTTGTTTCTGGCATGTGAGGTGGGCATGCTAGCTTGGATGCTAAAGGCCGCAACCACTAGGGTTAGTCGATAATGCGACTCTTGAAAACCGGGGAGTTAGGGTTGTTTGTGCAGCTCTTATCAGCTAGCCTCCGTTACACTCCCCCCCCCCAAAACTCATTCCCATCCGGGTCACGGCACCAAAGTAACCCCTCCAATTCTTCTCAAACCGCTCCGAGCAGAATTCGAACGCGAATTTCTTGCATGGGAGTCGGGCGTGCAAATAAACACACTATGGAGCGCAGCCTCAAACATCAGTTGCTAATGCGCCTCTTGAGATCCGGGGAGTTAGGAGATTTCGAACTGGCATTTCTTGCATGGGAGTCGGGCGTGCAAATAAACACTTTTTCGCAGCCTCAAACATCAGTTGCTAATCCCTGGAGTTAAGTTTACCTGCACAGCTCTTACCAGCTGGCCTCTGTTACATATACAATGCAGTGCATTGACATGACCTTCCATTTCCAGTGTGATAAATTACGTTTTATTTTAAATAAACTGGCTGTGATTCTTTTGGCTTGCAAAATTGTACTAAAGTTCAAAATAACTGTTTTTATGTCTGACCATTAGTTTTAAACTTTCTATTCAACAGAGACTCCTGAAAAATTTAAATGCATCACATTATCCACAAAATATGAAGCAGCATTACTGTTCTCAACATCAAATAATCATAAATGTTTCTTGTGCAGAAAATCAGCATATTAGAGTGATTTCTGAAGATCATGTGACTCTAAAGACTGGAGTAATGATGAAAATGACAGGAAAAAAATTACATTTAAACAGATATTCACATAGAAAACACTTATTTTAAATTGTAATAATATTTCATAATATTACTGTTTTTCCTGTATTTTGGTTAAATAAATGCTGCTTTGATGAGCATAAAATACTTATTTCAATAACATTAAAAAACTCGTACTGACCCCAAACACCTGATTGAATGGTAGAGTTAAAAAAGTCACATCCGGCCATTCACTCTGATCTAGCAGTGAACAAACATCATGTTCTTCTCCCATCAACTCCATCAATATCATTATAGAACGTACAGTCTGTGACTCACCCTCTTTACAAAGACCAAAGTCTGCAATCTTCACATAACCTTCAGTATCCAGCAGCAGGTTATCCAGCTTCAGGTCTCTGACACACACACAGCCATAGATGCAATAATTACATATAACGTTTACTAACTTGATTTTATGAAAGCAGCTGTATTTGTGTGTTTACTCACCGATACACAATCTTATTATCATGAAGAAACTGAAGCCCCAAAACCACACATGCAGAATAAAACCTGCATCACACACACACGTATATATATATGAAGAATACAGTAAACAATACATATGAATACAGGAACAAAACATCCAAAGTGCACTACAGGCGAAAAAAACTGATTTTCACACAATGGTCAATTTTGAGAGCTGTTTAGCTTTTCATAACATCATAAAATCTTTAGATTATTTTTTTGGAACTGTAATATTTAAGCATAACGTTTCAGAAAACCAGTAATACAAAACTATTGTAATTAGTCAACTGGGAAATATGATGGAATCATTTACATTTATTCATTATTTGAAAATGTTACCCAATTCACCTGTGATGTACAGTTATGATTAATGATGTGCAGTAGTGATCAATGATGTACAGTAATGATTAATTATGTACAGTAACGATTAATGCTGTACAGTAGTGAACAATGATGTACAGTTATGATTAATTCTGTACAGTAATAATTTATGATGTACAGTAATGATCAATGATGTACAGTAGTGATTAATTATGTACAGTAATGATCAAAGTTGTACAGTAGTGATCAATGATGTACAGTAGTGATCAATGATGTACAGTAGTGATCAATGTTGTACAGTAGTGATCAATGTTGTACAGTAGTGATCAATGATGTACAGTTATGATTCATTCTGTACAGTAATGATTAATGATGTACAGTAGTGATCAATGATGTACAGTTATGATTCATTCTGTACAGTAATGATTAATGATGTACAGTAGTGATTAATTATGTACAGTAATGATAAATGATGTACAGTAATGATCAATGATATGCAGTAATGATTAATTATTTACATTTATGGTGTACAGTAATGATCGATGATGTACAGTAATGATCGATGATGTACAGTAATGATCAGTGATGTACAGTAATGATCAGTGATGTACAGTAATGATCAATGTTGTACAGTAATGATTAATGATGTACAGTAATTAATAATGATGTACATTTATGATATACAGTAATGATCAATGATGTACAGTTATGATTAATGATGTACAGTTATGATCAATGATGTACAGTAGCGATTAATGATGTACAGTAATGATCAGTGATGTACAGTGATGATTAATGATGTACAGTAATGATCAGTGATGTACAGTAATGATTAATGATGTACAGCAATGATCAATGTTGTACGGTAATGAATAATGATGTACAGTAATTAATAATGATGTACAGTAATGATCAATGATGTACAGTAATGATGTACAGTAATGATCAATGATGTACAGTAATTATCAATGATGTACAGTAATGATTAATGATGTACAGTAATGAACAATGTACAGTAATGATGTACAGTAATGATTAATGATGTACAATAATGATCAATGATGTACAGTAATGATTAATGATGTACAGTAATTATCAATGGTGTACAGTAATGATTAATGATGTACAGTAGTGATTAATGATGTGCAGTTATGATTGATGTACATTAATGATTGATGATGTACAGTAATGATCAATGATGTACAGTAGTGATTAATGATGTGCAGTTATGATTGATGATGTACAGTAATGATGTACAGTAATGATTAATGATGCACATTAATGATCAATGATGTACAGTAGTGATCAATGATGTACAATAATGATTAATTATGTACAGTAGCGATTAATGATGTGCAGTTATGATTGATGATGTACAGTAATGATGTACAGTAATGATTAATGATGTACATTCATGATCAATGATGTACAGTAATGATCAATGATGTACAATAATGATTAATTATGTACAGTAGCGATTGATGATGTGCAGTTATGATTGATGATGTACAGTAATGATTGATGATGTACAGTAATGATGTACAGTAATGATTAATGATGTACATTAATGATCAATGATGTACAGTAATGATCAATGATGCACAATAATGATTAATGATGTACAGTAGCGATTAATGATGTGCAGTTATGATTGATGATGTACAGTAATGATTGATGATGTACAGTAATGATGTACAGTAATGATTAATGATGTACAGTAATGATTAATGATGTACATTAATGATCAATGATGTACAGTAATGATCAATGATGCACAATAATGATTAATGATGTACAGTAGTGATTAATGATGTGCAGTTATGATTGATGATGTACAGTAATGATTGATGATGTACAGTAATGATTAATGATGTACAGTAATCATTACTAGTGCTGCATGTTAACTAGGTGAGAGAATCACACTTACACGGCGCATGATTCAGAAAAGACATCTGCGTGTATGTGCATCATCAGGTCTCCGCCGGCCGTGTACTCCATCACAAAACACACATGTTCTGACGTCTGAAAACACGCAAACAGGATGATGAGGAACGGTTGCTGTGCGCTGTTCACCGCCTCGAAGATTCGCTTCTCGCACAACAAAATAGAAGAGAGTGGAGAGAGTTTAGACTGAACACTGAACAAATTAAATGTAGGTTTGCATTAAAAAACACTTTGTGCAGTGAAGTTCACTAGATTTATGATTTACTATATTAATGCTTAAAGCAAGAAACTAAATATTTTCACAATATTTTACTAGGAAGTAATACAAATATCAAGCAAGCAGAGAAGAGGAGAAACTGTTAAAAAGCTATTTTCTTAAATGAAGTTCCTCACCTTTCCACCTCGTCTCGTGCCACAATGTCTCCTTTCTTCAGTGCCTTGATGGCGTACACCTTCCCTGAGCGTTTGTATTCGGACAGCAGCACCTGGAAACACGCATATCATGCTTAACAGACACTTCATTCACACCTGGCGCTTTGCAAAAAATAGTGTCTCCAATAGAGCTGATACAACAATTCTCTCATTGCTTTTCCTGTTAATGTAATACCAAAAAAGTTTTGTGTAGGACTTACTAGCAGTTTAGTAATTTATTTTATATTTATATATTTAACTTTATAAAATATCAATTAAATAGTACACACACACACACACACACACACAATAATAGTATTGCATAAATTAATACTAAAATAACACTGCTTACAAGACCATTTTTTTACAGAAAAATGTGTCCAATAAGGAAAATACCCCCCAATGATGCAAGCATTAACTAAACTATATAAAACAAAACAAAAAAACATTTGTGTTAACTGAAATAAAAATATATACAAATATTTGTAACTGAAATAAAACTAAAAAAAGTTGGAGGACAAAAATTCCACAATGGAAATAAAACCAAAAAAAAAAAAAAAGAATACCTAAACAAAATTACTAAAACTTAAAATGAAAAAGAAAGCTGAAATATCGGAAAACAAAAATATGTTTTCAATATGATCAAAATCACTGCTGTAGACTAGTATATAAATAACACTGCTTGCAAGACACATTTTTATTAGTTACTTTGTCCAGAAAAGTCGTCAATAGTCAGAAAGTGTGAAAATTGTGGTAAAATATATTAAATGTAGAATGACACACTCTTAGCAGAAAGCATAATCACATTAGGCAGAATATTTAAAGCATGCACAAGATAAATTAAACAAATTGTTGACGGATGTCTTGATTCTGTCTGTCTAGTTGCTTTGCTAATAGTTCTGCGGCTGACAATGTTCCAGTTACCTTGCCAAAATGTCCTCGGCCCAACACTGCGATCATTCGGAAATCCTGAAGACCTAGAGAGCTTTTGGACAGCCTGCACACACGTACGCACACATATGCACGCACAGAGAGAGAGAGAGACACACACACACACACACACACACACACACACACACACACACACACAGAGAGAGAGAGATACACGCACGCACACACACACACACACACACACACACACACACACACACACAGAGAGAGAGAAACACACGCACACACACACACACACACAGAGAGAGATACACACACACAGAGAGAGAGAGAGAGACACACACGCACACACAGAGAGAGAGACACACACGCACACACAGAGAGAGAGAGAGAGAGAGAGACACACACACACACACACACACACACACACAAACACACAGAGGCCGGATGTAATTAAACTGAAGGGAAGAGCTGGTGTGAGGTCAGAAACATCATCACAGGGATCATGTACGTGTGAATGTGTGTGTGTTTGTCTCATGCCGTGTCTTGGCCCGCTCTGGAAGACATATTGTGAGCTGGTGGGACGTGTACCTGCGCTGGGAGTTATGGGAACTGGTCCTGACAACCCTCTCCGGAGGAGCAGGATCAGGAGGAGAGACCGGCTCGGACGCTGGGCCAATGTCCACCTGAGCAACAGATTATTAATATTATCAACAGATTATTATTGATTAAACATTTCCTTTTTGTTCAATTCATTTATTATTATTATTAGCTTAGACTATTTCATTTTCTTTATTTTGCACATATTATTTCACTTTAATTGAAATATTAATATTTTATATTAATAATATTGAATAACACTTTAATACTGGAGTTACTTTTATCGCATTATATGCAGCTTAGTTGAAAAAGCTTTGGGCATACAAATATACAGTTCATGTCAATAAAACATCCGAGAGAGAGTTTTCAATTATTGAAAATTATACATTTACTAAATAAAAAAACTAAATCAGTGCTGCTATGAGGGTTACAATGTTATTAATTTCCATGGTGCTGCTACATTTAAAAGACAAACGTTAAAATGTCAAAACTTTACATTTTAAAATAAAATCAATTAAATTCAAGGTAAACAAATAATATCAGTGTTATTAAGTTTACACTTAATAAAATGTTGATAAAATATCAAATTATATATTAAATAAATTCTTTATTGTAATTAATTTATATGGTTCCACAACAGACAGAAGATAAAATATCACATTATATAATAAAGAAATGTGTTTGCATTTTAAAATAGAATAAAAAACTAATGGTTTAAATAACTGCCTGTAAATAAATAAATTAATAACATTGTAAACTTCAAAACAGCACTGTTTTTATTTATTCTTATGGTGCAGCTATGCTTCCAAGACAAATTATAAAATAAAATATAGTTATAAAATATCAAATTCTATATGAAATAAGTTTGTTTGCATATAAGTGAAAATAAAATGTAATTAGTAAATAAATAAATACAAATCAGTGCTGTTACAAAGTTTGTAAAACAAATGAAGAATTTCTATGGTGCTGCAGCACTCAAAAGACAGAAGATAATAAAGTGATTAATACTCTCAGGTTTACCGTCTGTGTGTTTGTCCTCGTCACAGATGGAGGAGAGTCGCCGTCCAGCTGGATCTTCTGGATGCTGATCTCACTGTCGAGGAGAGGGTGGAGTTCATGAGGTCGGTCGGGTGATCAGGTGTGTGTTTGCGGTGTGTTACAGTACCTGCTGTTGTGTGTGTTGCTGTGTGTGGAGGAGCTCATGGGAATGGCGTTCTTCAGCAGACGAACCCACGTGGCCATGTCCACGTTCATCTGTTTAGCGCGCAGGAACGCTTTACCTGAGCAAACAAGCATACAGTAACTTACCATGTTATATAATATTATATATACCTTTTTTGGAGACTAAAACTAATTCATTCAGGCTTATTGTTTCAAAACCGGAGTGCTAGTTACACTTAATAACCCGCCTTGTTGGCAGAGGCCATTTACATTAACTCCGTCAACATAATCAAAAACGGCTATGACGCAGATGGAAAAACGCGTGCCGTGGTCTTTTTTGACGCGAACGAACCCACCTTTTGACAAACTTTATTTTTCTCCCTTTTCAAATCTCATATCACATCATAAAGGCATTCGATTTCAATAAAGGAAATTACCAAAAAGTTGAAAATAAAGTATGGGGTAGGGTTAGGGAGAGCTATATTGTACCAATAAGGTGGCATCCATTTAATCATTTCAATTAAAATGATACTTTACACTCAATACGATATTATTGTATACTGTTTTATGATGTAATACAATACTGAGGGGCAGATAATTAGCAACAAGTAGGCCTAGTATAAATAACAGAAAGACCTGCTACTTTAACAAAGTCTAAATAGCATCTATCGCTAAGAAAATATGTTATTTACACTTAGTGCAAATAGCCGCTGCCTTACAGAAAAGGCCGTTTTTATCATTTTCAATATAATTCAAGTATAACTAGGTGTTTTTTGCATCTACATCAAACTTCATAATACATTTCAAAGTGCATTCTTTACTGCTACACGTGCATTCAGCAGAGCATTCATCCTCTGTGTGCAGTGTTTTTTCCCAGCATGCACTGCAGGAGAAGCCGAGGCAGTGAATGTGATTTACCCTGCTGTTTGGAAAACACCTTCCTCTGCCGCTGTAGACGTGGACCTCGCTCTATCACAGGGTTGAAGAACATCACCTGTAGCACAAGCGTGAATACAAACCGTGTTTCTGACCAAGCATGACGTCAATATAAGAAGCTTTGAGTGCAACAATGGAAATAAAGAAATTGTAATATGTGATAATAAATAAAATAAAATAAACAATGGAAATAAAGAAATTGTAATATGTGATAATACATAATAGTATTGTCATTTTTCAGTTGTAGTAAAAAAGAAATACTCATTTTTATATTGATATTAAAATAATAATAACAATGCTTTTTCATTATTTATATATATATATATAACATTTTAATTGCCCTAAAAAAGCACAGCAAACCAGGAATTATTTGTAAATAGCATTTTAAAATCAATCAATAAAAATAATTATCAGAAAATGTGGACTTTTTTTTGCATTCAAAAATGTTATTAATTAATTGATTACTAAATAATCCTTATTTTCAGTTGAACACTTACTGAATTTTTATTTAATTGTTTTTGTAAAAAATGTATTTCGGTGCACCACTACTAGTACTTTTGTCATTGTTTTGATGGAAACACCACTATACAGCCTAAAACTCATGCAAATTGCGTTCAGTACAGATTTTACGGCCATGTTGGCCCCGTTTGTGTGTGTGTTTGTACCTCGGCGAGCAGCAGTCCCTGCGGTTCGAGCTCCAGCTGTATTCGGTGTCTCTGATTGTCCAGAAAGTCCTCCAGCTTCAGATACTTGAGCGCGCAGAGCGAGCGATAGTCCCTCCAGTACACCGCGATCTCCATCTCTCTGGACTGAACCAGTACATCAGCTGGATATCTGAGCGCGTGTGTGGGTGTTTGTGTGTGTGTGTGTGTGTGTGGGTGTTTGTGTGTGTGTGTGTGTGTGTGTGCGTTTGTGTGTGTGTGTGTGTGTGTGTGTGCGCGCGTGTTTGTGTGTGTGTGTGTGTGTGTGGGTGTTTGTGTGTGTGTGTGGGTGGTTGGGTGTTTGTGTGTGCGTGTGTGTGTGTGTGCGTGTGCGTGGGTGTGTGTGTGTGTGTGTGTGTGTGGGTGAGTGTGTGGGTGTTTGTGTGTGTGTGTGTGTGTGTGTGTGTGTGTGTGTGTGTGTGTGTGTGTGTGTGTGTGTGTGCACTTTTTTGGTCCACTTCAAATGTTGACTATTATATATATATATATATATAATATAATTTTTATGATTGCCTTATTTTGTAATACACTTTTTATAGTATTTTTGAATCAGAATAAATTAAGTGTATTAGTGCATTAAAGATTATGATCATTTAAATAAAGCAGCTCTTTTATTTTCACGTACTCTGTAAATGTAATGTGTGTTTGAGGTGACCTGCAGTGTGACCCGAGCACGTTCCTGACCGCGTTCATGAGACTGTGTTTGCATGCATTCAGTGCTGTTTGTAATTCACTACGAGAGATGCTTTATTCATTCACTGCTGAAGTTCATGCCAACTTTAAAGGCCAGACATTCTCAGCATGCTCGACTGAAAGCGTTTAAAACCCACACTTTTAAACGTGGCTTTCATGCATGAAGTGTCACTCATCAGCACAGATCCACACTCAACTGATGAACTTCACCCAACATCACTCGAGTCACATTATGTGTACAGAAAGCACTTAACAATAAGCTCAGTTAAGTCATACATTTTTACAGCATTTATTAATCTTAGTTAATAACAATACAGATATTTGCACATTCACATACTACTTTATTCTGTGCTGTTCTATTATACAGTCCATGTTTCAGAAATTAAATAAAAAAAGTAATTCAAAACAAACTATTGCAAATCAACTATGTATTGAGCTCAACTGACAAACATGTCAAGGTATGTAGACCCTAAATCAATTAAACAACGAGATGAAATAAACATTTAGTGACATTTCCTTGAAGCTTTCCAGCTGCTTAGTTTAAAAGTAGTAGCTTTTTGACACAGTGTTAAAACTAACATGTCTAAATATATAAAGCTACTTAAAACTGAGGTATAGAAAGTACAAATTAGTCTGATTAGTCTATGTTAAAAGGTATAAGAAATATCTGATCATAGACAATGCTGTAAACAATCTGTCCTTACCTCTGAAGCCTCATTGAATCTTTCTCCCTCATTCACTCTCGACTCTGAATTCACTTCTGCCTCGGTCTAAATAAAGTAGTGTTTGAAACATGTGCATACAGTACAGGGAATAGTGACATACAGAAGAACATAAATTAAATACACTGCTGGACAATAACTAATCATTTGTATCCTAAATTATTTTGAACACTTTAGTATGGGGAACACATATTCACTATTAACTATGACTTTTGCCTCAATAAACTCTTAATGTACTGCTTATTAATAGCTTGTAAGATAGTCGTTGTTGTTAAGTTTAGGTGTTAGGATTATGGGATGCAAAATATGGTCTTGGAGAATACCATACCAAATTGATTATCGTACTAATGTCAAAAAATTATATATATTTTTTTTTTTACTAATAATGTGTTTTTTTATGATTGGTCCATATATAATCCTACAAAAACTTGTGTATTAATACTTTATAAAATGTAAAAACAGCCAGGTGTTAAAAGCCACTCAGTCTGTTCTCACCTGTGAAGTGTATCATCCTGATTCTGTCTTGACAACACATAAAAACATCAAATGAGTGCAATAATGAAAGAGCACCGCTAAATTAAGATCGTTTCTGTGTCGGATCGTCAATGCATGCAGCATGCTACTTGACTGAAATACATTATGTAGAGTTTGCTTAAACATGTCACAACGCTGTGAAATCTCAGTTAAACGATCTTTATTCTTATTTGAAGGGTTCTGATAAAATACGCGTTAAGATAAAAAACGTTACAAAAGAATTACGAAAACATACACTGAAAATAAGTGCATGTTTGTCCAAGCTGCTTTTTTCTCTCCATATAATTAATATAAAAACTTGCTAATTATTCAAAAAGAGCAATAGACAGAGTCACTCAACATTGTGCAACACTATTCGGATACCACATGGCAACTTACGCTGCTTGATTTTTTCGTAAAGAAGAAGTGAAGAGTTTTTTGACGCTTTGAACTCATCGCGACCTCTATGGATGTTGAATACAGCGCGAGACCGCGGGTGCGAGCGAGGGCGTGACGTGCCAAACTGAGTGACTGATTGCCATGGAAAATAAACGTCATGTCTAGACTGTCTTGTCTTTTTTTTTAATTTAAACTTACACATTTATATGCATTGCTCCATTAAAACATTAACATGTCGAGAACATAACTGTCCAATAAAAAAGTGCGGGGGAGGAATTTACTTTTTATAAAAAGTGAGGGGGACACGTCCCCCGCGTAATCTACGCCCCTGAATGTAACATTCCTCAATATTTGCATCATCAGTTATTGTCACTTGTTCAGTTTTCTCGTGTGGACAGTCTTTGGCCGAGTGGAATGTTGGCAAATAGCACATCTGGATCTTTTACCGTTTTTATCCCGTGGATTAGTCCCTGGTAATGGCTGCTTTAGTTGTCCACTTTGAAATGTTACGTTCCGTTTTCCTCTTCCTTGTGGTCTTTTATCGGTGAAAAACGCCACGTCCTGGTTCTCTTGTATTCCACTCGACGAGCCTGTCGATTTTCCTCCGAAAATTGGTGTTAGAGCTGACTTCATGGATGAAAACTTCAACTCTGTGCAAGCCGCCAGTGCAAGCTGTCTGTTTTTCTCGTCGAGGCAAGCCGTGTCCAGTAGCTTAAAAGCCAGCACAGCATCAGGAAGCGTCATATTATATATATCGCTGTTCAAAATCAATTATGTAATATGTAGTCGGCCATGGAAACCAAACCATTCTTCGTCATTCCATCAAAATAAGAATAGGCTTCATATGCGCGATCTTTTTCCTCTTTTAGGAACACATCATCCAGCTTAGTCATCAACGTAGCCATACCATTATCAGTCTAAATCCTCCGCAGGTATTTCCATCGCCGTTTCACGGGCTCTCCCCTCAAGCGCCAAAGCAACAGGGAGGGCTTGTTTCTTTTTGTCGAGATCGGTAACCCGCGTCCAGATATTAACTTCATATTTTTCCAACACTCGTATGGCCTGGCTTCATCAAACTTCGGCGGAACTTTATAACTAAGTCATCCTCTGCTACCATGTTAAATTGAGTAAAACACGACGTTTATTCAGTCAGACTCAGCACGCTTTATTGCATCGCTCGTCACATCGACATCCAACACCGCAAGCGTGAGCGGAGCGTCAGCAGCGCGTATTTTTTTCGGCGTGCATGTTAACAAATGAGTGCATTCACACCCTTGCAGGAGCAGCGCGTGAGCGTCAAGCCGGAGCGTCAGTGCCGCGATCGTTTCGGCGCTGAGTCTATGTTTGCTGCGCCGCTTACGCTGAATTAAAGTCACAGTGCATTGTTCTTGATAAAAATCGACCCGATTAATATTCAAAATAACACATTTCACAATAAAACCATGTAAGTGATGTTTCGTGTTTCACAATCACCATATGAAAAAATTTAATGCACTTCCACAAGCTTTTGCCCAAAATTCAAAGGTCTGTTAAATTAATAATACTAGGGCATGTTTTAGCTTTAATATTACTTTTTCAATTCAATTATTCAATCCAATTATTGTTGGAATTATTGGCTTGACTTAACATTGTATTTTGAGAAAGCGTGACTGTAGCCTATGCAAGATCAAGCGTCCTGTGTTCCGTTTCTGCAGATAGCCGTTTCGTCCGTATTTTATTTTGATCTTTTTATCCCAGTACAATAAAGAAACAACGCTGTTTTCAGCAGTATCTGTCAAATAGCTCATCACTTTGTTTTTAATGTTTGTGTTCGCTTCTGAGAAGGGAACATTTCCGTTGTATTCACTAATGAAATAGTGCCCTCTTTTGGTCAGTTGTTGGTCCATCGAGTAGCCCCAGAATGCACCCTGGACAATGGGACAATGGGACGGGGCGACACATAAAGGTGGGGCGACACGCATCCCCAATTTAATTGGTTTATAGTTTAGCAGAGCTTATTTGTGTAGACATTTGCTCATGAGCATGCTTTCATATACGTTTTTATGAATGATCTACGCTGTTTTGCTGTACTACAGAAATATTAAGTGCCAACAATAGCGATTTTAGTTAGAATTAATTAGCAAATATGTGTTTTTTAAATGTATGATGAATTAGTCAGATTAAGTTCCTATCAAACGCTTGGTGGCGGCATCTCCGAGTGCTTCGGCAGAACAGAGCTGTGTAATATGAGCGGCTCACGAATGAAGTCTGGGGAACAAACTCTTAATTCGTGGTCATGATATAGTCCTACCTATGCTATAAATAACCTCACCTATGATAAATATGAATTAAGTTTCTGTGTGATGAACGTAAATAGTGGTCCTCAATCTCAACAGGTGATTGTTGCACGTTTAATAAAGTCAGATATTGTTGCACTTTTCACTGTACACGAAGCAGACATACTTTAACATTGAGCAGTTTTAGCTGGGCGATGTTGATTAAAAATGGATCGGTGGATAAGCAAAAACTATGATGACAATTCACTGTAGTTCAGTAAGACTGTTGGATTTTGAATTGGAAATCTGAATGTTATTCTCTTAAGGACTGTAGGATAAGCAACACTCGCCATGGATGGGCCTATCAGAACCCAGGAACTCAGTCAACTACAGTTCTTTCCTTTGATGCCTTTACTGAAGCAGATTTTGTGTGTGTGGTCTGTACAAAGATAATTAACAATTGCAATGAGTAAACAATACAGACTTCAGATCCAATTATTTAACACTCCAATATAGTAAACAATAGCACAATCTGAATAGAATATTAATTGCAATAAGTGTGATACAATAGCTTCTTGATTAGCCATATTAGCATCTGAATAGGCCATTTAACTATGATCTCTAACTGCTTTAACTAAATCAACTCACACTTATAGTGGCAATTTACTACAGACATCTTTCTAGAACATGAAAAAATGATCTCTCTCTCAACATAAATATGACAGCATTATAATAAAGTGATTGCATAATTCGACGGCAGATTAATATGATCATGCATGTAACGATCGTTAGTTAAACACGATCAAACACTCAAATGTAGTAACAATAACTCCAACAATCAACCATTATATGCAAGATTACAACATAAACTTTCTCCTAAGTGTATATTAATAAGAATTAACTCACTTTATAGGATGCACGCACACATATAACACTCCAGCTTGGATCGGCTCGCATTTCTTCCTCACAGAACACTTTGCGTCACCAATTAAAAGGGCAACAAGACTTAAAGGGGCCACACACGCAAAGCCGTTTCTACAAAGACATTATTTTAAAGAACAACTGCGGTGACAAATGAGACAATAATACCAAATAGTCCATCAGCGTGAACTGGGGTTTTATGTGTGGATAATGGGAATAAAAACCTTGCTGAAACAATATATAAATATATATATATATCAGAGGTGGAAAGTAACGAATTACATTTACTCGCGTTACTGTAATTGAGTAGCTTTTTTGTGTAGGCCTACTTGTACTTTTTTAAGTAATTCTTTTAATCTGTAATTTTACTTTTACTTAAGTATATTTTGTGTGAAGTATTGTACTTCGCTACATTTTAAAACACATTCGTTACTGAGTAAAAAAAAAATCGCTCCGTGGAAACAACTGCAGCAAATAATGGGCAGAAGAAGAAACTGGCGCTAAAATCACAAGAACGATGCAGACGGACAAGACAGGCGTTAATGGTGCAGACCCAGCTGAAAACCAGACCCCGTCGTACTCTGCTGAAGTTGAACTCGAAGGAAATGAAGTGAACCCCTGGCCATATATTCATGCTCTATTATGCAGTGTAAGTTGTGTTTGCCTCGGGAGACCGAACTAGCAGCTTATAACATCTCGACATCAACCCTTCGCAAGCATGTAGAGGTAACGTAAGGTAAATACTTGCATCGTTGCATTGGTGGTTAATATGAAGCTTGAACAGTTTAACAACAGGCTTTGCACAAATGAGACAAAAAGACAGTGGTGCAGGGTGTGCAATATCATCTGAGATAATATAGTAATTGTTGTTTTAATGATATGCGATTTGACATTATCAGCATTTTGCCAAAAACCAAACAAATCACTCTAAACAGTGTGCCGTGAAATCTAGTAACGTTAGATTAGACTAATCCGCGTGCATCTGGACTGCTTTCTTTCACTGCGTGATTCAGTCTGTTAAAATGCGTTTAGAATGATCACAAAACTGAAGATATAGAAGCAGAAAATGTATATATTTATATAATTTAATATAGTAAGTCAACATCACATGAAGAATGTCGTTTTTCTCAAAAAATCACCATGATTACACAGGCCTGTAGTTTTGCTCTTTACAACAGTTCAAAACACAAGAAGTTAATTAAGAGACTTGCGTTTTAGACACCATATTGCCTGTTTTTGCCCTATTTCGACAACAAAAATAATTCCAAACACAGCCACCATACACAGTTTTGCGTCTCTGACTCTGAGCAATGACGTGTTTTGTTCCTGAATGAATTAACCGTTTAAATGATTCTGTTCAATCACAATGACTAATTTATGAGTGACTTGCTGACACCTACTGGTGGCTCTAATTTAACATTTAAAGTATCTTTTTATTTTTGTATTTCAAATGACTATTTAACATTTGTGACCCTGGCCTGGAGCACAAAAACAGTCTTAAATCGCTGGGGTATATTTGTAGCAATATCCAACAATACATTGTATGGGTCAAAATTATACATTTTTCTTTTATGCCAAAAATCATTAGCATATTAAGTAAAGATCATGTTCCATTAATATATTTTGTAAATTTCCTACTGTAAATATATACAAACTAAGAGCTTAATTTGAACAACTTTAAAGGAGATTTTCTCAATATTTGGATTTTTTGCACCCTCAGATTCCAGATTTTAAAATATTGTCAGATCATAACAAACCATACATCAATGGAAATATGATTTATTCAGCTTTCAGATGATGTATAAATCGCAATTTAGGAAAATGGACCCTTATGGTTTTGTGGTTCAGGGTCACATTTTATGTCTTATTTATCAAAACATTATTTCTGCATTTGTAACTGCAGGCTAAATGCATTCATGTCAGTGTGTAATACATCTACGCCACTTCAGATGAAGCTTCTGCGTTTCCTCTGCATTGCAAAGATTCATTTTGTTGATACTGATTTAATTAGCCTGGTAACAGCCTAAATGTGTTATTATTCTAAATAACTGATTCCTTTAATTAAAAACACCTAGTTTGAGATTTATAGGCCCATATCCCAGGTGTGTCAAACTCTGGAGGGTGTTACTGGAGGGCCACAGCCCTAAAGAGTTTAGTTCCAACCCTGCTCCAACACACACACCATGTAGTTTTCAAATAAAACTAAATGATTAGTTTAGCTGTATCAGATGTGTTTAATTAGGGTAATATCTACACTGTGTAGGGCTGTGGCCCTCCAGGTACTGAGTGTGACATCTTTGGTCTATCCCATTTTTTCCTCCCTCTCATTGTTAAAATGTAACTAAGTAATTTTTACTCTGAGTAAATTTTAAATGAGCTACTTTTTACTTTTACTTGAGTATATTTTTAGACTGGTACTTTTACTTGTACTTAAGTAAAATTTCAGTAATGTAATGGTACTTTTACTTGAGTAGAATATTTTTGTACTCTTTCCACCTCTGATATATATATATATATATATATATATATTATTGCATATAGGCCAATTTTAAAGGTTTTTGTTTACTAATACAGTTATTAAATCTGACCTACAGCAAACATTATTATTAATGTGCTTAAGCGCGTATTTAGGCAATACACGTACATTTTATTTGCAACATTTGTATTTATACGTTTATATTGGCTAAATGCACAAATTAAATGAGTGGTTTTATGGCTCAATCCATTAAAAAGAACCAGCGATCCCTGTACTATATTTGGCCTACTGATTTTAGATGTGTAGATCTCTTTTACTCTTTAAAAGTGCTCGTATTGCACAGATTTACAGCTCTGAGTGACTTAATATTCGATGGTTTTGCAGGTCTATTTGGCTACAATGATCGAGTGTTAATAACTGAATCTGAATGCATCCCGTACACATCAGAACACGCACACAATGAGGGTTTGGATACATAAATCATTGGATTTGTAATATCTGGTGTCACGTATTTATTTACCATGAACCTTTTAAAAAACTGTAAAATAATCAAATAGGCTCAAATATTGTACTAAGATACAAGCAAGGAAACATTGAACTTGTCATGAAAACATTGTATTACCACTTTATGTCTACAATGATGCATTGAGCAAAGTAACTCATCTCTTTAAACAACAACACACGGTTGTGCTTTAAAACGTAAAACAAGCCGCTTATGTTCGTGTTCGTCCATCTCTAAAATAAAGTAAATTATCATAATTTGCGTATAAAATCCTAGCTTGGTGCTGATCCGCGGCCTGGCGATCCTCAAGGAAATATGAATGAAACACTGTTCAGCCTGAAGAACCCGGAGGTGCTGTCATCAAGAGTTTATTTGTAAACAATGACTTCACCTGACTAAAATTACCATGGTTACTAAACAGATTGCAATTAACATAGGCATATGATTCTAGAGTTAGCAAATCATATTTCTGTAATATGGCCAAATCAATTACAAGAAGTAATGCGCATGCTCGGGTCTACACCAAGTACCCATCTGTATCTTTTAATCAGGAATCGTGGTCTTTTTAAAATGTATTATTATTATTTAAATTTTTTCCTAAATCCTATTTAAAAACAAAAAGAGAAGCCCAAATTGATTGATGCATTTATTATATTATACAAAATGTTCTAAGTACAATACATAGCCAAATGTTGAACAGATGTCTGTTATTCTCCGACCGTTCTTGTGAAATGTGTTCCTGTCGCTCAAGTACGTACTGCTGCTTTACTGAAGTTAGTACACTCATGATTCTCTTCATATCGTATAAATCTTTCGCCTTTTACTAAAGATGTCCGTGGAGAGGGACACAATGATTACAAACTAATTTTTGACGCTCTGCTTAATTGTGGAGCTTTTAATCGGCTTATATATCAGATTGTCTGTTTTCTGAGTGGATTGCTTTATGTCATAGGCTACAAAATATGAATTTCCAGTCATACAAAAAATAATCAAATATTGATCTGTTGTTCCATCCGTTCCAGCTGTTCTTGTGGAATGTGACGTGTTCCTGCACTGTATACAATTACTCGACCCATGAAAGTACGTTATAGTTTACTTAAGTATACGAGTTAGCAGGTAAAATAAAAAATAATGTTTTTAACATTAATAACTGCAACACTAAAAAATTAAGTAAAATATACCCAAATAATATTAGCTTTGGCACCGCAAAGTGCGCAAGCAAAAACATGTAGCCTACTGCAAGCTCTGTGTAGTTACCAGAAAAGACAGTGAAGACAAATCAGCCTAAATCCAGACTTTTCTCAAATGGAGGCTGCCATCATGATGATGTCAAGATCAGGGGACATTTTGGAAATATTAATATGTATTTCTCGACATTTTTATTAAAATATGTCAGATCTGCAAGTTATCAATATAACACCACAGATACTAATAAAGTGCGACGCGTGAAATTGTCAGAAATGTAGCTAACTTTAAGCAAATTAATAAGAAAGAATGTACTCCCCGTGCACCCCTCAGATTAACCAGCACCTGCAGTGACCTTTACACACAGGAAGTAGTCCAAATAGATTCCCTATTTTCATAAAAGTCCGACCACTGTTGTAACACCGCAGACATGAATTTGGGGGACACAGCTTTTTTCTTAAATATAACAAAATATGTATTTTTAAAACAATTTAATAACATTGTACATGTTAAATACATTTACATTTATGCATTTAGCAGATGCTTTTATCCAAAGCAACTTACAGTGCATTCAGGTTATACATTTTGTGTCAGTATGCATGTTCCCTGGGAATTGAACCCACAACCTTTGCGCTGCTAACACAATGCTCTACCACTGAACCACAGGAACACACAGCTAATACAATCTAGATTCACAATATAACCACTGTGTTTATTTAAAAAATGTTATATTCTTGCAATTACATTCCATGATATCTCGGTATGACGGGAACATCCATATTCTGTTACAAATGCAATCTTTAAAACTCAAATATGTATTTTAAATAAAAAATGTAACTATTAAGTTAGTTTTTACCCTACATAATACAAACATGCAAACATTTTAAGATTTATTGTATTTAGAGTTTATTTCAACTGTTGTAAAGTACACCACAAATTAAGAACGACCCACTTGTTATGCCAGAAATAGATGACGAGAGGTTCATCCTCAAAGCTGAGAAACACACATTGTTATATTACACCACAAATCATTTTTACCAAGGAGAAATTAAAAGAGGACAAGGCGTGGAGTTTAATTGAGCAGGAGTTGTATGAGTGCAATAAACAGAATTAAACTGGACAAAATGTAAACATTTAGACAAACATGTTCAAACACAGATACACAAACACCAACACACACACACACACACACACACACACAGAAGAATGGCAAGAGAGTGTCAGGGGAGGTGGTTGTGAATGTGTGTAGTTGTGTGTTAGTTACAGGATCAGAGAATGACTCCGTATCTCCATCAAAATCAAGATCAGCTCTCACACACTCAAGATCCTGTTCAACAGTAAAACTAGAACGTGTAGACATTCTGTTCTGCACATCCACATCCCAGCAGTGTGTTCCTGAGTTAAAACCCTCTGAACCCAGAACACAGGAATAATCATCAAATCTCTCTGGATTATCAGGAAGCAGTTGTTTGTTCTCGCTGTATCTTAAACTGGTCAGATCATCAGACAGGACGAGAGATGGATGAGCCGTGTTTGGATCCAGAATCACAGGAGCTGATGAGACACAATCAACAGCTGCTTTGATGTCCTGCATCTTCTTACAGACTGGACACTTCTGCAGAACAAACACACCATTTATCATCAAATCAATCAATCAATCAATCAATCAATCAATCAATCAATCAATCAATCAATCAATCAATCAATCCATGATCTGAAATCAGACCTGTAGAAAGACGTTATTTTCGTTAATCTGCTTCTTCTGTTCCTCTTCCTCTCTCAGTGCAGTGATTGTAGCTTCTTCTTCATCTCTGAGAAACTGTTGTTTAATCTGACGCTCTGAGTGCCCAGCTTTAGACTGAAATCAGTCACATTCACTTCAATCATATCGATCAACACATTAACACTTCATATCAATAATATCTGAGATAAACTCAGATACTGACATATTACAGATGCAGAAGTAAATATAATAATAAACTGGAATCTATTATATTAAACATAGATAATCATAATTGTATTTTATCCTGTGGCTGTAATGAAAATGACTCTTTTCTGTTTCCTCACCTTGTTTTGTTTTTCATTGAGTTTAAGTTTTTCACATAAAGTCTCCATTGCATCACTTTTCCACCATAAAATCACAAAATCTGTCATTTGAAGCTCAGACATCACTGGTTTGTGCAGCAAGACACTGATTCAAAGCATAGGAGTAAAGCTTTTTTTTATTAATTTTTTGCTTAAAAGCTGTATTCTGCATTTACTGAGGTTTGTTTGAAGATATAAATATATCTAGCTTGAGATTTTCACAAAAACCAGAAGTCAGGATGAGACAAATAATCTTTCACAGCTCAGTATATATGAAGTAGAGTAAAATTGCAGACAGAAATACTTAGTGCATCTGTGATTATAATTATTTAATGCTCTCTACATATAACCAAAAAGACAGTTCTCTTACCATGTAAGCAGAAACAGCTTCACTGATGGGTCTGAAACACAAAGGCAGACAGAAGAGTTTGAGTTTCTCTCGGTGTAGCAGTCTATTCAAAAATCCTGCTCTTGCTTTTTTTTCCATCTCTTATTAGTATTGTAAGAGGGAGGAGTTTTCTTGCTCTTCATTCGTCACAGATATAATTTCTCCAGGGTCTGTCATCATCAAGTCTTTGTCAAAAGAAGTAGCCCAGCTGATCACCAATTCCTATATTAACGAGCACCATGCTCCTTTTGTTTGGAGTTTTAGTTTCATTTAGATTCTAAAAGTCTATTCTCAGAACTGAATCCTCCGAAACAGATGCTTAATGCTCTTCAGCATAAAAGACAAACAGTTTGAACATGTTTCCATGCGTTTATCAATTTTGCCTCGTCTGCAAAGCGCCGAGAGTGACTACAAAGCTAATATTTTCTGATTGTATTGGACCTATAAAACATATCTAGGAAAAGAAAAAAAGGAAGGAGAGAGAGAACAGAGATTCCGAGCTCGGCATTTAGCCCGGACCCAGAGAGAGCGCTCCCCCCGAGATCTTCCCGTGCAGGCACGTGCTGAAGGGGAGGAGTCGGGGGGGGGTGGTGGTTTGCGGTCGCTAGATATTCTGGGCCCATCAAAATCCCGTTCGGGGGGGGGGGGGGTGCATCGTAAAATGTGATTCACTTTTGTGGTAATGGGTTTTTGTCACATCGGGGGGGGGGGGGAGCACACATGCTTCATTGAATAGTCTACTCTTGCATCTGTTGTTTTCATCTTATATGTGGATTTAATTTAATTTAAAGTAAATCTCCAACAGCTCTGATAAACAACGATACACAATCAATAATCCAGGAATGGCCGGCCATTGTTAACTTATAATCAAAACACAAAATATTATACACCCCGTTAATGTGTATAAAATGTCTGTTACATATTGTCCCTGTGTGTTAGTCATATTAGGCTCATTATAATTATATTTGTGGCGGGGGTCATAAATCGGTGCAAATGTTAAGAACTACTTCAATTTCATAGGTGCATCAGACTGCTTTCTAAACTTAAATATACCAACACATCAACAATATACATCAAAAATATATCAAATTAAGTCATTGAAAATAGGAAGGACATGATTCATACCATATGCGATGTAATCAAACGAGTAATATGACTGGCATTGCACACAGTCACGCCAGCATCTCAAAACAGTGGATCAGACATAAGATCACAGAAAGATGAGAACTGATTCACACGCATGCTTTGCAGCTAATAAACCGAACGTAATTTATATTGTGTTGCTTTTCTGAAAATACACATGATGAATATGAAGGCTATTTAATTTGCTATTACGTTAGGTAGGCTAAATCTTTTCTATTATACACATAAAAATGAGAGATGAACATGTCACTGCCAGAGGATGATTTAAAGGGTAAAAGACAAAATATTTACTTTCATCATTTCAACTTAAAACACACAATTCAAAAAACATTGAAAACATGCAGACAGATGATAAAGAAGCTTATAATGTTGGCTGGTAAAAATAAAAAATAAAGAAATCATGCATTTTGTGTTCACAGGTTATGGTTAATAAGGAAGAATTAAGAACCACTGGAACCAGTCTGACTCTGCTTTAGACTAGATTTAAACTGCTGGTTTTGTGTGGCCAGAGGAGCTGGCTGTCATCCGCATTGCTGCTATGTGTATATACCGGTACAACCTGTTTGCACACTCCTCTTGCACATCTCTGTTTATATTATTATTTATTAAGTCCACAATATACTGTCCTGCACAATTAATTTTATTATTATTTACCTATATTCATGTTTATCCTCTTGTGTTGTGTTACATATTTTGCACTGTCCTTTGAGCGGACCTGGCCTGACTTACATTTCACTACTGATTATATTCTGTATAATTGAGTATGTGACGAATAAAACCTTGAATCTATAAAAGGAAAGCTTCATGCCTCAATGCATGCTGGGTGCCACCGTAGTAAAAAGACCTTCAGGACATCTGATCGTTGCTACATAACCAGATGTCACACTGTAGTATCACACGGTTTATTGGGCAAAATGTAAATGTATTAAAGACACAACAGACGTTAGATCAACAAATCAGGCCACTTATTGATGTCACTATCAACATATAACCATTGTCACCTGATTTCATTTGACTTTGGCTTTTTTTTGCAGCTTAAGAACGTGTTTTTCACACACACGGTTACAGCAGCCGTGAAAACTGTTTTAAAGGTTAAGAGTCAAGAGCCCAATTAAAGGAAACATTATTCGTTAAATGCAATAATGGCAGCTTTATACAATTTTCAATAAAAGGACATTAACCTCTGAACCTCTGTTCTCCATAATTCTCCATAAGATCTTTTGTAGACGTTTCACAAAAATAGAGTCAAATTGGCTAAAAATAATGAAACCGGTAATGCTGTTTGTGAACATTATTACTCTGCTGAGATCTTGACAGATTTAATGTCTTCTTTTATTCCAGTTGATTTCATAAGGCTGTGTGGCTGGAAGTATGTTGTAGTTGTGCTCTTAGTGATTCTGCAGCAAGACACTGATTCAAAGCATAGGAGTAAAGCTTTTTTTTTTTTTTGCTTAAAAGCTGTATTCTGCATTTACTGAGGTTTGTTTGAAGATATAAATATATCTAGCTTTAGATTTTCACAAAAACCAGAAGTCAGGATGAGACAAATAATCGTTCACAGCACAGTATATATGAAGTAGAGTAAAATTGCAGACAGAAATACTTAGTGCATCTGTGATTATAATTATTTAATGCTCTCTACATATAACCAAAAAGACAATTATCTTACCAGTTAAAGCAGAAAAAGCTTCACTGATGGGTCTGAAACACAAAGGCAGACAGAAGAGTTTGAGTTTCTCTCGGTGTAGCAGTCTATTCAGAAATCCTTCTCTTGCTTTTTTTTTGCGAAATGAGAGTGCAGAACGTCTCCGTCTTTTATTAGTATTGTAAGAGGGAGGAGTTTTCTTGCTCTTCATTCGTCACAGATATAATTTCTCCAGGGTCTGTCATCATCAAGTCTTTGTCAAAAGAAGTAGCCCAGCTGATCACCAACTCCTATATTAACGAGCACCATGCTCCTTTTGTTTGGAGTTTTAGTTTCATTTAGATTCTAAAAGTCTATTCTCAGAACTGAATCCTCCGAAACAGATGCTTAATGCTCTTCAGCATAAAAGACAAACCGTTTGAACATGTTTTCATGCGCTTATCAATGTTGCCTCGTCTGCAAAGTGCCGAGAGCAGGGGCGTAGCCACGGGTGTGCCAGGGTGTGCCGGTGCCACCCACAGTGGCAGCTGGCACACCTAAAAACAGATGCAGAATAATTATTTTTTTAATCGTAATAAACATGGGCAGCGCAAAGGAGGGGCTAGCAGATGCTTCAGCACCCCCAAGAAAGACCAAAGCACCGCCATTGCACCCATAAGAAATGAACAACATGGATAAACAACAACAGGTAAACATGTCAGCTATGTGTATGCTAGTGCTTGATTAACAATATGGATTTAAAATTTTTAATCAATACTGATATGGATTCTTAAATCTCAAGATCAGTTGTTTCACCTATTCTGATTTTGATGATGCATGATCTTCACTAAACATTATTTATAGCGCACCATTCAATAATCACAGCAATCTTTGTGTTTTGTTACTTTTAATACGAAAAAACAAGGTCACAGCTTTAAAATGGTGTTACTTTTATAATGAGATAATAAAATAAACCGGATTTTGGTGCTCTTTAATGCGTCATGACACAAGGGAAACAGATGAAGCAGCACAGGCCACTGGTAGTGGGTGAAAAACAACTCAAGTAGGCATTATTTTCCAATCTTTCAAGCAGTGTGCTCGAACGTAAAGTACTTCCAAGAAGCTTGGGCATCAACATGAACAGAGAAAATGCTCAGAACAAGAGGTTGTTGACAGATTTTATCAATATACATCTAATGAAACAGATACAGAAATAAGATCTCGGATCAAAGGAAGCAATTAATTTCTATGCCACATCAAAGACCATGAAGAGATCAACATCTCAGCAAACACGCTGGACACAAGCAGATGAGAGGCAATATTCAGTTCCTCATTAGCATCTGGGAAATCATGGAAATGTCCAAATTTAATTTTTATGTCTTAATTTTGACCTACGTTGTCAGACTTTGTCTTCCTCTGCCTTTGTCCCCTCACCCTTATATGGTCCTTCCTGTTCCCCATCATTAGTTGATTAGTCTTCGTCTGTATCTTGATTATGTCCCAGGTGTTTCCAGTCATGTCTCCCTATATCTAGTCTGTTCTGCCCCATGTTACTTGTGGATTATTGTTAATGTCATGTGTCCAAGCCGTAGATGTCCTTACCTGTGTTCCTGTCTCTCCTCCGTTTGTCTCTCATTAAATACCTCGTTTGTCAGAATCCTCGTCTCCTCGTTCCTGGATCCCCGTGTACCGTGACAGAATAATCCACCATACAAGAGCTACTCATCTTCCTTCACGGCGATGGAGTTCGCCGCCTGCGTCTTCGCCCTTAGCCGGCGGAATCTCTCCTTCATGGAGTTCGCCGGAGAATTCTGCAAGCTCGCCGCGGTGACGGAGCTCCACGACGCGGCAATCCTCCATCTGTTTCGGCTCGGGGCAAATTACCAGCGCCCTATGGATCTCCCAGACACCACAGGATTGTGTTGGAGAGAGGGGATCTACCGGTGTCTGGGAAGTTACCGGTCCCGAGTCGAAACCAGCCCACGAGTGTCTCCGCTGGCCCCGCCGAGCTCTTCTTCGTCTTCGCTGGTTCTGCCAAGCTCTTCTTCGCTGGTGCCGCCCAGCTCGTCTTCGTCTCGGCTGGTTCCCGAGCGCCGCCGCGAGCCCGCGCTTCCCGAGCGCCGCCGCGAGCCCGCGCTTCCCGAGCGCCGCCGAGAGCCCGCGCTTCCCGAGCGCCGCCGAGAGCCCGCGCTTCCCGAGCGCCGCCGAGAGCCCGCGCTTCCCGAGCGCCGCCGAGAGCCCGCGCTTCCCGAGCGCCGCCGAGAGCCCGCGCTTCCCGAGCGCCGCCGAGATCCAGTGGCTGCTCCCCGACAGCGCCCTCCGGTGCCTGCTCCGAGACTGCGCCCTCCAGTGCCTGCTCCGAGGCTGCGCCCTCCAGTGCCTGCACCTCGCCAGTGCCCTCCAGTGCCTGCACCTCGCCAGCGCCCTCCAGTGCCTGCACCTCGCCAGCGCCCTCCAGTGCCTGCACCTCGCCAGTGCCCTCCAGTGCCTGCACCTCGCCAGTGCCCTCCGGTGCCTGCACCTCGCCAGTGCCCTCCGGTGCCTGCACCACGCCAGTGCCCTCCGGTGCCTGCACCACGCCAGTGCCCTCCAGTGCCTGCACCACGCCAGTGCCCTCCAGTGCCTGCACCACGCCAGCGCCCTCCAGTGCCTGCACCTCGCCAGCGCCCTCCAGTGCCTGCACCTCGCCAGTGCCCTCCAGTGCCTGCACCACGCCAGTGCCCTCCAGTGCCTGCACCACACCAGTGCCCTCCAGCGCCTGCACCACGCCAGTGCCCTCCAGTGCCTGCACCTCGACAGCGCCCTCCAGTGCCGGCTCCTCGTAAGTGCGCTTCAATTTCCCCGCTGGTTCCGTCCAGCTCTTCCGAGCGCCCCCGAGAGTCAGCGGCACCCGAGCGCCCACGCTGGCCCACGCTGGTCCCGTCCAGCTCACCTGGGCCTCCGCTGGTCCCGTCCAGCTCACCATTGCCTCCGCTGGTCCCGTCCAGCTCACCTTGGCCCACGCTGGTTCCGTCCAGCTCACCTGGGCCTCCGCTGGTCCCGTCCAGCTCACCATTGCCTCCGCTGGTCCCGTCCAGCTCACCTTGGCCCACGCTGGTTCCGTCCAGCTCTCCAGGGCCTCCGCTGGTCCCGTCCAGCTCACCATTGCCTCCGCTGGTCCCGTCCAGCTCACCTTGGCCCACGCTGGTTCCATCCAGCTCTCCAGGGCCTCCGCTGGTCCCGTCCAGCTCACCATTGCCTCCGCTGGTCCCGTCCAGCTCACCTTGGCCCACGCTGGTCCCGTCCAGCTCACCTGGGCCTCCGCTGGTCCCGTCCAGCTCACCATTGCCTCCGCTGGTCCCGTCCAGCTCACCTTGGCCCACGCTGGTCCCGTCCAGCTCACCTGGGCCTCCGCTGGTCCCGTCCAGCTCACTTTTCCCTCCGCTGGCCCTGTCCAGCTCGCCTTCCACGGCTCCTGAGCGCCCCCCTGGGATGGGGAGCTTCCCCAAGAAAATTTTGGGGGGGGGGCTACCCTCCATGGCCACCCGAGCACCCCGCTCCTCCATGGCCGCCCGAGCACCCCGCTCCGCCATGGCCTCCTCAGTTCCCGGACCCTCCGTGGCCGCCTGATCCGCCATGGCCGCCAGAATCCCCGGATCCGCCATGGCCGCCTGATCCGCCGTGGCCGCCGGAATCCCCGGATCCGCCATGGCCGCCGGAATCCCCGGATCCGCCATGGCCGCCTGATCCGCCGGGGCCGCCTGAGTCCCCGGATCCGCCGTGGGTCCCGGAACGGGCACCACCCTGGAGGTCACCTGTCCGGTCTCCAGGTCCTTGAGGCCTCCAGAGTGCCCACCCCCCCTCCCCTTTCGATGTCGTACGGCGCGGGACGCGCCTATTGGAAGGGGGGGGTAATGTCAGACTTTGTCTTCCTCTGCCTTTGTCCCCTCACCCTTATATGGTCCTTCCTGTTCCCCATCATTAGTTGATTAGTCTTCGTCTGTATCTTGATTATGTCCCAGGTGTTTCCAGTCATGTCTCCCTATATCTAGTCTGTTCTGCCCCATGTTACTTGTGGATTATTGTTAATGTCATGTGTCCAAGCCGTAGATGTCCTTACCTGTGTTCCTGTCTCTCCTCCGTTTGTCTCTCATTAAATACCTCGTTTGTCAGAATCCTCGTCTCCTCGTTCCTGGATCCCCGTGTACCGTGACATACGTGTTTTTTTGTCACAATTTCAGATGTTAATGATAAAATGTCATATATGTCAGTGCATATATATTAGTGTGACTATGTAAATGTGGGGCGGTATAGTGGTTTTTAAAGCTAAGCAAAGTTCACTCAGGATTCATTTTCTGTTAAAAACCAACACATTTTTGTTTTTGTTTCAAATGAAACAAAAACAACTCAAAACAACTCTGCGAAATATGACACTCGTCATATTGATCAAACACATCAGAAATGTTTCTCTGATCACTGTCAGTGTCATTAGTTACACTCTCATTTTTATTATCAGTGTTTAATGACATCATTAGCTGAACAAACCCTCATCATTGTGTTTCTTCACTGTAGACAAACATTAAATATAATTTAATTTTGTAATTTAAGATTGTACAAAAGTAATAACTGGGAATACACACTATTCTTAACTTTTTCTCAAGTTACAAAATAAGAAATAAAATATAATAATGTTATTCTTAATGTCATAAATCTGGCCACAGCTCTCTGATGAGTTTATCAAATTAATAATTTCCTTTGTGAACTCTAGAGACTGTAAATAGTTCCTCTAGTAACACCATCATAATGCAAATTATTTGAAGATGTAGAAATTCATATTGAAGTTCCTTGAGCACAATATTATATTTGGAAGAATCACAAATGGAGCCTCAAGTTTATTTTCACTTTTACACGGTTTAATCTGTTCTGGACTCTGGAGTAGATGAATAAATGAGAAACAACAACAACAAAAACATAATATTCATTATAGACCACATTCATGATTTTCACTCACTTACTTATGAGTTAGTACTAACTAACACTCTACAAACTGAAGTATTCTGCTTTACTGTTATGATAAACTGTATGTGTATAATCAATCAATCAATCAATCAATCAATTAATCAATTAGCAGTCAACCAATCAATCGATCAATCAATCAATCAATCAATCATGATCTGAAATCAGGCCTTTAGAAAGCAGATGTTACTGTCATTCATCATCTCCTCTATATATTTGACTGTGCGTGAAAGAGCTGAGATGTGTCTGTTGATCTCCTCCAGCTTCTACTTCATCATCTGCTTCTTCTTCTCCTCTTCCTCCCTCAGTGCAATGATTGTAGCTTTTTCTTCATCTCTGAGAAACTGATGAAGCTTCTTAAACTGTTGTTTAATCTGACGCTTTGAGTGCCCAGCTTTAGACTGAAATCAGTCACATTCACTTCAATCGTCTCAATCAACACATTAACACTTCAGATCAATAATATCTGAGATAAACTCAGATACTGACATATTACAGATGCAGAAGTAAAAATAATAATAAACTGGACTCTATTATATTAAACATAGATAATCATAATTGTATTTGATCCAGTGGCAGTAATGAAAATTACTCTTGTTTCCTCACCTTGTTTTGTTTTTCATTGAGTTTAAGTTTTTCACGTAAAGTCTCCATTGTTTTATTGAGATCCTAGAATTGAAAGGAAAAAAAAGATCCAAAGAACAACATCGAAGACACAGCATGTTTCTCCTCCACCAGAAAATCCTCAAATCTGTACGTTGAAGCTCAAGCACGACTGGTTTATATAGCAAGACACTGATTCAAATCATAGAAATAAAGATTTGTTTTGCTTAAAAACTGTATACATTTTTTTTACTGAGGTTTGTTTGAAGAACTAAAACTATCTAGTATTAGATTTTCATAAAAAACAGAAGTCGGGATAAGACAAATAATCTTTCACAGCACCGTATATATGAAGTAGAGTAAAATTGCAGACAGAAATACTTAGTGCATCTGTGATTATAATTATTTAATGTTCTCTACATATGACCAAAAAGACAGTTCTATTACCATGTAAGCAGAAACAGCTTCACTGACAGGTCTGAAACACAAAGGCAGACAGAAGAGTTTCTCTCGGTGTAAAATACAGATCTGCTGTCTGTTCAGAAACAAAACATCCTTCTGAAACTCCGTCCGTCTCTTATTAGTATTGTAAGGTTGCAATAGTTTTCTCTATTGCTCTTCATTCGTCACAGATATAATTTCTCCAGGGTCTGTCATCATCAAGTCTTTGTCAAAATGATTTTATCACATGCTTGAAATCTCCGTGATAAACATATGTCTGCTTACGCTGTCTGGAGACATGAACAGAGTTAATGCTTGAGTAAGAAATGTAGTCTATGAAAAGACTGATCCTGTTACTTCGGATCTGATGATGAAGGTAAATCAATGAGCCGTGTTACAATAGGGCTGTTTTCTCTCTGTTATGTGTGAGAAGTTTTTGAAAAAGAAACTATAAACTTGTCCTCTGCAATGACAGAAAAGGCCTACCATTCAAATGAATATGTAACAATATTTATCCCTTAGTTTTAGAAAAGACCCTGTTTTTTGAGAATATATTAAATTTACTTTTTTTTCGGACATTGTGGACATGGTTATTTTAGTGGGTGTTTTGAGTTACATTTATGCATTTAGCATTAGTTGACGGTTTTATCCAAAGCGACTTGCAGTGCATTCAGGCTATACATTTTTTTGTCAGTATGTGTGTTCCCTGAATGCACTGTAAGTCGCGGGTAAATGACACATTTACACTTGCAAATGGAAGAAATAAAGCCTCCTTTACTATATTTCATGATTTTTTGTGAGAATATTGCTCACAAATACTTCAAAGAAAACGAAGTAAAAAAGATGGGAAACATAGTTTTGATAATAGTTATGATTTTAGTGCGATCCTGATTTATCTTTGTTATAGTCCATTACATTTCAGATCTGGCTTTTTTATCAGTGTGGTGTGCCAGCTATAATAACACAAACAGTGCTTTATGTATTAGGCACATTATAGTATCATATATTTATGTATTAAACTAATTATAGTTTAAACTAATTATAGTTATTAATTATACCAGATTATGTTTGTGTTTGTATTTCTGTTTTACTTTGGCACACCTTTCATGCTGAAGAGAATAAACTTACAGGCACACTCAAATAAAAAAAAGTATATAATGTTTAATATTTTAATATCACCGAATAAACCTAAATACAGTAATTTATACCTTCTAATCTATCATGAAGAAATAAGTTCAAAAGTGTACGAGAATCTGGGCAGGTTTATTATTAACAGTTACACATTATAGTCCTGTGTTTAATCTGCACACCAACATGATTTAAATTCTTCAGTTATGTCGAAACATGCTGTTTAACTCCTACATTAACGAGCACCATCCCGTCGGGGATATCGTAGAGAGACCGAATCGTGAACGGAGAGAAGGCAAAGGGTTGAGGCAGGCGGCAGACAGTCAGAGGGGGTAAACAGATCAGGTAGGCAACAGGAAATGTCAGCTGGACAGAACAAGACGTCGCACGGAGATGTGGTAGTGATCAGCTTAAGTAGCCCAGCTGATCACCAACGAGCACCGTGCTCATTTAGTTTGGAGTTTTAGTTTCATTTAGATTCTAAAAGTCTATTCTCAGAACTGAATCCTCCGAAACAGATGCTTAATGCTCTTCAGCATAAAAGACAAACAGTTTGAACATGTTTCCATGCACTTATCAATTTTGCCTCGTCTGCAAAGCGGCGAGAGTGACTACAAAGCTAATATTTTATGATTGTATTGGACCTATAAAACATATCTAGGAAAAGAAACGCTATGACAGTCAGACTGCATTTCTAAACATGTATTCTAGAGAAACCACGAACAGAGAAACTGATGGAGATGTTTCGGAGGATAACTGTGAGTAGTTGGTGTCTGCAGTTAGGCCATAGTGTACAAAACTGATAATTATTTATTTTGTTCAGTTAATTGGATATTATGCTAAACACACTGTCTTTGGTTGTTGTAGATGCATTATAAAATGAAGATGAGTTTTGGAAAAGACATTCACCTATCTCAGAGAGCATGTTAGTGACGGCACACGGTGTAAATAGTGAGCTGCACTGTAAAAACAAAAGAATACAAATATTTTGAGCAAATGTACGATTTTAAGGCACCTAGATTCAGCATATTTTTGTGTTCCCTCAACTTATTTTTGTAAGAGATTGTTATGTCCCTTTTGCTCTATTTCTCTGTGTTGTCTTTGTTTGGCGTGTGTTTGTGTGTGTTTCTGTGCAGGAGGATGTCTGATTGGTTCCTGCAGTCCACACCCTGCCTGGTCAGCTGACTCCTGAATGCCTATAAGAGACTTCGTCATAACTTCCTGCTTTAACTTCATGCTTCGTTGCCTAGACGGGGTGTAACAAGATTCACAACTTTTTGCTGTATAAACTTTAAACAACAAGTTGAGAAAACATAAAAATCTGCTGAAGCTGGTTGCCTTAAAATGTTACGTTGCCTTACCATTTTTTTTTTTTACAGTGTATAACGTAACGTAAAATAGAGGAAAAGCGAGTAAAAAACGTACCTTTTTTTCTTTTCTTTTTTTTTGAGTTTTGAGATTGTGGTCTAGACCAGTGGTTTTCAACATTTTGCATGTCTCTCTTATCTGACACACTCAAGTCAGTTCATTGATCTCTCTCCTAACGAGCTGATGATCTGAATCAGCTGTGTTAAATAAGGGAGACATACAAAATGTGCAGAGCAGTGGGTCCCGAGGACCAGGATTGAAAACCACCGGTCTAGATCATGTTGTCTGCAATGCTGGAGGTGTATTTTGGAGACTTTTCTTGTGATTGCCGTCGTACCGGTGATGTTATAGTAAAGCATGTTAACATCAACTAATCAGCAGAGGTGAGCTAGCTAACTGAGAAGGCAAACATTATATAACTAACTAGAAACAAAAGTTTGTGAACAAACTTTGAAGTTGGCTTGTGAAAGTCTGACCTTTTATTTAGTTTTAAAAGCTAGCAGTTTGAAGTACGAAGCTTACATAAAAAAGATAGATAGATAGATAGATAGATAGATGGATAGATGGATAGATGGATAAACGGATGGACGGAGGGACGGACGGACGGACGGACGGACGGACGGACGGACGGACGGATAGATAGATAGATAGATAGATAGATAGATGGATAGATGGATAGATGGATAGATAGATAGATAGAGTCAGTATATAGATAGATAGAATCAATAGATAGATAGATAGATAGAAAGAGTCAATAGATAGATAGATAGATAGATAGATAGATAGATAGATAGATAGATAGATAGATAGATAGATAGAGTCAGTAGATAGATAGATAGATAGATAGATAGATAGATAGATAGATAGAGTCAGTAGATAGATAGATAGATAGATAGATAGATAGATAGATAGATAGATAGATAGATAGATAGATAAAGTCAGTAGATAGATGCATGTTGCTAACATTTTGCTAGCATGATTAGCATGTTGCTAGCATGTCGCTAGCATGATTTTAGCATGATTAGCATGTTGCTAGCGTGATTAGCATGTTGCTAGCATGTTGCTAGCATGTTGCTGGCATGATTTTAACATGATTAGCATGTTGCTAGCATGATTAGCATGTTGCTAGCATGTTGCTAGCATGATTACCATGTTACTAACATGTTGTTAGCATGATAAGCATGTTGCTAGCATGTCGTTACCATGATTTTAGCATGATTAGCATGTTGCTAGCATGTTGCTAGCGTGATTAGCATGTTGCTAGCATTTTGCTAGCATGATTAGCATGTTGCTAGCATGATTTTAGCATGTTGCTAGCATGTTGCTAGCATGATTAGCATGTTGTTAGCATGTTGCTAGCGTGATTAGCATTTTGCTAGCATGTTGCTAGCTTGATTAGCATGTTGCTAGCATGATTTTAGCATTAATAGCATGTTGCTAGCATGTTTCTAGCGTGATTAGCATGTTTCTAACATGCTAGCATGATTAGCATGTGGCTAGCATGTTGCTAGCATGATTTTAGTGTGATTAGCATGTTGCTAGCGTGATTATCATGTTGCTAGCATGTTGCTAGCATGATTAGCATGTTGTTAGCATGTTGCTAGCAAGTTGCTAGCATGTTGCTAGCGTGATTAGCATGTTGCTAGCATGTTGCTAGCGTGATTAGCATGTTGCTAGCATGTTGCTAGCATGAGTAGCATGTTGCTAGCATGTTGCTAACGTGATTAGCATGTTTGCTAGCATGATATTAGCATGATTAGCATGTTGCTAGCATGTTGCTAGCGTGATTAACATGTTGCTAGCATGATTAGCATGTTGCTAGCATGTTGCTAGCGTGATTAGCATGTTGCTAGCATGTTGCTAGCATGATTTTAGCATTATTAGCATGTTGCTAGCATATTGCTAGCGTGATTAGCATGTTGCTAGCCTGATTAGCATGTTGCTAGCATGTTGCTAGCGTGATTAACATGTTGCTAGCATATTTTTAGCATGATTAGCATGTTGTTAGCATGTTGCTAGCATGATTTTAGCATGATTAGCATGTTGCTAGCGTGATTAGCATGTTGCTAGCATGATTTTAGCATGTTGCTAGCATGTTGCTAGCGTGATTAGCATATTGCTAGCATGTTTTTAGCATGATTAGCATGTTGCTAGCATGTTGCTAGTGTGATTAGCATGTTGCTAGCATGTTGCTAGCATGATTTTAACATGATTAGCATTGTTGCTAGCATGTTGCTAGCGTGATTAGCATGTTGCTAGCTTGTTTTTAGCATGATTAGCATGTTACTAGCATGTTGCTAGCGTGATTAGCATGTTACTAACATGATTTTAGCATGATTAGCATGTTGCTAGCATGTTGCTAGCGTGATCAGCATGTTGCTAGCATGATTAGCATGTTGCTAGCATGTTGCTAGCATGATTTTAGCATGATTAGCATGTTGCTAGCATGTTGCTAGCTTGATTAGCATGTTGCTAGCATGTTGTTAGCATGATTAGCATGTTGCTAGCATGTTGCTAGCATGATTTTAGCATGATTAGCATGTTGCTAGCATGTTGCTAGCGTGATTAGCATGTTGCTAGCATGATTAGCATGTTTTGCTAGCATGTTGCTAGCGTGATTAGCATGTTGCTAGCATGTTTTTAGCATGATTAGCATGTTGCTAGCATGTTGCTAGCATGATTAGCATGTTGCTAACGTGATTAGCATGTTGCTAGCATGATTTTAACATGATTAGCATGTTGCTAGCATGTTGCTAGCGTGATTAGCATGTTGTTAGCATGTTGCTAGCATGATTAGCATGTTGCTAGCATGTTGCTAGCGTGATTAGCATGATGTTAGCATGTTGCTAGCATGATTTTAGCATGATTAGCATGTTGCTAGCATGTTTTTAGCATGATTAGCATGTTGCTAGCATGTTGCTAGCATTGATTAGCATGTTGCTAGCATGATTTTAGCACGATTAGCATGTTGCTAGCATGATTAGCATGTTGCTAGCATGATTTTAGCATGATTAGCATGTTGCTAGCGTGATTAGCATGTTGTTAGCATGTTGCTAGCATGATTAGCATGTTGCTAGCATGTTGCTAGCATGTTGCTAGCGTGATTAACATGTTGCTAGCATGTTGCTAGCATGATTTTAGCATGATTAGCATGTTGCTAGCATGTTGCTAGCGTGATTAGCATGTTGCTAGCATGTTTTTAGCATGATTAGCATGTTGCTAGCATGCTGCTAGCATGATTTTAGCATGATTAGCATGTTGCTAGCATTTTGCTAGTGTGATTTTAGCATGATTAGCATGTTGCTAGCATGTTGCTAGCATAATTAGCATGTTGCTAGCATGATTTTAGCATGATTAGCATGTTGCTAGCATGTTGCCAGCATAATTAGCATGTTGCTAGCATGATTTTAGCATGAGTAGCATGTTGCTAGCATAGATAGATAGATAGATAGATAGATAGATAGATAGATAGATAGATAGATAGATAGATAGATACAGTCGATAGATAGATAGATAGATAGATAGATAGATAGATAGATAGATAGATAGATAGATAGATAGATAGATAGATAGATAGATAGATAGATAGATAGAGTCAGTAGATAGATAGATAGATAGATAGATAGATAGATAGATAGATAGATAGATAGATAGATAGATAGATAGATAGATAGATGCATGATTAGCATGTTGCTAGCATGTTGTTAGCATTTTGCTAGCATGATTAGCATGTTGCTAGCATGTCGCTAGCGTGATTTTAGTATGATTAACATGTTGCTAGCATTTTGTTAGCATGATTAGCATGCTGATAGCATGTTTGCTAGCATGATTAGCATGTTGCTAGCATGATTTTAGCATGATTAGCATGTTGATAGCATGTTGCTAGCGCGATTAGCATGTTGCTAGCATGAGTCAGTAGATAGATAGAAAGAGTCAATAGATCATTTCCTTTGTAAAAAGTTTCAACCTATATGCTATTTCATGGGCCGTCCCCTCACCATGTAAGTCTATGGGACAATTTTGGGGGGCTCTTGCGCCCCAGGGGTAAAACTTATACCCCACTGCGGGGTATGATCTCGCTCAGCTTGATAGCCTCTTCAAATGTTGTGATTCACAAGTTTCTACGAAATTCTCGCTCTGCGCTACAACCCGTCGAAGTTTGCCGCCATGCATTGTCGATGCGTTTTTTTGCGCGGTTTTTCGCTAATTGTACGATTAGCATAAACCCGATCGCTTAGAAAAGATATAGCACACCCCGCGAGATCAGTCTGAAGATTTGGTCTGAGTTTGGAGTCTGTAGAGTAAAAGCTCTAGGAGGAGTAGCAGTCAGAAATTTAGTCTCAGAAGAATAATAATAACTAGATAAAAAAGTTTGTGAACAAACTTTAAGTTGGCTTGCGAAAGCCGGACCAGAAAGTTTTAAAAAGTTTTAAAAGTTTTATAAGTTTAAGTTTTAAAAGTTTTATAAGTTTAAGTTTTAAAAGTTTTATAAGTTTTAAAAGTTTAAGTTTTAATAGTTAAAAAAGTTTAAGTTTTAAAAGTTAGTTTTATTAGTTTTAAATATTTAAGTTTTAAACGTTTAAGTTTTAATAGTTTAAAAAGTTTGTTTTAATAGTTATAGTTTAATAATTAGCATGTTGCTAGCATGTTGCTAGCGTGATTAGCATGTTCGTAGCATGTTGCTAGCATGATTAGCATGTTGTTAGCATGTTGCTAGTATGATTTTAGCATGATTAGCATGTTGCTAGCGTGATTAACATGTTGCTAGCATGTTGCTAGCATGATTTTAGCATGTTGCTAGCGTGATTAGCATGTTGCTAGCATGTTGCTAGCATGATTTTGGCATGATTAGCATGTTGCTAGCATGTTGCTAGCTTGATTAGCATGTTGCTAGCATGTTGCTAGCATGATTTTAGCATGTTGCTAGCGTGATTAGCATGTTTGTTAGCATGTTGCTAGCGTGATTAGCATGTTGTTAGCATGTTGCTAACATGATTAGCATGTTGCTAGCATGTTGCTAACATGATTAGCATGTTGCTAGCATGTTGCTAGCATGATTTTAGCATGATTAGCATGTTGCTAGCATGTTGCTAGCGTGATTAGCATGTTGCTAGTATGTTGCTAGCATGATTTTAGCATGTTGCTAGCGTGATTAGCATGTTGCTAGCATGTTGCTAGCGTGATTAGCATGTTGTTAGCATGTTGCTAGCATGATTAGCATGTTGCTAGCATGATTTTAGCATGATTAGCATGTTGCTAGCATGTTGCTAGCATGTTGTTAGCATGTTGCTAGCGTGATTAGCATGTTGTTAGCATGTTGCTAGCATGATTAGCATGTTGCTAGCATGTTGCTAGCATGATTAGCATGTTGCTAGCATGTTGCTAGCATGATTTTAGCATTATTAGCATGTTGCTAGCAGGTTGCTAGCATGATTAGCCTGTTGCTAGCATGATTTTAGCATGTTGCTAGTGTGATTAGCATGTTGCTAGCATGTTGCTAGCATGTTGCTAGCGTGATTAGCATGTTTTTAGCATGTTGCTAGCATGATTAGGATGTTGCTAGCATGTTGCTAGCATGTTTGCTAGCATGATTTTAGCATTATTAGCATGTTGCTAGCATGTTGCTAGCGTGATTGGCATGTTGCTAGCATGTTGCTAGCATGAT
Source organism: Schizopygopsis pylzovi (assembly GCA_027422435.1). Lineage (NCBI taxonomy): Eukaryota > Metazoa > Chordata > Actinopteri > Cypriniformes > Cyprinidae > Schizopygopsis > Schizopygopsis pylzovi. The sequence goes on along the minus strand of CM049821.1, from coordinate 5,149,020 downwards.
TTTAGCATGTTGCTAGCGTGATTAGCATGTTGCTAACGTGATTAGCATGTGACTAGCATGTTGCTAGCATGATTAGCATGTTGCTAGCATGATTTTAACATGTTGCTAGCATGATTTTAGCATTTTGCTAGTGTGATTAGCATGTTGCTAGCATGATTAGCATGTGACTAGCATGTTGCTAGCATCATTAGCATGTTGCTAGCATGATTTTAGCATGATTAGCATGTTTGCTAGCTTGATTAACATGTTGCTAGCATGATTAGCATGTTGCTAGCATGTCGCTAGCATGATTAGCATGTTGCTAGCATGTCGCTAGCATGATTAGCATGTTGCTAGCATGATTAGCATGTTGCTAGCATGATTCTAGCATGATTAGCATGTTTGCTAGCATGTTGTTAACATGATTAGCATTTTGCTAGCATGTTGCTAGCATGATTAACATGTTGCTAGCATGTCGCTAGCATGATTTTAGCATGATTAGCATGTTGCTAACATGATTAGCATGTGACTAGCATGTTGCTAGCATGATTAGCATGTTGCTAGCATGTTGCTAGCGTGATTAGCATGTTGCTAGCATGTTGCTAGCATGATTAACATGTTGTTAGCATGATTTTAGCATTTGGCTAGCATGATTTTGGCATGATTAGCATGTTTGCTAGCTTGATTAGCATGTTGCTAGCATGTTGCTAGCATGATTTTAGCATGATTAGCATGTTTGCTAGCATGATTTTAGCATGATTAGCATGTTTGCTAGCTTGATTAGCATGTTGCTAGCATGTTGGTAGCATGATTTTAGCATGATTAGCATGTTTGCTAGCTTGATTAGCATGTTGCTAGCATGATTTTAGCATGATTAGCATGTTGCTAGCATGTCGCTAGCATGATTAGCATGTTGCTAGCATGATTTTAGCATGATTAGCATGTTGTTAGCATGTTGCTAGCATGATTAGCATGTTGCTAGCATGTTGCTAGCATGTTGCTAGCATGATTAGCATGTTGCTAGAATGATTTTAGCATGTTGCTAGCATGTCGCTAGCATGATTAGCATGTTGCTAGCATGTCGCTAGCATGATTAGCATGTTGCTAGCATGATTAGCATGTTGCTAGCATGATTCTAGCATGATTAGCATGTTTGCTAGCATGTTGTTAACATGATTAGCATTTTGCTAGCATGTTGCTAGCATGATTAACATGTTGCTAGCATGTCGCTAGCATTATTTTAGCATGATTAGCATGTTGCTAACATGATTAGCATGTGACTAGCATGTTGCTAGCATGATTAGCATGTTGCTAACATGATTTTAGCATGATTAGCATGTTGCTAGCATGTTGCTAGCGTGATTAGCATGTTGCTAGCATGTTGCTAGCATGATTTTAGCATGTTGTTAGCGTGATTAGCATGTTGCTAACGTGATTAGCATGTTGCTAGCATGATTAACATGTTGTTAGCATGATTTTAGCATGTGGCTAGCATGATTTTGGCATGATTAGCATGTTTGCTAGCTTGATTAGCATGTTGCTAGCATGTTGCTAGCATGATTTTAGCATGATTAGCATGTTTGCTAGCATGATTTTAGCATGATTAGCATGTTTGCTAGCTTGATTAGCATGTTGCTAGCATGTTGGTAGCATGATTTTAGCATGATTAGCATGTTTGCTAGCTTGATTAGCATGTTGCTAGCATGATTTTAGCATGATTAGCATGTTGCTAGCATGTCGCTAGCATGATTAGCATGTTGCTAGCATGATTTTAGCATGATTAGCATGTTTGCTAGCTTGATTAGCATGTTGCTAGCATGATTTTAGCATGATTAGCATGTTGCTAGCATGTCGCTAGCATGATTTTAGCATGATTAGCATGTTGTTAGCATGTTGCTAGCATGATTAGCATGTTGCTAGCATGTTGCTAGCATGATTTTAGCATGATTAGCATGTTTGCTAGCATGATTTTAGCATGATTAGCATGTTTGCTAGCTTGATTAGCATGTTGCTAGCATGTTGGTAGCATGATTTTAGCATGATTAGCATGTTTGCTAGCTTGATTAGCATGTTGCTAGCATGATTTTAGCATGATTAGCATGTTGCTAGCATGTCGCTAGCATGATTAGCATGTTGCTAGCATGATTTTAGCATGATTAACATGTTGTTAGCATGTTGCTAGCATGATTAGCATGTTGCTAGCATGTTGCTAGCATGTTGCTAGCATGATTAGCATGTTGCTAGAATGATTTTAGCATGTTGCTAGCATGATTTTAGCATGATTAGCATGTTGCTAGCATGTCGCTAGCATGATTAGCATGTTGCTAGCATGATTTTAGCATGATTAGCATGTTTGCTAGCTTGATTAGCATGTTGCTAGCATGATTTTAGCATGATTAGCATGTTGCTAGCATGTCGCTAGCATGATTTTAGCATGATTAGCATGTTGTTAGCATGTTGCTAGCATGATTAGCATGTTGCTAGCATGTTGCTAGCATGATTAGCATGTTGCTAGCATGTTGCTTGCATGATTAGCATGTTGCTAGCATGATTTTAGCATGATTAGTATGTTGCTAGCATGATTACCATTGTAGTTTAAAGCATGATTACCATTGTAGTTTAAACGTATATGCTGTTTCATGGGCCGTCCCCTCACCATGTAAGTCTATGGGACAATTTTGGGGGGCTCTTGCGCCCCAGGGGTAAAACTTATACCCCACTGCGGGGTATGTTCTCGCTCAGCTTGATAGCCTCTTCAAATGTTGTGATTCACAAGTTTCTACGAAATTCTTGCTCTGCGCTACAACCCGTCGAAGTTTGCCGCCATGCATTGTCGATGCGTTTTTTTGCGCGGTTTTTCGCTAATTGTACGATTAGCATAAACCCGATCGCTTAGAAAAGATATAGCACACCCCGCGAGATCAGTCTGAAGATTTGGTATGAGTTTGGAGTCTGTAGAGTTAAAGCTCTAGGAGGAGTAGCAGTCAGAAATTTAGTCTCAGAAGAATAATAATAATAATAATAACTAGAAACAAAAGTTTGTGAACAAACTTTGAAGTTGGCTTGTGAAAGTCTGACCTTTTATTCAGTTTTAAAAGCTAGCAGTTTGAAGTACGAAGCTTACATAAAAAAGATAGATAGATAGATAGATAGATAGATAGATAGATAGATAGATAGATAGATAGATAGATAGATAGATAGATAGATAGATAGATAGATAGATAGATAGATAGATAGATAGATAGATAGATAGATAGACGGATGGACGGACAGATAGATAGATAGATAGATAGATAGATAGATAGATAGATAGATAGATAGATAGATAGATAGATAGATAGATAGATAGATAGATAGATAGATAGAGTCAGTAGATAGATAGAGAGAGAGGGAGAGAGAGAGAGAGGAGAGAGAGATAGATAGATAGATAGATAGATAGATAGATAGATAGATAGATAGATAGATAGATAGATAGATAGATAGATAGTCAGTAGATAGAAAAAGTCGATAGATAGATAGATAGATAGATAGAGTCAGTAGATAGATAGATAGATAGATAGATAGATAGATAGATAGATCTATAGATAGATAGATAGATAGATAGATAGATAGATAAAGTCAGTAGATAGATGCATGTTACTAACATTTTGCTAGCATGATTAGCATGTTGTTAGCATGATTAGCATGTTGCTAGCATGTCGCTAGCATGATTTTAGCATTATTAGCATGTTGCTAGCGTGATTAGCATGTTGCTAGCATGTCGCTGGCATGATTTTAACATGATTAGCATGTTGCTAGCATGATTAGCATGTTGCTAGCATGTTGCTAGCATGATTAGCATGTTACTAACATGTTGTTAGCATGATAAGCATGTTGCTAGCATGTCGTTACCATGATTTTAAGATGATTAGCATGTTGCTAGCATGTTGCTAGCGTGATTAGCATGTTGCTAGCATTTTGCTAGCATGATTAGCATGTTGCTAGCATGATTTTAGCATGTTGCTAGCATGTTGCTAGCATGATTAGCATGTTGTTAGCATGTTGCTAGCGTGATTAGCATTTTGCTAGCATGTTGCTAGCTTGATTAGCATGTTGCTAGCATGTTGCTAGCATGATTTTAGCATTATTAACATGTTGCTAGCATGTTGCTAGCGTGATTAGCATGTTTCTAACATGTTGCTACCATGATTAGCATGTGGCTAGCATGTTGCTAGCATGATTTTAGTGTGATTAGCATGTTGTTAGCATGATTCGCATGTTTGCTAGCATGTTGCTAGCGTGATTATCATGTTGCTAGCATGTTGCTAGCATGATTAGCATGTTGTTAGCATGTTGCTAGCATGAGTAGCATGTTGCTAGCATGTTGCTAGCATGTTTTGCTAACGTGATTAGCATGTTGCTAGCATGTTGCTAGCGTGATTAGCATGTTGCTAGCATGATTAGCATGTTGCTAGCGTGATTAGCATGTTGCTAGCATGATTTTAGCATTATTAGCATGTTGCTAGCATATTGCTAGCGTGATTAGCATGTTGCTAGCTTGTTTTTAGTATGATTAGCATGTTGCTAGCATGTTGCTAGCGTGATTAGCATGTTGCTAGCATGATTTTAGCATGATTAGCATGTTGCTAGCATGTTGCTAGCGTGATTAGCATGTTGCTAGCATGTTGCTAGCATTATTAGCATGTTGCTAGCATGTTGCTAGCATGATTTTAGCATGATTAGCATGTAGCTAGCATGTTACTAGCGTGATTAGCATGTTGCTAGCATGTTGCTAGCATGATTAGCATGTTGCTAGCATGTTGCTAGCATGATTTTAGCATGATTAGCATGTTGCCAGCATGTTGCTAGCGTGATTAGCATGTTGCTAACATGTTTTTAGCATGATTAGCATGTTGCTAGCATGTTGCTAGCATGATTTTAGCATGATTAGCATGTTGCTAGCATGATTTTAGCATGTTGCTAGCATGTTGCTAGCATGTTGCTAGCGTGATTAGCATGTTGCTAGCATGTTTTTAGCATGTTGCTAGCGTGATTAGCATGTTGCTAGCATGTTTTTAGCATGATTAGCATGTTGCTAGCATGTTGCTAACGTGATTAGCATGTTGCTAGCATGTTGCTAGCATGATTTTAACATGATTAGCATGTTGCTAGCATGTTGCTAGCGTGATTAACATGTTGCTAGCTTGTTTTTAGCATGATTAGCATGTTGCTAGCATGTTGCTAGCATGATTTTAGCATGATTAGCATGTTGCTAGCATGTTGCTAGGATGATTTTAGCATGATTAGCATGTTGCTAGCATGTTACTAGCGTGATTAGCATGTTGCTAGCATGTTGCTAGCATGATTAGCATGTTGCTAGCATGTTACTAGCGTGATTAGCATGTTGCTAGCATGTTGCTAGCATGATTAGCATGTTGCTAGCATGTTGGTAGCATGATTTTAGCATGATTAGCATGTTGCCAGCATGTTGCTAGCGTGATTAGCATGTTGCTAGCATGATTAGCATGTTGCTAGCATGTTGCTAGCGTGATTAGCATGTTGCTAGCATGTTTTTAGCATGATTAGCATGTTGCTAGCATGTTGCTAGCGTGATTAGCATGTTGCTAACATGTTTTTAGCATGATTAGCATGTTGCTAGCATGTTGCTAACATGATTTTAGCATGATTAGCATGTTGCTAGCGTGATTAGCATGTTGCTAGCATGATTTTAGCATGTTGCTAGCATGTTGCTAGCATGTTGCTAGCGTGATTAGCATGTTGCTAGCATGTTTTTAGCATGTTGCTAGCGTGATTAGCATGTTGCTAGCATGTTTTTAGCATGATTAGCATGTTGCTAGCATGTTGCTAACGTGATTAGCATGTTGCTAGCATGTTGCTAGCATGATTTTAACATGATTAGCATGTTGCTAGCATGTTGCTAGCGTGATTAATATGTTGCTAGCTTGTTTTTAGCATGATTAGCATGTTGCTAGCATGTTGCTAGCATGATTTTAGCATGATTAGCATGTTGCTAGCATGTTGCTAGCGTGATTAGCATGTTGCTAGCATGATTAGCATGTTGCTAGCATGTTGCTAGCGTGATTAGCATGTTGCTAGCATGTTTTTAGCATGATTAGCATGTTGCTAGCATGTTGCTAGCATGATTAGCATGTTGCTAGCGTGATTAGCATGTTGCTAGCATGATTAGCATGTTGCTAGCATGTTGCTAGCGTGATTAGCATGTTGCTAGCATGTTTTTAGCATGATTAGCATGTTGCTAGCATGTTGCTAGCATGATTACCATGTTGCTAGCGTGATTAGCATGTTGCTAGCATGATTTTAACATGATTAGCATGTTGTTAGCATGTTGCTAGCGTGATTAGCATGTTGTTAGCATTTTGCTAGCATGATTAGCATGTTGCTAGCATGTTGCTAGCATGTTGCTAGCGTGATTAGCATGTTGCTAGCATGTTGCTAGCATGATTTTAGCATTATTAGCATGTTGCTAGCATGTTTTTAGCATGATTAGCATGTTGCTAGCATGTTGCTAGCATTGATTAGCATGTTGCTAGCATGATTTTAGCATGATTAGCATGTTGCTAGCATGTTGCCAGCATAATTAGCATGTTGCTAGCATGATTTTAGCATGAGTAGCATGTTGCTAGCATAGATAGATAGATAGATAGATAGATAGATAGATAGATAGATAGATAGATAGATAGATAGATAGATAGATAGATAGATAGATAGATAGATAGATAGATAGATAGATAGATAGATAGATAGATAGATAGAGTCAGTAGATAGATAGATAGATAGATAGATAGATAGATAGATAGATAGATAGATAGATAGAGTCAGTAGATAGATAGATAGATAGATAGATAGATAGATAGATAGCTAGATAGATAGATAGATAGATAGATAGATAGATAGATAGATAGAAGTCAGTAGATAGATAGATAGATAGATAGATAGATAGATAGATAGATAGATAGATAGATAGATAGATAGATAGATAGATAGATAGATAGATAGATAGATAGATAGAGTCAGTAGATAGATAGATAGAGTCGATAGATAGATAGATAGATAGATAGATAGATAGATAGATAGATAGATAGATAGATAGATAGATAGATAGATAGATGCATGATTAGCATGTTGTTAGCATTTTGCTAGCATGATTAGCATGTTGCTAGCATGTCGCTAGCGTGATTTTAGCATGATTAACATGTTGCTAGCATTTTGTTAGCATGATTAGCATGCTGATAGCATGTTTGCTAGCATGATTAGCATGTTGCTAGCATGATTTTAGCATGATTAGCATGTTGATAGCATGTTGCTAGCGCGATTAGCATGTTGTTAGCATGAGTCAGTAGATAGATAGAAAGAGTCAATAGATCATTTCCTATGTAAAAAGTTTCAACCTATATGCTATTTCATGGGCCGTCCCCTCACCATGTAAGTCTATGGGACAATTTCGGGGGGCTCTTGCGCCCCAGGGGTAAAACTTATACCCCACTGCGGGGTATGTTCTCGCTCAGCTTGATAGCCTCTTCAAATGTTGTGATTCACAAGTTTCTACGAAATTCTCGCTCTGCGCTACAACCCGTCGAAGTTTGCCGCCATGCATTGTCGATGCGTTTTTTTGCGCGGTTTTTCGCTAATTGTACGATTAGCATAAACCCGATCGCTTAGAAAAGATATAGCACACCCCGCGAGATCAGTCTGAAGATTTGGTCTGAGTTTGGAGTCTGTAGAGTTAAAGCTCTAGGAGGAGTAGCAGTCAGAAATTTAGTCTCAGAAGAATAATAATAATAATAAGTTTAAATAGGATTTCAGTAAGTTGGCTTTCACAAGCCAACTTAATAATAAGTTTAAATAGGATTTCAGTAAGTTGGCTTTCACAAGCCAACTTAATAATAATAACTAGAATGTACATTTCCTGAAGAAAATGTGAGTGGAGCTTGCAGTGGCAAAAAACACCACCCGGTTGCTAGGGTAATGTACATGATTGAATACGAGCCAACAACCATGTCTGTGCGGGATTTCTGGGTGGTTGCTAGGGCGTTGCTAGGCAGTTGCTAGGGTGCTCTAGGTGGTTGCTAGGCGGTTGCTAGGGTGTTCTGGGTGGTTGCTAGGGTGTTGCTAGGCGGTTGCTATGGTGTTCTGGGTGGTTGCTAGGGCGTTGCTAGGCGGTTGCTAGGATGTTCTGGGTGGTTGCTAGGGTGTTCTGGGTGGTGGCTAGGTGGTTGCTAGGGTGTTCTGGGTGGTTGCTAGGGTGTTGCTAGGTGGTTGCTATGGTGTTCTGGGTGGTTGCTAGGTGGTTGCTAGGGTGTTCTGGGTGGTTGCTAGGCGGTTGCTAGGGTGTTCTGGGTGGTTGCTAGAGTGTTGCTAGGTGGTTGCTAGGGTGTTCTGGGTGGTTGCTAGGTGGTTGCTAGGGTGTTCTGGGTGGTTGCTAGGCGGTTGCTAGGGTGTTCTGGGTGGTTGCTAGGGTGTTGCTAGGTGGTTGCTAGGGCGTTGCTAGGCGGTTGCTAGGGTGTTCTGGGTGGTTGCTATGGTGTTACTAGGTGGTTGGTAGTTGTCACAGATGGTTACTATGGAGTTTGTAGCATTTTATTGGCATGATTTAGCACTTAGCTAAGCGCTATTAGCATGTAGCTATTCACTGCTAGCATGTGTAGCATGTAGCAAGTCCTGTTTGCTAGCATGAGTCAAAAGAGCCAACCCCCATCTCTATACGATGTTCTGATGCAGAGATATTGGTCTTGAAAAACAGTTGCTAGGGTACTCTGTTTGGTTGCTAGGGAGTGGCTTGGCAGCTGCCAATCATGAAGCTCCAAAGTCAGTGTGAATGTATAAACCAACCCCCATCTCTATACGATGTTCTGATGCAGAGATATAGGTCTTGCAAAACGGTTGCTAGGGTACTCTGTTTGGTTGCTAGGGAGTGGCTTGGCAGCTAGCAATCACGATACTCCAAAGGCTTCTTGTCAGTATGAATGATATAAACCAACTCCCACGCCTCTGTGACATTCAGAATGGAAGATATTCCTCTGTGAATTTTGGTTGCTAAGGTGCTCGACAATGGTTGCTAGGGCGTGGCCAGTGAGTGTTGAGGTGATTCAGGATTGGCTGCTTGCTGCCCCGAGTCAAACGAGCCCACCCTCATGTTTCTATGACACTTCTATCCTGAGATATCCCTTTGATCTCTTTCAATGGAAGTCTATGGGACGTGTTGCTAAGGTGCTCTAAATGGTTGCTAGGGGCGTGGCTTGATAGCTTCACAATGATCCTGAGATGCTGATTGGTCGTCTGAGTCAAATGAGCCTGCCCCCTTGTCTCTATGACACTGTGATCCAGAGTTATGTTCAATTGAAAAGCCGTTTCTATGGTGTAGGACGGCCCATTTCATGGGCCGTCCCTCACCATAGTAAGTCAATGGGGCAACTTTGGGGCGCTCTTGCCCCCCAGGGGTACAACTTATACCCCATTGCGTGGTATGTTCTCGCACAGCTTGATAGCCTCTTCAAATGTTGTGATTCATAAGTTTCTACGAAATTCTCGCTCTGAGCTACGACCCGCCAAAATTTGCCCCATGCATTGTCAATGGGAAATTTTGGGCGATTTTTCGCCCCTGTACGATTATCATGCACCCGATCGCTTAGAAAAGATATAGCACACCTTTCCCCAATAAGCCGCACGATTTGACGCCTCTTTCATGGGTCTGTGACGAACGGTCCTGGAGGAGTAGCGAACCGAAGTTTTGTCCAGAAGAAGAATAATAACTAGAATGTACATTTCCAGAAGAAAATGTGAAATGGTGCTTGCAGTGGCAAAAAACACCACCCGGTTGCTAGGCGGTTGCTAGGGTGGTTGCTAGGGGGTTCTGGGTGGTTGCAAGGGTGTTGCTAGGCGGTTGCTAGGTTGTTCTGGGTGGTTGCTTGGTGGTTGCTAGGGATTTCTGGGTGGTTGCTAGGGCGTTGCTAGGCAGTTGCTAGGGTGCTCCAGAGCCATATAGAGAGAGAGTTGCGACAACTCCATTCACTCCATTGGAACGTTTTTTTTTTTTACAGCAATGGCGGCTCGTGGAGCCTCTCAAAAGTTCCCGGAAGTAGCAGCAAACACATGCAGCGCCATAGAGATGCAGCAGAACAAACCGTTTGCGACGCACTTTTAAAAGGTTAGATGTTTAAAAAAAATATTGTATATTATCAGTACATTTGAATAAAGAGACTATGCAAGGACAACATGAAAGAAAGGACACAGACAATATGCTTGGCATGCTATTACATTTATTAGAATTGTATTCATTGTATTCATTAATTGCTGTAAATAGTTAATTGCATTTATTTGAATAAAAATACAAAAAAGTAATATTGTAATATATTATTATTAAAAATAACCGTTTTCAATTTTAAAATGGCATTTATTCCTGTGATGCAAAGCTGAATTTTCAGCATCATTACTTTTGAACGGCAGTGTACATGTTTATATGAGTACAAAACAGATGCTTAAGTTGTTTTAAACCTAAATATATTGTGTATATGAATAAGTATTGTAAGAAATACACATTAAATATATAATATTTATAATACACTAAGTAATTATATTACTATATATAATTGTAAACAATAAGCTTAATTTTCATTGTTTCATTCACAGTTCATTGACCCATTGTGCGGTGCGAGCTGACAATCACCTGTCACCAGCCTGTCTCTGTACTATCTGAAAGTCATAAATATGACATTAGTTACCATGAGATTAGTGAAAACAATGAATATAACGTAACATAAAAAGGGAACAGCAACCTGTCTTTATACAAGTTAGAATATACTTGAAATAAGTTAAGGCAAATAACGGTAATCGAACACTAATCCTCAAATATTAGCTGATTTAAATACTTTAAAAACAACATCGCTGTAACTACATACTCAAGTTACATACATATGTCGGTGTGTTATATAAATATATAAAATAAATGCATTTATTGCCTACTAATTACCAAAAATCTCAGTTCTGTCACTCTATTCTTATAGTTTGAATTGCCCGCCAAAGCACTTCCTGTAACTATCTGAAGTCTACATGAATCACGTGACGACCAAGCATTCTGAACTTCCGTTGTCGCAACTCTATCTCTATATGGCTCTGGGGTGCTCTAGGTTGTTGCTAGGCGGTTGCTAGGGTGTTCTGGGTGGTTGCTAGGGTGTTGCTAGGTGGTTGCTAGGGTGTTCTGGGTGGTTGCTAGGGCGTTGCTAGGCGGTTACTAGGATGTTCTGGGTGGTTGCTAGGGTGTTCTGGGTGGTTGCTAGGCAGTTGCTAGGGTGTTCTGGGTGGTTGCTAGGGTGTTGCTAGGTGGTTGCTAGGGTGTTCTGGGTGGTTGCTAGGCGGTTGCTATGTGGTTGCTAGGGTGTTCTGGGTGGTTGCTAGGGTGTTGCTAGGTGGTTGCTAGGGTGTTCTGGGTGGTTGCTAGGCGGTTGCTAGGGTGTTCTGGGTGGTTGCTAGGGTGTTGCTAGGTGGTTGCTGGGGTTGTGGCTAGGGTTGCTAGGTTCTGGGTGGTTGCTAGGGCGTTGCTAGGCGGTTGCTAGGGTAATCTGGGTGGTTGCTAGGTGTTCTAGGCGTTGTAGGGGTTGCTAGGGTGTTCTGGGTGGTTGCTAGGGTGTTCTAGGTGGTTGCTAGGGTGTTCTGGGTGGTTGCTAGGGCGTTGCTAGGGTTCGGTGTGCTAGGGTGTTGCTGGGTGGTTGCTAGGGTGTTCTGGTGGTTGCTAGGGTTGTGTGCTAGGGTGTGTGTGTCTAGGTGTTCTGGGTGTTCTAGGGGTTGCTAGGGGTTCTAGGTGGTTGCTAGGGTGTTGCTGGTGGTTGCTAGGGTGTTCTGGGTTGGTTGCTAGGGGTTCTGGGGTTGCTAGGGGTTGCTAGGGTGTTCTGGGTGGTTGCTAGGGTTGCTAGGGGTTGCTAGGTGTTCTGGGTGTTGCTAGGGTGTTCTAGGTGGTTGGATTGGGTGTCTGGGGGTTGCTAGGCGTTCTGGGTTGCTAGGGTGTTTGGGTCTAGGTGTTGCTAGGTGGTTGCTGGTTCTGGGTGGTTGCTAGGGCTGTGGTGCTAGGGTTGCTAGGTGTTCTGGGTGGTTGCTAGGTGTGGTGTCTGGTGGTTGCTAGGGTGTTCTGGTGGTTGCTAGGGTGTTGGTCTAGGGTTGCTAGGGGTTCTGGGTGTTCTGGGTGGTTGCTAGGATGTTGCTATGTGCTATGATGTTCTGGGTGGTTTCTAGGGTGTTGCTAGGGGTTGCTAGGGTGTTCTGGGGTTCTGGGTGTTGCTAGGCGGTTGCTAGGTTGGGTGTGGTTGTGTGGTGTGGGTGGTGGTCTGGGGTTGGGTTGCTAGGTGGGTTCTGGGGTGGGTTCTGGGTTGTTGGGTCTAGGTGTTCTGGGTGGTTGCTAGGATTGTGGTTCGGGTGGTTGCTAGGGTTTCTAGGTGGTTGCTGGGGTTTGGTGTTCTAGGGGTTGCTAGGGTTGCTAGTGTGTCTGGGTGTTGCTAGGGTTGGGTTTCTGGTGGTTGCTAGGGGTTCTGGGTGTTCGGGGTTGCTAGGGGTTGCTAGGTTGGGTTGCTAGGGTGTTCTGGGTGTTGCTAGGTTGTCGTGTGGTATCTGGGTGTTTAGGGGTTGCTAGGGTTGCTAGGTTTCTGGGTGGTTCTAGGGTTCTAGGGGTTGCTAGGTGTTCTGGGTGTTGTCTAGGTGCAGGTTTCTGTGGTTGCAGGTGTTGCTGGTGTTCTAGGGTGTTGTGGGTTGCTAGGGGTTGCTGGGTTTCTGGTGGTTGCTAGGGTTGCTAGGGGTTGCTAGGGTTCTGGTGGTTCGGTTTCTGGGGTTGCTAGGTGTTCTGGGGTGTGGTTGCTAGGGTGTTGCTAGGTGGTTGCTAGGGTGTTCTGGGGGTTGCTAGGGTGTCTGGGTTCGGGTTGCTAGGTGGTTGCTAGGGTGTCTGGGTGGTTGCTAGGGTGTTGGGTGGTTGCTGGGTTGGGTGGTTGCTAGGCGGTTGCTGGGGTTCTGGGTGGTTGTAGGGTGTTGCTAGGTGGTTCTAGGGTGTTCTGGGTGGTTGCTGGGGTTGCTGGGTCGGTGTTGCTAGGTGGTTGTGTTGGTGTTGCTAGGGTGTTGCTGGTGGTGCGTTGCTAGGGGTTGCTAGGGGTTGCTAGGGTGTTCTGGGTGGTTGCTAGGGTGTTCTGGGTGGTTGCTAGGTTGCTGGGGTTGCTAGGGGTTGCTAGGGGTTGCTAGGTGTGGGTGGGTTGCTAGGTGGTTGCTAGGGTGCTGGGGTTGCTAGGGGTTCTGGGTGGTTGCTGGGTGTTGGGTGGTTGCTAGGGTGTTTGGGTTGGGGTTGCTAGGGTGGTTGCTAGGGTGTTGGTGGTTCTGGTGGTTGCTAGGGTGTTCTGGGTGGTGCTAGGGTGTTGCTAGGCGGTTGCTAGGGTTTGCTGGTTGTGGGGTTGCTGGTGTTGCTGGTGGTTGCTGGGTGTTCTGGGTGGTTGTAGGGTTGCTAGGTGCTGGGTGCTGGTGGTTGCTAGGGGTTGCTAGGTGGTTGTGGGTGTTGCTGGGGTTGCTAGGGTGCTGGGGTTGCTAGGTGTGTTGCTAGGGGTTCTGGGTGTTGCTAGGGCTAGGTGGTTGCTAGGGTGTTCTGGGTGCTGGTGTTGCTAGGTGGTTGCTAGGTGGTTGCTGGGTGTTCTGGGTGGTTGCTAGGGGTTGCTAGGTGGTTGCTAGGGTGTTCTGGGTGGTTGCTAGGGGTTGCTAGGGGTTGCTAGGGTGTTCTGGGTTTGGGTGTGGGGTTGCTAGGTGTTCGGGTTCTAGGGTGTTCTGGGTGGTTGCTAGGGTGTTGCTAGGGTGGTTGCTAGGGTGTTCTGGGGTTGCTAGGCGGTTGCTAGGGTGTTCTGGTGGTTGCTAGGGGTTGTGGGTTTCTGGGTGGTTGCTAGGGGTTGCTAGGGGTTGCTAGGGTGTTGCTAGGGGTTTGCTAGGGGTTGCTAGGGTGTTCTGGGTGGTTGCTAGGTGTTCTAGGCGGTTGCTAGGGTGTTCTGGGTGGTTGCTAGGGTCGGTTGCTAGGCTGGTTGCTAGGGTGTTCTGGGTGGTTGCTAGGGTCGTTGCTAGGCTGCGTTGCTAGGGTGTTCTGGGTGGTTGCTAGGGTGTTGCTAGGTGGTTGCTAGGGTGTTCTGGGTGGTTGCTAGGCAGTTGCTAGGGTGTTCTGGTGGTTGCTAGGGTGTTGCTAGGTGGTTGCTAGGGTGTTCTGGGTGGTTGCTAGGGCGTTGCTAGGTGGTTGCTTGGGTGTTCTGGGTGGTTGCTAGGGCGTTGCTAGGCGGTTGCTAGGCGGTTGCTAGGGTGTTCTGGGTGGTTGCTAGGGTGTTGCTAGGTGGTTGCTAGGGTGTTCTGGGTGGTTGCTAGGCGGTTGCTAGGGTGTTCTGGGTGGTTGCTAGGGTGTTGCTAGGTGGTTGCTAGGGTGTTCTGGGTGGTTGCTAGGGCGTTGCTAGGCAGTTGCTAGGGTGCTCTAGGTGGTTGCTAGGCGGTTGCTAGGGTGTTCTGGGTGGTTGCTAGGGTGTTGCTAGGTGGTAGCTAGGGTGTTCTGGGTGGTTGCTAGGGTGTTGCTAGGTGGTTGCTAGGGTGTTCTGGGTTGTTGCTAGGCGGTTGCTAGGGTGTTCTGGGTGGTTGCTAGGGTGTTGCTAGGTGGTTGCTAGGGTGTTCTGGGTGGTTGCTAGGGCGTTGCTAGGCGGTTTCTAGGGTAATCTGGGTGGTTGCTATGGTGTTACTAGGTGGTTGGTAGTTGTCACAGATGGTTACTATGGAGTTTGTAGCATTTTATTGGCATGATTTAGCACTTAGCTAAGCGCTATTAGCATGTAGCTATTCACTGCTAGCATGTGTAGCATGTAGCAAGTCCTGTTTGCTAGCATGAGTCAAACGAGCCAACCCCCATCTCTATACGATGTTCTGATGCAGAGATATTGGTCTTGCAAAACGGTTGCTAGGGTACTCTGTTTTGGTTGCTAGGGAGTGGCTTGGCAGCTGCCAATCATGAAGCTCCAAAGTCAGTGTGAATGTATAAACCAACCCCATCTCTATACGATGTTCTGATGCAGAGATATAGGTCTTGCAAAACGGTTGCTAGGGTACTCTGTTTGGTTGCTAGGGATGGCTTGGCAGCTAGCAATCACGATACTCCAAAGGTTTCTTGTCATATGAATGATATAAACCAACTCCCACGCCTCTGTGACATTCAGAATGGAAAATATTCCTCTGTGAATTTTGGTTGCTAAGGTGCTCGACAATGGTTGCTAGGGCGTGGCCAGTGATGTTGAGGTGATTCAGGATTGGCTGCTTGCTGCCCCGAGTCAAAGAGCCCACCCTCATGTTTCTACGACACTTCTATCCTGAGATATCCCTTTGAACTCTTTCAATGGAAGTCTATGGGATGTGTTGCTAAGGTGCTCTAAATTGTTGCTAGGGGCATGGCTTGATAGCTTCACAATGATCCTGAGATGCTGATTGGTCGTCTGAGTCAAATGAGCCCACCCCCTTGTCTCTATGACACTGTGATCCAGAGTTATGTTCAATTGAAAAGCGGTTTACATTTCATGGGCCGTCCTACACCATAGAAAGTCAATGGGGCAAATTTGGGACGCTCCTGCCCCCCCAGGGGTGCAACTTTTACCCCATTTTGAGGTATGGTCTTACAGAGCCTGCCAGCCTCTTCAAATGTGGCAAATTTCACATTTCTGTGAAATCCACTCTCTGAGCTACGAGGCGTCAAAGTATTTCGCAATGTTAAGTCTATGCGTTTTTTTTTGCCCCTATTTTGCCCCTGGGGCAAACATCGTACCCCCGATCGCTTATAAAAGTCATAGCACACCATTCCCGATTAGGCCGCACGTTTTGACACCTCATTCATGGCTCTGTGACAAAAACTGCGGGAGGAGTAGTGCGCCGAAAAAAAGTGGAATTTGGAAAAAGCGGATAACACTAATGTTGCCTTGCCATATATGGCAAACACCATTAATTAGAAGTACACTGTAAAGGTCTCTGGGAGAAAGTATTGCACAGATCTCACTGTCAATATTTTGAAAGCGTATTCAAGTGAACCCTGAATCAATATGAGACTAATCTCGTATGCTTCTTTGTTTTAGACTAGTAAACACGGTACAGTGGGGTATGCACACTGTGTGCATGGGCAAGGTACATGTAAATGAACGTTTGGGAAAAGGGGTGAAACAAAAGTATATAATAAGAATAAATTAACCTTGTTGCCTCTCAGAATTATACATAACAGTATAGATGTGACAATCTAGGGATTTCAAGTTGTACTTTATGAAATTAAACTCATATTTTAATTAATTATATTCACCGTTCCTGGCTGGTGGAATCCAAACAAGTTTCACGCAACATCTGAAAACTCATCTCTCTTCCATCATCACTTGACTTCATCTTTAAATACCTTTCCTTAACTTTGCTCTCTTTCCCTTAAACTCTCTCTGTCTGGCTAGAATTTGCTCTGAACACTGCCTAGAAATTTGTATTACAAGCACTTCCTGTGTCTGTTTGCCTCTTTATGATGTATCGCCTATTGTATTCCTCAATGTAAGTCGCTTTGGATAAAAGCGTCTGCTAAATGAATAAATGACAAATGTAAAAATAAATGGCCTCCTAATAATCCCCATTTACTCGATTGGCTCTATGTCTTTCTCCCCTCTCCACCTGTAGCTGGTGTGTGGTGAGCGCATACACTTGATTGGCTCTATGATTCTCTCTCCTCTGCACCTGTAGCTGGTGTGTGGTGAACGCATACATTGATTGGCTCTATGACTCTCTCTCCTCTCCACCTGTAGCTGGTGTGTGGTGAGCGCATCCACTTGATTGGCTCTATGACTCTCTCCTCTCCACCTGTAACTTGTGTGTGGCGAGCGCATCCACTTGATTGGCTCTATGACTCTCTCTCCTCTCCACCTGTAGCTGGTGTGTGGCGAGCACATACACTTGATTGGCTCTATGTCTCTCTCTCCTCTCCACCCTAGGGGTGGTGAGCGCATACACTTGATTGTCTCTATGACTCTCCCTCCTCTCCACCTGTAGCTGGTATGTGTTGAGAGCATACACTTGATTGGCTCTATGACTCTCTCTCCCTCCACCTGTAGCTGGTGTGTGGTGAACGCATACACTTGATTGGCTCTATGACTCTCTCTCCTCTCCACCTGTAGCTGGTGTGTGGCGAGCGCATCCACTTGATTGGCTCTATGTCTCTCTCTACTCTCCACCTGTAGCTGGTTTGTGGCGAGAGCATACACTTGATTGGCTATATGACTCTCTCTCCTCTCCACCTGTAGCTGGTGTGTAGTGAGTGCATCCACTTGATTGTCTCTTTGTCTCTCTCTCCTCTCCACCTGTAGCTGGTGTGTGGCGAGTGCATACACTTGATTGGCTCTATGTCTCTCTCTCCTCTCCACATGTAGCTGGTGTGTGGCGAGCGCATACACTCGATTGGCTCTATGTCTCTCTCTCCTCTCCACCTGTAGCTGATGTGGGGTGAGCGCATACACTTGATAGGCTCTATGACTCTCTCTCCTCTCAACCTGTAGCTGGTTTGTGGTGAGCGCATCCACTTGATTAGCTCTATGTCTCTCTCTCCTCTCAACCTGTAACTTGTGTGTGGTGAGCGCATCCACTTGATTGGCTCTATGTCTTTCTCCCCTCTCCACCTGTAGCTGGTGTGTGGTGAGCGCATACACTTGATTGGCTCTATGATTCTCTCTCCTCTGCACCTGTAGCTGGTGTGTGGTGAACGCATACACTTGATTGGCTCTATGACTCTCTCTCCTCTCCACCTGTAGCTGGTGTGTGGTGAGCGCATCCACTTGATTGGCTCTATGACTCTCTCCTCTCCACCTGTACTTGTGGTGGCGAGCGCATCCACTTGATTGGCTCTATGACTCTCTCTCCTCTCCACCTGTAGCTGGTGTGTGGGGCCATACACTTGATTGGCTCTATGTCTCTCTCTCCTCTCCACCTAGCTGTGTGGTGAGCGCATACACTTGATTGGCTCTATGACTCTCCCTCCTCTCCACCTGTAGCTGGTTGGTTGAGAGCATACACTTGATTGGCTCTATGACTCTCTCTCCTCTCCACCTGTAGCTGGTGTGTGGTGAACGCATACACTTGATTGGCTCTATGACTCTCTCTCCTCTCCACCTGTAGCTGGTGTGTGGCGAGCGCATCCACTTGATTGGCTCTATGTCTCTCTCTACTCTCCACCTGTAGCTGGTTTGTGGCGAGAGCATACACTTGATTGGCTATATGACTCTCTCTCCTCTCCACCTGTAGCTGGTGTGTAGTGAGTGCATCCACTTGATTGTCTCTTTGTCTCTCTCTCCTCTCCACCTGTAGCTGGTGTGTGGCGAGTGCATACACTTGATTGGCTCTATGTCTCTCTCTCCTCTCCACATGTAGCTGGTGTGTGGCGAGCGCATACACTCGATTGGCTCTATGTCCTCTCTCCTCTCCACCTGTAGCTGATGTGGGGTGAGCGCATACACTTGATAGGCTCTATGACTCTCTCTCCTCTCAACCTGTAGCTGGTTTGTGTGAGCGCATCCACTTGATTAGCTCTATGTCTCTCTCTCTCTCAACCTGTAACTTGTGTGTGGTGAGCGCATCCACTTGATTGGCTCTATGTCTCTCTCTCCTCTCCACCTGTAGCTGATGTGTGGGTGAGCGCATACACTTGAAAGGCTCTATGACTCTCTCTCCTCTCCACCTGTAACTTGTGTGTGCTGAGCGCATACACTTGATTGGCTCTATGTCTCGCTCTCCCTCTCCACCTGTAGCTGGTGTGTGGCGAGCGCATACACTTGATTGGCTATATGACTCTCTCCTCTCCACTTGTAGCTGGTGTGTGGCGAGCGCATACACTTATTGGCTCTATGACTCTCTCTCCTCTCCACCTCTAGCTGGTGTGTGGTGAGCGCATACACTTGATTTTCTCTATGACTCTCTCCTCTCCACCTGTAGCTGGTGTGTGGTGAGCGCATACACTTGATTGGCTCTATAACTCTTCTCCTCTCCACCTGTAGCTGGTGTGTGGTGAGCCATACACTTGATTGGCTCTATGACTCTCTCTCCTCTCCACCTGTAACTGGTGTGTGGTGAGCGCATACACTTGATTGGCTCTATGTCTCTCTCTCTCCTCTCCACCTGTAAGCTGGTGTGTGGCGAGCGCATCCACTTGATTGGCTCTATGTCTCTCTCTCCTCTCCATCTGTAGCTGGTGGTGGCGAGCGCATCACTTGATTGGCTCTATGATTCTCTCTCCTCTCCACCTGTAGCTGGTGTGTGGCGAGCGATCCACTTGATTGGCTCTATGTCTCTCTCTCCTCTCCACCTGTAGCTGGTGTGTGGCGAGCGCATCCACTTGATTGGTCTCTATGACTCTCTCCTCCTCTCCAACCTGTAGCTGGTGATGTGGTGAGCGCATACACTTGATTGGCTCTATGACTCTCTCTCCTCTCCACCTGTAGCTGGTTGTGTGGTGAAGCGCATCCACTTGATTGGCTCTATGACTCTCTCCTCTCCACCTGTAGCTGGTGTGTGGCGAGCGCATACCACTTGATTGGCTCTATGTACTCTCTCTCCTCTCCACCTGTAGCTGGTTTGTGGCGAGCGCATACACTTGATTGGCTCTATAGACTCTCTCTCCTCTCCACCTGTAGCTGGTGTGTGGTGAGTGCATACACTTGATTGGTCTCTTTGTCTCTCTCTCCTCTCCACCTGTAGCTGGTGTGTGGCGAGTAGCTTATACACTTGATTGGCTCTATGTCTCTCTCTCCTCTCCACCTGTAGCTGGTGTGTGGCGAGCGCATACACTTGATTGGCTCTATGTCTCTCTCTCCTCTCCACCTGTAGCTGGTGTGGGTGAGCGCATACACTTGATTGGCTCTATGACTCTCCTCCTCTCTCAACCTGTAGCTGGTTTGTGTTGAGCGCATCCACTTGATTAGCTCTATGTCTCTCTCTCCTCTCCACCTGTAAGCTTGTGTGTGGTGAGCGCATCCACTTGATTGGCTCTATGTCTCTCTCTCCTCTCCACCTGTAGCTGGTGTGTGGTGAGCCCATACACTTGATTGGCTCTATGACTCTCTCTCCTCTCCACCTGTAACTGGTGTGTGGTGAGCGCATACACTTGATTGGCTCTATGTCTCTCTCTCTCCCCTCTCCACCTGTAACTGGTGTGTGGCGAGCGCATCCACTTGATTGGCCTTATGTCTCTCTCTCCTCTCCATCTGTAGCTGGTGCGTGGCGAGCGCATACACTTGATTGGCTCTATGATTCTCTCTCCTCTCCACCTGTAGCTGGTGTGTGGCGAGCGTATCCACTTGATTGGCTCTATGACTCTCTCCTCTCCACCTGTAGCTGGTGTGTGGCGAGCGCATCCACTTGATTGGCTCTATGACTCTCTCTCCTCTCCAACTGTAGCTGGTGTGTGGCGAGCGCATACACTTGATTGGCTCTATAACTCTCTCTCCTCTCCACCTGTAGCTGTTGTGTGGCGAGCGCATCCACTTGATTGGCTCTATGACTCTCTCCTCTCCACCTGTAGCTGGTGTGTGGCGAGCGCATACACTTGATTGGCTCTATGACTCCCTCTCCTCTCCACCTGTAGCTGGTGTGTGGTGAGCGCATACACTTGATTGGCTCTATAACTCTCTCTCATCTCCACCTGTAGCTGGTGTGTGGTGAGCGCATACACTTGATTGGCTCTATGACTCTCTTTCTCCTCTCCACCTGTAGCTGGTGTGTGGTTAGCTTATACACTTGATTGGCTCTATAACTCTCTCTCCTCTCCACCTGTAGCTGGTGTGTGGTGAGCGCATACACTTGATTGGCTCTATGACTCTCTTCTCCTCTCCACCTGTAGCTGGTGTGTGGTGAGCGCATACACTTGATTGGCTCTATGACTCTCTCCTCCTCTCCACCTGTAGCTGGTGTGTGTTGAGCGCATACACTTGATTGGCTCTATGACTCTCTCTCCTCTCCACCTGTAGCTGGTGTGTGGTGAGCGCATCCACTTGATTGGCTCTATGTCTCTCTCTCCTCTCCACCTGTAGCTGTGTGGGGTGAGCGCATACACTTGAAGGCTCTATGACTCTCTCTCCTCTCCACCTGTAACTTGTGTGTGCTGAGCGCATACACTTGATTGGCTCTATGACTCGCTCTCTCCTCTCCACCTGTAGCTGGTGTGTGGCGAGCGCATACACTTGATTGGCTATATGACTCTCTCCCTCTCCACCTGTAGCTGGTGTGTGGCGAGCGCATACACTTGATTGGCTCTATGACTCCCTCTCCTCTCCACCTGTAGCTGGTGTGTGGTGAGCGCATACACTTGATTGGCTCTATAACTCTCTCTCATCTCCACCTGTAGCTGGTGTGTGGTGAGCGCATACACTTGATTGGCTCTATGACTCTCTTTCTCCTCTCCACCTGTAGCTGGTGTGTGGTTAGCTTATACACTTGATTGGCTCTATAACTCTCTCTCCTCTCCACCTGTAGCTGGTGTGTGGTGAGCGCATACACTTGATTGGCTCTATGACTCTCTTTCTCCTCTCCACCTGTAGCTGGTGTGTGGTTAGCGCATACACTTGATTGGCTCTATAACTCTCTCCCCTCTCCACCTGTAGCTGGTGTGTGGTGAGCGCATACACTTGATTGGCTCTATGATTCTCTCTCCTCTGCACCTGTAGCTGGTGTGTGGTGAACGCATACACTTGATTGGCTCTATGACTCTCTCTCCTCTCCACCTGTAGTGGTGTGTGGTGAGCGCATCCACTTGATTGGCTCTATGACTCTCCTCCTCTCCACCTGTAACTTGTGGGTGGCGAGCGCATCCACTTGATTGGCTCTATGACTCTCTCTCCTCTCCACCTGTAGCTGGTGTGTGGCGAGCAAATACACTTGATTGGCTCTATGTCTCTCTCTCCTCTCCACCCTAGCTGGTGTGGTGAGCGCATACACTTGATTGTCTCTATGACTCTCCCTCCTCTCCACCTGTAGCTGGTATGTGTTGAGAGCATACACTTGATTGGCTCTATGACTCTCTCTCCTCTCCACCTGTAGCTGGTGTGTGGTGAACGCATACACTTGATTGGCTCTATGACTCTCTCTCCTCTCCACCTGTGCTGGTGTGTGGCGAGCGCATCCACTTGATTGGCTCTATGTCTCTCTCTACTCTCCACCTGTAGCTGGTTTGTGGCGAGAGCATACACTTGATTGGCTATATGACTCTCTCTCCTCTCCACCTGTAGCTGGTGTGTAGTGAGTGCATCCACTTGATTGTCTCTTTGTCTCTCTTCCTCCTCTCCACCGTAGCTGGTGTGTGGCGAGTGCATACACTTGATTGGCTCTATGTCTCTCTCTCCTCTCCACATGTAGCTGGTGTGTGGCGAGCGCATACACTCGATTGGCTCTATGACTCTCTCTCCTCTCAACCTGTAGCTGGTTTGTGGTGAGCGCATCCACTTGATTAGCTCTATGTCTCTCTCTCCTCTCAACCTGTAACTTGTGTGTGGTGAGCGCATCCACTTGATTGGCTCTATGTCTTTCTCCCCTCTCCACCTGTAGCTGGTGTGTGGTGAGCGCATACACTTGATTGGCTCTATGATTCTCTCTCCTCTGCACCTGTAGCTGGTGTGTGGTGAACGCATACACTTGATTGGCTCTATGACTCTCTCTCCTCTCCACCTGTAGCTGGTGTGTGGTGAGCGCATCCACTTGATTGGCTCTATGACTCTCTCCTCTCCACCTGTAACTTGTGGGTGGCGAGCGCATCCACTTGATTGGCTCTATGACTCTCTCTCCTCTCCACCTGTAGCTGGTGTGTGGCGAGCAAATACACTTGATTGGCTCTATGTCTCTCTCTCCTCTCCACCCTAGCTGGTGTGGTGAGCGCATACACTTGATTGTCTCTATGACTCTCCCTCCTCTCCACCTGTAGCTGGTATGTGTTGAGAGCATACACTTGATTGGCTCTATGACTCTCTCTCCTCTCCACCTGTAGCTGGTGTGTGGTGAACGCATACACTTGATTGGCTCTATGACTCTCTCTCCTCTCCACCTGTAGCTGGTGTGTGGCGAGCGCATCCACTTGATTGGCTCTATGTCTCTCTCTACTCTCCACCTGTAGCTGGTTTGTGGCGAGAGCATACACTTGATTGGCTATAATGACTCTCTCTCCTCTCCACCGTAGCTGGTGTGTAGTGAGTGCATCCACTTGATTGTCTCTTTGTCTCTCTCTCCTCTCCACCTGTAGCTGGTGTGTGGCGAGTGCATACACTTGATTGGCTCTATGTCTCTCTCTCCTCTCCACATGTAGCTGGTGTGTGGCGAGCGCATACACTCGATTGGCTCTATGTCTCTCTCTCCTCTCCACCTGTAGCTGATGTGGGGTGAGCGCATACACTTGATAGGCTCTATGACTCTCTCTCCTCTCAACCTGTAGCTGGTTTGTGGTGAGCGCATCCACTTGATTAGCTCTATGTCTCTCTCTCCTCTCAACCTGTAACTTGTGTGTGGTGAGCGCATCCACTTGATTGGCTCTAGGCGGTTTCTAGGGTAATCTGGGGGTTGCTATGGTGTTACTAGGTGGTTGGTAGTTGTCACAGATGGTTACTATGGAGTTTGTAGCATTTTATTGGCATGATTTAGCACTTAGCTAAGCGCTATTAGCATGTAGCTATTCACTGCTAGCATGTGTAGCATGTAGCAAGTCCTGTTTGCTAGCATGAGTCAAACGAGCCAACCCCCATCTCTATACGATGTTCTGATGCAGAGATATTGGTCTTGCAAAACGGTTGCTAGGGTACTCTGTTTGGTTGCTAGGGAGTGGCTTGGCAGCTGCCAATCATGAAGCTCCAAAGTCAGTGTGAATGTATAAACCAACCCCCATCTCTATACGATGTTCTGATGCAGAGATATAGGTCTTGCAAAACGGTTGCTAGGTACTCTGTTTGGTTGCTAGGGAGTGGCTTGGCAGCTAGCAATCACGATACTCCAAAGGCTTCTTGTCAGTATGAATGATATAAACCAACTCCCACGCCTCTGTGACATTCAGAATGGAAGATATTCCTCTGTGAATTTTGGTTGCTAAGGTGCTCGACAATGGTTGCTAGGGCGTGGCCAGTGAGTGTTGAGGTGATTCAGGATTGGCTGCTTGCTGCCCCGAGTCAAACGAGCCCACCCTCATGTTTCTACGACACTTCTATCCTGAGATATCCCTTTGAACTCTTTCAATGGAAGTCTATGGGACGTGTTGCTAAGGTGCTCTAAATTGTTGCTAGGGGCATGGCTTGATAGCTTCACAATGATCCTGAGATGCTGATTGGTCGTCTGAGTCAAATGATTCCACCCCCTTGTCTCTATGACACTGTGATCCAGAGTTATGTTCAATTGAAAAGCGGTTTATATGGACCCCATTTCATGGGCCGTCCTACACCATAGAAAGTCAATGGGGCAAATTTGGGACGCTCCTCCGCCCCCCCAGGGGTGCAACTTTTACCCCCCATTTTGAGGTATGGTCTTACAGAGCCTGCCAGTCTCTTCAAATGTGGCAAATTTCACATTTCTGTGAAATCCACTCTCTGAGCTACGAGGCGTCAAAGTATTTCGCAATGTTAAGTCTATGCGTTTTTTTTTTGCCCCTATTTTGCCCCTGGGGCAAACATCGTACCCCCGATCGCTTATAAAAGTCATAGCACACCATTCCCGATTAGGCCGCACGTTTTGACACCTCATTCATGGCTCTGTGACAAAAACTGCGGGAGGAGTAGTGCGCCGAAAAAAAGTGGAATTTGGAAAAAGCGGATAACACTAATGTTGCCTTGCCATATATGGCAAGCACCATTAATTAGAAGTACACTGTAAAGGTCTCTGGAGAAAGTATTGCACAGATCTCACTGTCAATATTTTGAAAGCGTATTCAAGTGAACCCTGAATCAATATGAGACTAATCTCGTATGCTTCTTTGTTTTAGACTAGTAAACACGGTACAGTGGGGTATGCACACTGTGTGCATGGGCAAGGTACATGTAAATGAACGTTTGGGAAAAGGGGTGAAACAAAAGTATATAATAAGAATAAATTAACCTTGTTGCCTCTCAGAATTATACATAACAGTATAGATGTGACAATCTAGGGATTTCAAGTTGTACTTTATGAAATTAAACTCATATTTTAATTAATTATATTCACCGTTCCTGGCTGGTGGAATCCAAACAAGTTTCACGCAACATCTGAAAACTCATCTCTCTGCCATCATCACTTGACTTCATCTTTAAAATACCTTTCCTTAACTTTGCTCTCTTTTTCCCTTAAACTCTCTCTGTCTGGCTAGAATTTGCTCTGAACACTGCCTAGAAATTTGTATTACAAGCACTTCCTGTGTCTGTTTGCCTCTTTATGATGTATCGCCTATTGTATTCCTCAATGTAAGTCGCTTTGGATAAAAGCGTCTGCTAAATGAATAAATGACAAATGTAAAAATAAATGGCCTCCTAATAATCCCCATTTACTCGATTGGCTCTATGTCTTTCTCCCCCTCTCCACCTGTAGCTGGTGTGGGTGAGCGCATACACTTGATTGGCTCTATGATTCTCTCTCCTCTGCACCTGTAGCTGGTGTGTGGTGAACGCATACACTTGATTGGCTCTATGACTCTCTCTCCTCTCCACCTGTAGCTGTGTGTGGTGAGCGCATCCACTTGATTGGCTCTATGACTCTCTCCTCTCCACCTGTAACTGTTGTGTGGCGAGCGCATCCACTGATTGGCTCTATGACTCTCTCTCCTCTCACCTGTAGCTGGTGTGTGGCGAGCGCATCCACTTGATTGCTCTATGACTCTCTCTCCTCTCCACCTGTAGCTGGTGTGTGGCGAGCACATACACTTGATTGGCTCTATGTCTCTCTCTCCTCTCCACCCTAGCTGGTGTGGTGAGCGCATACACTTGATTGTCTCTATGACTCTCCCACCTCTCCACCTGTAGCTGGTATGTGTTGAGAGCATACACTTGATTGGCTCTATGACTCTCTCTCCTCTCCACCTGTAGCTGGTGTGTGGTGAACGCATACACTTGATTGGCTCTATGACTCTCTCTCCTCTCCACCTGTAGCTGGTGTGTGCGAGCGCATCCACTTGATTGGCTCTATGTCTCTCTCTACTCTCCACCTGTAGCTGGTTTGTGCGAGAGCATACACTTGATTGGCTATATGACTCTCTCTCCTCCTCTCCACCTGTAGCTGGTGTGTAGTGAGTGCATCCACTTGATTGTCTCTTTGTCTCTCTCTCCTCTCCACCTGTAGCTGGTGTGTGGCGAGTGCATACACTTGATTGGCTCTATGTCTCTCTCTCCTCTCCACATGTAGCTGGTGTGTGGCGAGCGCATACACTCGATTGGCTCTATGTCTTCTCTCTCTCTCCACCTGTAGCTGATGTGGGGTGAGCGCATACACTTGATAGGCTCTATGACTCTCTCTCCTCTCAACCTGTAGCTGGTTTGTGGTGAGCGCATCCACTTGATTAGCTCTATGTCTCTCTCTCTCCTCTCAACCTGTAACTTGTGTGTGGTGAGCGCATCCACTTGATTGGCTCTATGTCTCTCTCTCCTCTCCACCTGTAGCTGATGTGGGGTGAGCGCATACACTTGATAGGCTCTATGACTCTCTCTCCTCTCCACCTGTAACTTGTGTGTGCTGAGCGCATACACTTGATTGGCTCTATGTCTCGCCTCTCCTCTCCACCTGTAGCTGGTGTTGGGCGAGCGCATACACTTGATTGGCTATATGACTCTCTCCTCTCCACTTGTAGCTGGTGTGTGGTGGCGAGCGCATACACTTTATTGGCTCTATGACTCTCTCTCCTCTCCAACCTCTAGCTGGTGTGTGGTGAGCGCATACACTTGATTTTCTCTATGACTCTCTCCTCTCCACCTGTAGCTGGTGTGTGGTGAGCGCATACACTTGATTGGCTCTATAACTCTCTCTCCCTCCACCTGTAGCTGGTGTGTGGTGAGCCCATACACATTGATTGGCTCTATGACTCTCTCTCCTCTCCACCTGTAGCTGGTGTGTGGTGAGCGCATACCTTGATTGGCTCTATGTCTCTCTCTCTCCCCTCTCCACCTGTAACTGGTGTGTGGCGAGCGCATCCACTTGATGGCCTTATGTCTCTCTCTCCTCTCCATCTGTAGCTGGTGTGTGGCGAGCGCATACACTTGATGGCTCTATGATTCTCTCTCCTCTCCACCTGTAGCTGGTGTGTGGCGAGCGTATCCACTTGATTGGCTCTATGACTCTCTCCTCTCCACCTGTAGCTGGTGTGTGGCGAGCGCATCCACTTGATTGGCTCTATGACTCTCTCTCCTCTCCAACTGTAGCTGGTGTGTGGCGAGCGCATACACTTGATTGGCTCTATAACTCTCCTCTCCTCTCCACCTGTAGCTGTTGTGTGGCGAGCGCATCCACTTGATTGGCTCTATGACTCTCTCCTCTCCACCTGTAGCTGGTGTGTGGCGAGCGCATACACTTGATTGGCTCTAATGACTCCCTCTCTCTTCCACCTGTAGCTGGTGTGTGGTGAGTGCATACACTTGATTGGCTCTATAACTCTCTCTCATCTCAAGGTTCAAGGTTCAAGGTTTCTTTATTTGTCACATAATAGTATACAGGCATAACTAGAATTGAAATGCAATCGAATCAGTCCGCTCAGTGACAGTGCAAAACAATAAGAATACAAATATATATAAGTAACAAAACACAAGGGCATACATATAGGGTAAGAAAAGGAGAAATAAGAATAAAATGTGCAATGAAATAAAAAAGTGCAAAACAATAAATGTGCAAAAAAACAATAATTGTGCAAAAGACAATGAGATGTGCAAAAGACAATGAGATGTGCAAAAAAAACTACAAGATGTGCAAAAAAACAATAAGATGTACAAAAAAAGAAAACAAAAAACAGTGTACTGGGACTTAATAAATTAGTAATGTGAATAAGAGGGATGTGCAGACGGGTTGTTCATGGTATTGTACATAGAGCAGCAATGATGAGAATGTGATGATATTTACAGTTGACAATGGGTCTTGTGAGTGTTTATGAGAAACAGAGTTTGTGTTAGGAGCCTGATGGCCTGAGGAAGAAAGCTCTTCCTCAGATAGAAAAATCTAATTACGATTAGCTTTTTTTATGAATATCCGATGATCAGGAAGCTGACAGCAAATTAAAAACATCAGACATTTCAGCTGACAGAAGAAGGCTGTAATACAAATGTTGTCCAATAGATGTCAACTTTTAAGCCTAATCCTTTATCTTCTCACTTTCCATCAGTTAGAATGGCAAATACATAATCAAATCAGATGATACACATTGTACCTTAAATATAGTTTTATAATTATTTTACAAATGCTTATAGATCATTAAAATATATATTTTTTATAAATGTGTGTATATATCCTTCTCTTTCTCTCTGTGTGTCTGTTTCACACTCTTGCTGTTCTAGAGTAACCCTTTCATTATCATTCCTGTAGCTCAACAACATTTTTGGGGTATAACTATAGTTGACTCGTATGTTTTAACATACCTGGCAATAAAGCTCCTTCTGATTATTACTAATTATTTCATGAACAAACAACAGTGGATTGTTGTTAGCTGGAGGTGATTGCACATGTAGTCAGTCAGATGAAGGTGTGTTTGGTTTGTTACCCGTGAATCGGCCACTTTGCTCAATCCCAGCTCCTGAATGAGTCTCTCAATCTTCTCATCTTTTTCTCTCTGAAGCTGCTAAAGCTGCTGAGAAACGCAGATCCTCACGAACAGTCAGCGTCCCCATGACCACGTCATCCTGCAAAAACACAAGACTTTCAGGATGTTTCATGTGTTTAACCCCCATGACAGAGCCCTTTCTGAACACGCCCTTAATGAAGCAGAGTGTATCAGGACACAGCTGGTGTGATTTGAGATTCGATAAACAATCACTGGAGGAATTCAGACTCCTGAAGTAGCCTAAACACAAGACCAAACTCTATAAACTCTATTTATGGAAGGAAAACAAAATAAACTACTGAATGGTTTCAGTCCATCTCTTCTAATCTTAGTCAGAAAACCCCAAATGCCTTAGTCATGATATGAATTACAGAATAACGAGTTCAGCTTCCTGTTTTAAATGCAGAAGTCAGTTGTTAGAGTCAAATGTGACGCCTAAGTTCAGTGTAAATTCAGCATTTGTGCTCCAGACCCGAGTAATTCCTCACATCACATGTCATTGAGGAGAATGTGCTGCTACTTTACTAAGAAAGGAAACGTAGTAAATGAGTGTTTGTGTGGTTTATACCTGCACTACGTATCCAGACAGACATTTGTAGTTTGGAGGTTGTGGAGCTCCGTTTATAAGAACTTCTCCTGAAAGACCAGCAGGATCCTTACAAGCGGCCAGAACGTCCAGAAACCTTCAGAAAAACACTTATTTAATTTAGTCATTTAGCTGAAGCTTTTATCCAAAGTGACTTACAAATGAGGACATTATAGAAGCAATCAAAACCAACAAAAGATTAACAACATGCAAGTGTTATTACAAGTCCTGGTTAGCTTAAAGCAGTAAACGTAGGAAGGTTTTTTTTTATTGTATTTTTTTGTTAAGAAAACGAGTATATAGAATATAGAAAAAAAGACACTTAGTGTTAGTTGTACGAGAAAAGCTAGCAGTTAGAGAATAATTATGCAATTGATAGAGGGTCAAATGTGTGTGTTTTTTTTTTAAATAAATAGAAGACAGATTAGATAAAATAGAATTAGAATAGAGACGAGAGTGCTAGAGTTAGAGGGTCAAATAAAGATGGAAGAGATTAGTAACTCTAGGATGATGGTCATATGGTGACATGTGTCAGATTCAGCACAGTATGAAAATTCTTGCGAAGTCATGTTTGTTTATTCAGTGAGACATGTCGAGACAAGAGGAGCTTTTCCTTACATTTTTAACATATCAGATAAAAGTCCTCGTGTCTGTTTTATTGAAAAACACAAGCAACACTTTATTGACATACTTTTATTTATGGAAGCCACAAAGATGAAAAAATAAAATAATTGCGTTATTTTATCACAATTGTTTTTTGCAATGGTGAATTTATATATCATTGTATATTGTGCAATTACTTGTTATATACTTGGAGTTAAATTTTCACCAGGAAATTCAAATATAATTATAATAATGTACAATATATCATGATTAATGGAAATATATTTGTGGCGAGGGGGGCGTGGAAAGGCGGAACGCGCTAAGGGGAGAGCGGGTTCGAAGACGAGCGGGGAATCAGTGGGCAAGGGAATAATGATTAACACCTGTATCTGATTCCAGTGATTGCCGGGGAGACTTGAAAAGGCTCCCGCAGGCCTGCAGTGGGGAGGCAGTAATGAGCAGCAAGAGAGAGAGAGAGACCTACCGCCGAAGAAGAGCAAAACAACAACCACCACCGAAGAAGAGCGCCGGAGTTTTGTTTACGTTTTGATACGTCTGTTTTATTTTGTGTTATTAAACACCCTTTTTCTGGCTCGCCACCCCTGACTTCCTCGTCCTTCCTTCCCTGACCCTCGAACCGCGTTACAATATTGTATTCTGAATTTATATCTTGCAATTCTGAGTTTTTAATCCCTGATCTGAGATCAAATTTCAGACTCCTAGAATTTTTAGGAACAGACCTTCAACCTTTTCTGATCTGAGTTGATCTTTTCCAATTATTCAGATGTGGTTTACATTCAAGAGTTAATCAAAATTGGTCTGTTTAAGTATATATCTGTTGTTAAAAGAAGTTCAGACCTTAATCAAATGATTTGCGCTCCCGAAGTTAAGACCTTAATCAAATGATTTGCGCTCCCGAAGTTCAGACCTTAATCAAATGATTTGCGCTCGCGAAGTTCAATTAATCAGATTTGCGCTCCCGAAGTTCAGATCTTAATCAAATGATTTGCGCTGCGCGCTCCCGAAGTTCAGACATTAATCAAATGATTTGCGCTGCGCGCTCCCGAAGTTCAGACCTTAATCAAATGATTTGCGCTGCGCGCTCCCGAAGTTCAGACCTTAATCAAATGATTTGCGCTGCGCGCTCGCGAAGTTCAGACCTTAATCAAATGATTTGCGCTCCCGAAGTTCAGACCTTAATCAAATGATTTGCGCTGCGCGCTCCCGAAGTTCAGACATTAATCAAATGATTTGCGCTGTGCGCTCCCGAAGTTCAGACCTTAATCAAATGATTTGCGCCGCGCGCTCGCGAAGTTCAGACCTTAATCAAATGATTTGCGCTCCCGAAGTTCAGACCTTAATCAAATGATTTGCGCTGCGCGCTCCCGAAGTTCAGACATTAATCAAATGATTTGCGCTGCGCGCTCCCGAAGTTCAGACATTAATCAAATGATTTGCGCTGCACGCTACCGAAGTTCAGACCTTAATCAAATGATTTGCGCTGCGCGCTCCGAAGTTCAGACCTTAATCAAATGATTTGCGCTCCCGAAGTTCAGACATTAATCAAATGATTTGCGCTGCACGCTCCCGAAGTTCAGACCTTAATCAAATGATTTGCGCTGCGCGCTCCCGAAGTTCAGACCTTAATCAAATGATTTGCGCTGCGCTCTCCCGATGTTCAGATCTTAATCAAATGATTTGCGCTGCGCGCTCCCGAAGTTCAGACATTAATCAAATGATTTGCGCTGCGCTCCCGAAGTTCAGACATTAATCAAATGATTTGCGCTGCACGCTACCGAAGTTCAGACATTAATCAAATGATTTGCGCTGCACGCTACCGAAGTTCAGACCTTAATCAAATGATTTGCGCTCCCGAAGTTCAGACATTAATCAAATGATTTGCGCTGCACGCTACCGAGGTTCAGACCTTAATTAAATGATTTGCGCTGCGCTCCCGAAGTTCAGACCTTAATTAAATGATTTGCGCTGCGCTCTCCCGATGTTCAGATCTTAATCAAATGATTTGCGCTCCCGAAGTTCAGACATTAATCAAATGATTTGCGCTGCGCGCTCCCGAGGTTCAGATCTTAATCAAATGATTTGCGCTCCGCGCTCCCGATGTTCAGACCTTAATCAAATGATTTGCGCTGCGCGCTCCCGAAGTTCAGACGTAATCAAATGATTTTGCACTCCGCGCTCCCGATGTTCAGACCTTAATCAAATGATTTGCGCTGCGCGCTCCCGATGTTCAGACCTAATCAAATGATTTGCGCTGCGCGCTCCGAAGTTCAGACCTTAATCAAATGATTTGCGCTGCGCTCCCGATGTTCAGACCTTAATCAAATGATTTGCGCTGCCGAAGTTCAGACCTTAATCAAATGATTTGCGCTGCGCGCTCCCGATGTTCAGACCTTAATCAAATGATTTGCGCTCCTGAAGTTCCCGAACAAAATATAATCAAACTTATTGTCGAACAGAACAAATATTTTAATTAATATTAAAATAAAATGTATTTAAAAAAAATAAATCAACTGTCAAATACAGAACAAATATTTCAATTATTGTTAAATTAACTATTTGTTTTAAAGAATCATTGTAAAATGCAGAACAAATTCTCAAATATTTATATTATCATTAAAATAATATATATGTATTTTAAATATACTTTATTGTCAAACACAGAACAAATGTTAAAATAGTTATTCTTAAAATAATATTTAAAATATCAACTTGATCATTATACAGAATACATATTTAAATCATTTAAATAATATTTAAACAAATCTAATTTGTCAAAAACAGAACAAATATTTCAATATTTAATTATAATTATAATTTATAATTTAATAATTATTAAATACATATGTATTTAAAAAAAATGTCAAATGCAGACAAAATTATTAAAATAATAAAATATTATTAAAATAATAAAATATACAAATATTAAAAATATATTTAAAAAAAATCAACTTTGCTTGGACTGTGTGAAAGCATGTCTATCCAAAGCAGAAGAAATCTACCCGGATGAGGCTAAATTCACTAAATACTGCATTTGTTGATTTGACATGAGTGACTGATGTTTCATGCTTTTACCTTCGTGTTCCTCAGATCACGCCTGTTCTCTGCCAAAGGACGAAGGCGCCTGTTTTATTGTATTATTACGACAATGGAGAGAAAATCTGCCGTATGTTCTTTATACGGAGGCTGCCGAGGAAACGGCAACCGTTTTGATTCTCGAGAGCATTGTCAGACATTATGTCTCGGTCAGTAAGTCTCGTTTTGCCATTTTTAAACAGTATAATGTTAATAACGTGAAACTAAACAGTTGAGATTTCCACTCAACTCCGGGAAAAATTCAGTACACACACACACACACACACACACACACACACACACACACACACACACACACACACACACACACACACACACACACACCTGGAGCAGTGGGCACACACACACACACACACCTGGAGCAGTGGAAACACACACACACACGGAGCAGTGGGCACACACACACACACACACACCTGGAGCAGTGGGCACACACACACACACCTGGAGCAGTGGGCACACACACACACACACACACACACACACACACACACCTGGAGCAGTGGGCACACACACACACACCTGGAGAAGTGGAAACACACACACACACACACACACACACCACACTGGAGCAGTGGGCAGTCAACGCTGCGGCGCCCGGGGGCAGTTGGGGGTTCGGTGCCTTGCTCAAGGGTCTCACCTCAGTCGTGGACAATTCCTGCTGGAGCCGAGAACCCACAACCTCAGATTATCCAGCGCTCTATCCATTAGGCCACGGCTGCACCTCGATTATAACTTACAGTTATACTGTGTTACTTCACATACAGTGTGGCTCAGTGAAAAGTAATGCAATTCTAATAAAAATACACAAACATATAAAGTCATGCTCAATCGCATCTGAAATTCCTTCAAATGTCAGATTTTTCTCTGAGATATGAATGAAAGAAATATATGTTCATTATTATTATACTCCAAATATATTTTTCGAGATCACAATATAGCCAGAGGGTGCTGTTGTGTGCCTCTGCAGTAATCATGTAGGCGGTCTCTAAATCAGTGCCTGCATTAAGAGACCATGTTCAGCCCTTAACAAGTGATACAGCACATGTATGATTCACTGGTAATAAACACTGCAGCATGCTGGGCTTCAAGTAATGCAATTATACAGGTTAAGTTGCACCTTTGTGCATATATTCTGAGGTCTGCTCTCTCAGCAGCTCAACCTTACAGTATCCTAATCAATCAACAGTAATTAATCTTGGTAATTCCAGAATAATCAAGGCCTCACCCGGATGTCCTCCTTGTCTTTTAGGCAGCATGTGCTGTATCAGACAAGCTAAATATAGATTTGACCCCATTCTCAGACAGCTTGACAGCTTACTGCATTTCCTATTGCGCTCTATTAAAAGATGATGCCTTGCACTTTATACAGATTGACTGAAATTAAACTCACGAAGATCAAATTTCCTTTCAAAGATTTCAATGATAGCTTTGATTAATATTCACGGTTAAAGACGAGAGCCACGGTATTTCCTGCAATCAAGTTTATTCATTCAACATTTCACATTACAAATACTTTAAGCATTCTGTTATACATATTTAACTGCAAGTAATCAAGACTCAACTACCAAAGCACACGTATGACTAACACAACTATAAAATGATATTTCTCTTTACACAACTCCATATGGATTTAAAATATAAAAATTAAAACTTAGAAATGACATAGCAAAAAAATTATTCCTCTTATAAAAATCTATTGATAAATACACCTTCCCATACACAGTTATAAACTATGTGAATTTAAATAAGCAGTTACATAGAGATTTTCTGATATTTTTTTCTTATCATTCTGTAGACATGAAGCACAATATAGTGATTATTAAAACTAGAAAATCGAATAAGTGTACGGATCAAAAACTATAATCGAAATGACAATTACATTCCAATTCAAAATATATCAGTAAATGGTTAAAACATTATTCACTTAATATTTACATTGTAATCACAGTAGCATGAACTCAAGTAGGAAAATATGTGAACACATAAAAGTGAAAACACCTACAATTTCAGTGGTATTTTTACAAATATAAATCAGAGAATGTTAAAGGTTATAACGGCTGAAGGAGAAGTTTGTGAGGTGAGACACGTTGAAAGTAATAGTTATACTAGAATGTACATTTCCAGAAGAAAATGTGAAATGGTGCTTGCAGTGGCAAAAAAACACCACCCGGTTGCTAGGCGGTTGCTAGGGTGGTTGCTAGGGGGTGGTTGCTAGGGTGTTGCTAGGTTGTTCTGGGGTGGTTGCTTGGTGGTTGCTAGGGATTTCTGGGTGGTTGCTAGGGCGTTGCTAGGCAGTTGCTAGGGTGCTCCAGAGCCATATAGAGAGAGAGTTGCGACAACTCCATTCACTCCAATGGAACGTTTTTTTTTTACAGCAATGGCGGCTCGTGGAGCCTCTCAAAAGTTCCCGGAAGTAGCAGCAAACACATGCAGCGCCATAGAGATGCAGCAGAACAAACCGTTTGCGACGCACTTTTAAAAGGTTAGATGTTTAAAAAAAATATTGTATATTATCAGTACATTTGAATAAAGAGACTATGCAAGGACAACATGAAAGAAAGGACACAGACAATATGCTTGGCATGCTATTACATTTATTAGAATTGTATTCATTGTATTCATTAATTGCTGTAAATAGTTAATTGCATTTATTTGAATAAAAATACAAAAAAGTAATATTGTAATATATTATTATTAAAAATAACTGTTTTCAATTTTAAAATGGCATTTATTCCTGTGATGCAAAGCTGAATTTTCAGCATCATTACTTTTGAACGGCAGTGTACATGTTTATATGAGTACAAAACAGATGCTTAAGTTGTTTTAAACCTAAATATATTGTGTATATGAATAAGTATTGTAAGAAATACACATTAAATATATAATATTTATAATACACTAAGTAATTATATTACTATATATAATTGTAAACAATAAGCTTAATTTTCATTGTTTCATTCACAGTTCATTGACCCATTGTGCGGTGCGAGCTGACAATCACCTGTCACCAGCCTGTCTCTGTACTATCTGAAAGTCATAAATATGACATTAGTTACCATGAGATTAGTGAAAACAATGAATATAACGTAACATAAAAAGGGAACAGCAACCTGTCTTTATACAAGTTAGAATATACTTGAAATAAGTTAAGGCAAATAACGGTAATCGAACACTAATCCTCAAATATTAGCTGATTTAAATACTTTAAAAACAACATCGCTGTAACTACATACTCAAGTTACATACATATGTCGGTGTGTTATATAAATATATAAAATAAATGCATTTATTGCCTACTAATTACCAAAAAATCGCAGTTCTGTCACTCTATTCTTATAGTTTGAATTGCCCGCCAAAGCACTTCCTGGAACTATCTGAAGTCTACATGAATCACGTGACGACCAAGCATTCTGAACTTCCGTTGTCGCAACTCTATCTCTATATGGCTCTGGGGTGCTCTAGTTTGTTGCTAGGCGGTTGCTAGGGTGTTCTGGGTGGTTGCTAGGGTGTTGCTAGGTGGTTGCTAGGGTGTTCTGGTGGTTGCTAGGGCGTTGCTAGGCGGTTACTAGGATGTTCTGGGTGGTTGCTAGGGTGTTCTGGGTGGTTGCTAGGCAGTTGCTAGGGTGTTCTGGGTGGTTGCTAGGGTGTTGCTAGGTGGTTGCTAGGGTGTTCTGGTGGTTGCCAGGGTGTTGCTATGTGGTTGCTAGGTGTTCTGAGTGGTTGCCAGGGCGTTGCTATGTGGTTGCTAGGTGTTCTGGGTGGTTGCTAGGCGGTTGCTAGGGTTTCTGGGTGGTTGCTAGGGTGTTGCTAGGTGGTTGCTAGGGTGTTCTGGGTGGTGCTAGGGCGTTGCTAGGCGGTGCTAGGGTAATCTGGGTGGTTGCTATGGTGTTACTAGGCGGTTGCTAGGCGGTTGCTAGGGTGTTCTGGGTGGTTGCTAGGGTGTTGTTAGGTGGTTGCTAGGGTGTTCTGGGTGGTTGCTAGGGCGTTGCTAGGCGGTTGCTAGGTGGTTGCTAGGGTGTTCTGGGTGGTTGCTAGGGTGTTGCTAGGTGGTTGCTAGGGTGTTCTGGTGGTTGCTAGGGTGTTGCTAGGTGGTTGCTAGGGTGTTCTGGGTGTTCTGGGTGGTTGCTAGGGCGTTGCTAGGCGGTTGCTAGGGTGTTCTGGGTGGTTGCTAGGGTGTTGCTAGGTGGTTGCTAGGGTGTTCTGGGTGGTTGCTAGGTGGTTGCTAGGGTGTTCTGGGTGGTTGCTAGGGCGTTGCTAGGCGGTTGCTAGGATGTTCTGGGTGATTGCTAGGGTGTTCTGGTGGTTGCTAGGCAGTTGCTAGGGTGTTCTGGGTGGTTGCTAGGGTGTTGCTAGGTGGTTGCTAGGGTGTTCTGGTGGTTGCTAGGCGGTGCTATGTGGTTGCTAGGGTGTTCTGGGTGGTGCTAGGGTTGCTAGGCGGTTGCTAGGTGTTGCTAGGGGTTCTGGGTGGTTGCTAGGGTGTTGCTAGGTGGTTGCTAGGGTGTCTGGTGGTTGCTAGGTGTTGCTAGTGGTTGCTAGGTGGTTGCTTGGGTGTTCTGGGTGTTGCTAGCTAGGGCGTTGCTAGGCGTTTGCTAGGTGTTCTGGGTGGTTGCTAGGGTGTTGCTAGGCGGTTGCTAGGGTGTTCTGGGTGGTTGCTAGGGTGTTGCTAGGCGGTTGCTAGGGTGTTCTGGGTGGTTGCTAGGTGGTTGCTAGGGATTTTCTGGGTGGTTGCTAGGGCGTTGCTAGGCAGTTGCTAGGGTGCTCTAGGTGGTTGCTAGGCGGTTGCTAGGGTGTTCTGGGTGG
Organism: Schizopygopsis pylzovi; assembly: GCA_027422435.1. Taxonomy (NCBI): domain Eukaryota; kingdom Metazoa; phylum Chordata; class Actinopteri; order Cypriniformes; family Cyprinidae; genus Schizopygopsis; species Schizopygopsis pylzovi. Next base: position 5,111,149 of record CM049821.1, on the reverse strand, counting down.
TTGCTAGGGTGTTGCTAGGTGGTTGCTAGGGTGTTCTGGGTGGTTGCTAGGGTGTTGCTAGGTGTTTGCTAGGGTGTTCTGGTGGTTGCTAGGGTGTTGCTAGGTGGTTGCTAGGGTGTTCTGGGTGGTTGCTAGGCGGTTGCTAGGGTGTTCTAGGTGGTTGCTAGGTGTTGCTAGGTGGTTGAGGGTGTTCTGGGTGGTTGCTAGGCGTTGCTAGCGGTTGCTAGGGTAATCTGGGTGGTTGCTAAGGTGTTACTAGGGCGGTTTGCTAGGGTGTTCTGGGTGGTTGCTAGGGTTTGCTAGGTGGTTGCTAGGGTGTTCTGGGTGGTTGCTAGGGCGTTGCTAGGCAGTTTGCTGGTGGTTGCTAGGGTGTTCTGGGTGGTTGCTAGGGTGTTGCTAGGTGGTTGCTAGGGTGTTCGGGTGGTTGCTAGGGCGGTTGCTAGGGTGTTCTGGTGGTTGCTAGGGTGTTGCTAGGTGTTGCTAGGTGGTTCTAGGGTGTTCTGGTGGTTGCTAGGGCGTTGCTAGGTGGTTGCTTGGGTGTTCTGGGTGGTTGCTAGGGGCGTTGCTAGGCGGTTGCTAGGCGTTGCTAGGGTGTTCTGGGTGGTTGCTAAGGTGTTACTAGCGGTTGCTAGGGTGTTCTGGGTGGTTGCTAGGGTGTTGCTAGGCGGTTGCTAGGTGTGTTCTGGGTGGTTGCTAGGGCGTTGCTAGGCGGTTGCTAGGGTGTGCTGGGTGGTTGCTAGGGTGTTCTAGGTGGTTGCTAGGGTGTTCTGGGTGGTTGCTAGGTGGTTGCTAGGTGTTCTGGGTGGTTGCTAGGGTGTTGCTAGGCGGTTGCTAGGATGTTCTGGTGATTGCTAGGTGTTCTGGGTGGTTGCTAGGCAGTTGCTAGGGTGTTCTGGGTGTTGCTAGGGTGTTGCTAGGTGATTGCTAGGGTGTTCTGGGTGGTTGCTAGGCGGTTGCTATGTGGTTGCTAGGGTGTTCTGGGTGGTTGCTAGGGCGTTGCTAGGCGGTTGCTAGGTGGTTGCTAGGGTGTTCTGGTGGTTGCTAGGGTGTTGCTAGGTGGTTGCTAGGGTGTTCTGGTGGTTGCTGGGTGTTGCTAGGTGGTTGCTAGTGTTGCTTGGGTGTTCTGGTGGTTGCTAGGGCGTTGCTAGGCGGTTGCTAGGGTGTTCTGGGTGGTTGCTAGGGTGTTGCTAGGCGGTTTGCTAGGGTGTTCTGGTGGTTGCTAGGGTGTTGCTAGGCGGTTGCTAGGGTGTTCTGGTGTTGCTAGGTGGTTGCTAGGGATTTCTGGGTGGTTGCTAGGGCGTTGCTAGGCAGTTGCTAGGGTGCTCTAGGTGTTGCTAGCGGTGTTGCTAGGGTGTACTGGTGGTTGCTAGGGTGTTGCTAGCTAGGTGGTTGCTAGGTGTTCTGGGTGTTGCTAGGGCGTTGCATAGGGCGGTTGCTAGGATGTTCTGGGTGGTTGCTAGGGTGTTCTGGGTGGTTGCTAGGCAGTTGCTAGGTGTTCTGGTGGTTGCTAGGGTGTTGCTAGGTGGTTGCTAGGGTGTTCTGGATGGTTGCTAGGCGGTTGCTAGTGGTTGCTAGGGTTTCTGGGTGGTTGCTAGGGTGTTACTATGCAGTTGCTAGGGTTTCTGGGTGGTTGCTAGGCAGTTGCTAGGGTGTTCTGGTGGTTGCTAGGGTGTTGCTAGGTGGTTGCTAGGTTGTTCTGGTGGTTGCTAGGCATTGCTAGGTGGTTGCTTGGGTGTTCTGGTGGTTGCTAGGGCGTTGCTAGCGGTTGCTAGGGTGTTCTGGGTGGTTGCTAGGTGTTGCTAGGTGGTTGCTAGGGTGTTCTGGTGTTGCTAGGGCGTTGCTAGGCAGTTGCTAGGGTGCTCTAGGTGGTTGCTAGGCGGTTGCTAGGGTGTTCTGGGTGGTTGCTAGGGTGTTGCTAGGTGGTAGCTAGGTGTTCTAGGGTGGTTGCTAGGGTGTTGCTAGGTGGTTGCTAGGGTGTTCTGTTGTTGCTAGGCGGTTGCTAGGTGTTCTGGTGTTGCTAGGTGGTGTTGCTAGGTGGTTGCTAGGGTGTTCTGGGTGGTTGCTAGGGCGTTGCTAGGCGGTTTCTAGGGTAATCTGGGGGTTGCTATGGTGTTACTAGGTGGTTGGTAGTTGTCACAGATGGTTACTATGGAGTTTGTAGCATTTTATTGGCATGATTTAGCACTTAGCTAAGCGCTATTAGCATGTAGCTATTCACTGCTAGCATGTGTAGCATGTAGCAAGTCCTGTTTGCTAGCATGAGTCAAACGAGCCAACCCCCATCTCTATACGATGTTCTGATGCAGAGATATTGGTCTTGCAAAACGGTTGCTAGGGTACTCTGTTTGGTTGCTAGGGAGTGGCTTGGCAGCTGCCAATCATGAAGCTCCAAAGTCAGTGTGAATGTATAAACCAACCCCCATCTCTATACGATGTTCTGATGCAGAGATATAGGTCTTGCAAAACGGTTGCTAGGTACTCTGTTTGGTTGCTAGGGAGTGGCTTGGCAGCTAGCAATCACGATACTCCAAAGGCTTCTTGTCAGTATGAATGATATAAACCAACTCCCACGCCTCTGTGACATTCAGAATGGAAGATATTCCTCTGTGAATTTTGGTTGCTAAGGTGCTCGACAATGGTTGCTAGGGCGTGGCCAGTGAGTGTTGAGGTGATTCAGGATTGGCTGCTTGCTGCCCCGAGTCAAACGAGCCCACCCTCATGTTTCTACGACACTTCTATCCTGAGATATCCCTTTGAACTCTTTCAATGGAAGTCTATGGGACGTGTTGCTAAGGTGCTCTAAATTGTTGCTAGGGGCATGGCTTGATAGCTTCACAATGATCCTGAGATGCTGATTGGTCGTCTGAGTCAAATGATTCCACCCCCTTGTCTCTATGACACTGTGATCCAGAGTTATGTTCAATTGAAAAGCGGTTTATATGGACCCCATTTCATGGGCCGTCCTACACCATAGAAAGTCAATGGGGCAAATTTGGGACGCTCCTCCGCCCCCCCAGGGGTGCAACTTTTACCCCCCATTTTGAGGTATGGTCTTACAGAGCCTGCCAGTCTCTTCAAATGTGGCAAATTTCACATTTCTGTGAAATCCACTCTCTGAGCTACGAGGCGTCAAAGTATTTCGCAATGTTAAGTCTATGCGTTTTTTTTTTGCCCCTATTTTGCCCCTGGGGCAAACATCGTACCCCCGATCGCTTATAAAAGTCATAGCACACCATTCCCGATTAGGCCGCACGTTTTGACACCTCATTCATGGCTCTGTGACAAAAACTGCGGGAGGAGTAGTGCGCCGAAAAAAAGTGGAATTTGGAAAAAGCGGATAACACTAATGTTGCCTTGCCATATATGGCAAGCACCATTAATTAGAAGTACACTGTAAAGGTCTCTGGAGAAAGTATTGCACAGATCTCACTGTCAATATTTTGAAAGCGTATTCAAGTGAACCCTGAATCAATATGAGACTAATCTCGTATGCTTCTTTGTTTTAGACTAGTAAACACGGTACAGTGGGGTATGCACACTGTGTGCATGGGCAAGGTACATGTAAATGAACGTTTGGGAAAAGGGGTGAAACAAAAGTATATAATAAGAATAAATTAACCTTGTTGCCTCTCAGAATTATACATAACAGTATAGATGTGACAATCTAGGGATTTCAAGTTGTACTTTATGAAATTAAACTCATATTTTAATTAATTATATTCACCGTTCCTGGCTGGTGGAATCCAAACAAGTTTCACGCAACATCTGAAAACTCATCTCTCTGCCATCATCACTTGACTTCATCTTTAAAATACCTTTCCTTAACTTTGCTCTCTTTTTCCCTTAAACTCTCTCTGTCTGGCTAGAATTTGCTCTGAACACTGCCTAGAAATTTGTATTACAAGCACTTCCTGTGTCTGTTTGCCTCTTTATGATGTATCGCCTATTGTATTCCTCAATGTAAGTCGCTTTGGATAAAAGCGTCTGCTAAATGAATAAATGACAAATGTAAAAATAAATGGCCTCCTAATAATCCCCATTTACTCGATTGGCTCTATGTCTTTCTCCCCCTCTCCACCTGTAGCTGGTGTGGGTGAGCGCATACACTTGATTGGCTCTATGATTCTCTCTCCTCTGCACCTGTAGCTGGTGTGTGGTGAACGCATACACTTGATTGGCTCTATGACTCTCTCTCCTCTCCACCTGTAGCTGTGTGTGGTGAGCGCATCCACTTGATTGGCTCTATGACTCTCTCCTCTCCACCTGTAACTGTTGTGTGGCGAGCGCATCCACTGATTGGCTCTATGACTCTCTCTCCTCTCACCTGTAGCTGGTGTGTGGCGAGCGCATCCACTTGATTGCTCTATGACTCTCTCTCCTCTCCACCTGTAGCTGGTGTGTGGCGAGCACATACACTTGATTGGCTCTATGTCTCTCTCTCCTCTCCACCCTAGCTGGTGTGGTGAGCGCATACACTTGATTGTCTCTATGACTCTCCCACCTCTCCACCTGTAGCTGGTATGTGTTGAGAGCATACACTTGATTGGCTCTATGACTCTCTCTCCTCTCCACCTGTAGCTGGTGTGTGGTGAACGCATACACTTGATTGGCTCTATGACTCTCTCTCCTCTCCACCTGTAGCTGGTGTGTGCGAGCGCATCCACTTGATTGGCTCTATGTCTCTCTCTACTCTCCACCTGTAGCTGGTTTGTGCGAGAGCATACACTTGATTGGCTATATGACTCTCTCTCCTCCTCTCCACCTGTAGCTGGTGTGTAGTGAGTGCATCCACTTGATTGTCTCTTTGTCTCTCTCTCCTCTCCACCTGTAGCTGGTGTGTGGCGAGTGCATACACTTGATTGGCTCTATGTCTCTCTCTCCTCTCCACATGTAGCTGGTGTGTGGCGAGCGCATACACTCGATTGGCTCTATGTCTTCTCTCTCTCTCCACCTGTAGCTGATGTGGGGTGAGCGCATACACTTGATAGGCTCTATGACTCTCTCTCCTCTCAACCTGTAGCTGGTTTGTGGTGAGCGCATCCACTTGATTAGCTCTATGTCTCTCTCTCTCCTCTCAACCTGTAACTTGTGTGTGGTGAGCGCATCCACTTGATTGGCTCTATGTCTCTCTCTCCTCTCCACCTGTAGCTGATGTGGGGTGAGCGCATACACTTGATAGGCTCTATGACTCTCTCTCCTCTCCACCTGTAACTTGTGTGTGCTGAGCGCATACACTTGATTGGCTCTATGTCTCGCCTCTCCTCTCCACCTGTAGCTGGTGTTGGGCGAGCGCATACACTTGATTGGCTATATGACTCTCTCCTCTCCACTTGTAGCTGGTGTGTGGTGGCGAGCGCATACACTTTATTGGCTCTATGACTCTCTCTCCTCTCCAACCTCTAGCTGGTGTGTGGTGAGCGCATACACTTGATTTTCTCTATGACTCTCTCCTCTCCACCTGTAGCTGGTGTGTGGTGAGCGCATACACTTGATTGGCTCTATAACTCTCTCTCCCTCCACCTGTAGCTGGTGTGTGGTGAGCCCATACACATTGATTGGCTCTATGACTCTCTCTCCTCTCCACCTGTAGCTGGTGTGTGGTGAGCGCATACCTTGATTGGCTCTATGTCTCTCTCTCTCCCCTCTCCACCTGTAACTGGTGTGTGGCGAGCGCATCCACTTGATGGCCTTATGTCTCTCTCTCCTCTCCATCTGTAGCTGGTGTGTGGCGAGCGCATACACTTGATGGCTCTATGATTCTCTCTCCTCTCCACCTGTAGCTGGTGTGTGGCGAGCGTATCCACTTGATTGGCTCTATGACTCTCTCCTCTCCACCTGTAGCTGGTGTGTGGCGAGCGCATCCACTTGATTGGCTCTATGACTCTCTCTCCTCTCCAACTGTAGCTGGTGTGTGGCGAGCGCATACACTTGATTGGCTCTATAACTCTCTCTCCTCTCCACCTGTAGCTGTTGTGTGGCGAGCGCATCCACTTGATTGGCTCTATGACTCTCTCCTCTCCACCTGTAGCTGGTGTGTGGCGAGCGCATACACTTGATTGGCTCTATGACTCCCTCTCCTCTCCACCTGTAGCTGGTGTGTGGTGAGTGCATACACTTGATTGGCTCTATAACTCTCTCTCATCTCAAGGTTCAAGGTTCAAGGTTTCTTTATTTGTCACATAATAGTTATACAGGGCATAACTAGAAGTGAAATGCAATCGAATCAGGTCCGCTCAGTGACAGTGCAAAACAATAAGAATACAAATTATATAAGTAACATAACACAAGGGCATACATATGGTAAGAAAAGGAGAAATAAGAATAAAATGTGCAATGAAATAAAAAAGTGCAAAACAATAAGATGTGCAAAAAACAATAATTGTGCAAAAGACAATGAGATGTGCAAAAGACAATGAGATGTGCAAAAAAAACTACAAGATGTGCAAAAAAACAATAAGATGTACAAAAAAAGAAAACAAAAAAACAGTGTACTGGGACTTAATAAATAGTAATGTGAATAAGAGGGATGTGCAGACGGGTTGTTCATGGTATTGTACATAGAGCAGCAATGATGAGAATGTGATGATATTTACAGTTGACAATGGGTCTTGTGAGTGTTTATGAAACAGAGTTTGTGTTTAGGAGCCTGATGGCCTGAGGGAAGAAGCTCTTCCTCAGTCTTTCAGTCTTTGCCATCATGCTCCTGAAGCGCCTGCCAGATGGCAGTAAACAGAAAAGATGGTTACCGGGGTGAGTAGAATCTTTGAGGATTTTTGCAGCTCTGCTTCTGCAGCGTTTGAGGTAGATGTGCTGCAGAGAGGGGAGAGCAGACCCTGAGATGCGCTCAGCTAAGCGCACGACTCTCTGTAGAGCTTTGCAGTCCTGGTTTGTGGCATTATTATACCACACTGAGATGCACTGAGTTAGAACACTTTCTATGGCCCCTGAATAGAAAGTTTTCAGGATAGCTGGTGAGACCCTGAATTTCCTCAGCTGTCGCAGATGGTACAGCCTTTGCCTGGCTTTCTTAACCTGTGATTGAATGTGTGTAGTCCAAGTCAGGTCCTCGGAGATGTTTACACCGAGGTACTTGAAGCTACTCACCCTCTCCACAGGGGTCCCACTGATCATAAGAGGAGTGTAGGGCTGCTGCTGTCTCTTCCTGAAGTCCACGATCAGCTCCTTAGTTTTGCTCACGTTCAGAGAGAGACAGTTGTCCTGGCACCATGATGTAAGTCTCTCCACCTCATCCAAGTATGCGGCCTCGTCACCGTTGTTGATGAGGCCCAGAACCACAGTATCATCCGCAAATTTGACAATAGAGGTGGAGCTGTGTGAGGACACGCAGTCGTGTGTGTAGAGAGAGTATAGCAGGGGGCTCAGGACACAGCCCTGTGGGGCTCCTACATTCAGGGTGATGGAGTTGGAGGTGAACTGGCCGACTTTCACCACTTGTGGTCTGGCGGTGAGGAAATCTTGAATCCAGTCACAAAGTGAAGTGTTTAGGCCGAGGTCTGAGAGTTTAACAGTCAGCTTGGTGGGGACTATAGTGTTGAAAGCTGAGCTATAGTCTATGAATAGCAGCCTGACATAGTTGCCATTTTTGCTGTCGATGTGAGTGAGGGAGGAGTGCAGTACCTGAGAGATGGCATCATCAGTAGACCTATTTGGCCGATAGGCAAACTGAAGAGGGTCCAAGGTAGCAGGGATGGAGGAGCAAATGTGTTTCTTTAAAAGTCTCTCAAAAACCTTCATGACCGTCGATGTGAGGGCAACTGGACGATAGTCATTCAGGCAAGAGGGTTTACTGTTCTTAGGCACAGGGATTATGACAGATTTTTTAAAGGAGGTGGGAACAACAGAGGTAGCAAGGGACTCATTAAAGATGGAAGTAAACAATCCGGCAAGCTGATCAGCACAGGACCTCAGAACGCGGCCAGTAATCCCATCAGGTCCTGCTGCTTTCCTGACGTTCACTCTCTTTAGTTCCCTCCGAACGTCATCCTCTGAAAAGGTGATTACATGATCATTGCTGCTCTGTCTGCTGCTTCCTGACGGGCAGTTCGGCAGATTTGCGCCGCCGTTGCAGTCAAAGCGACCGTAGAAAGTGTTTAGCTCTTCGGCCAGCAGCGGATCTGCTCTCACCTCTGCGGAGGATTTATTTCCAGAGGAACAGATGGTCTTCAGTCCCTGCCACATGCGACGAGAGTCATTGAGCTGGAAATGTGACTCAATTTTCTCACTGTACCGGCGCTTAGCGGCTCGTATTGCACGCCGGAGAGCGTAGCATGATGTTTTGTACTCGCTCATGTTCCCTGACAACAGACCGGCATTGTATGCGGCAGTGCGATTGTTAACCGCATCACGGATTGATCTGTCCACCCACGGTTTCTGATTAGTAAATGTCCTTATTGTTACCGTTTCAGTGGCTTGCTCGGTTAGCGTGTTTACGAAGCTTACTGCTACATCCGTGAATTCGCTGACGTCAGATGAACTCGCCCGGAACATGTCCCAGTCGACGTCATCAAGAGACGCCTGTAGCGTAGCTTCAGAGTGGGGGGACCAACGCGTCACTTCCCTCTCCACCGGCGGCTCGCGAGCGATCCTTTGTTTGTATTCCGGCGTGAGAAAAATGGCGACATGATCTGATTTGCCAAAAGCCGGCAGTGAGTGGGCTTTGTAGGCGTTGTTGAGCGGAGTGTAGCAGTGATCCAGTGTATTCAGTCCTCTGGTTGGACAGGATATGTGTTGATGAAAGTTCGGCAGGACTTTCTTGAGGTTGGCCTTGTTAAAGTCTCCAGCGATGATGCATGCAGCGTCGGGATGTTTGTTGATATATCCGCTGATTTCATCGTGGAGATTTGACAAAGCCACGCTAGTGTCTGCTTGTGGAGGAATATAAACGGCAGACACGAGGACCGATGTAAATTCCCGGGGCAGATAGAAGGGGCGGCAGATAATGGAGAGATGTTCCAGATGAGGCGAACAGGAACGCGACAGAATGGAGATATTCCTGGGGTCACACCATTTCTTGTTAATAAAGAAACACACTCCACCACCTTTGTTTTTTCCCGGCCTCGGCTGTTCTGTCCATCCGTAAAACAGAGAAGTTATCAGACGGCGTTACAGCAGTGTCCGGGACCGTTGGCGTGAGCCACGTTTCGGTCAGACAAAAGATGTTGCAGTCCCTAATGTCTCGTTGGAAACTAATCCTGGCTCTAAGATCGTCCATCTTATTCTCCAAGGATTGGACATTAGCGAGCAGAATACTCGGTAGAGGAGGACTGTGTGCCCTTTTCCTCAGTCTGCTGCGTATTCCAGCACGTCTCCCGCGGTGTTTCCTTCGCCTCCTGCGGTTGTTCAGGTGGTCATTGCTCAACTCGGTGCTCCGAAGTATCTCCAATGGCCACGCTGGGTCCGTGGATAAAGTATCCTTAATCAGGTTAGTGTAGCGATGTCCAATGTCCAAAAGTGTTCTTCTGTCGTACATAATCATTGCAGACATACACGTATCAAAAGAGAAGTAAAAAATAAATAAAAAAAATAGGTAGAAACACACATAAAAGCACAATTCTGAGCGGAGCTAATTCACAGGCGTCTGAACTCAGCAGCGCCACCGGAAGAATCATCTCCATCATCTCCACCTGTAGCTGGTGTGTGGTGAGCGCATACACTTGATTGGCTCTATGACTCTCTTTCTCCTCTCCACCTGTAGCTGGTGTGTGGTTAGCTTATACACTTGATTGGCTCTATAACTCTCTCTCCTCTCCACCTGTAGCTGGTGTGTGGTGAGCGCATACACTTGATTGGCTCTATGACTCTCTTTCTCCTCTCCACCTGTAGCTGGTGTGTGGTTAGCGCATACACATGATTGGCTCTATAACTCTCTCTCCTCTCCACCTGTTGCTGGTGTGTGGCGAGCGCATCCACTTGATAGGCTCTATGTCTCTCTCCCCTCTCCACCTGTAGCTGGTGTGTGGCGAGCGCATCCACTTGATTGGCTCTATGTATCTCTCTCCTCTCCATCTGTAGCTGGTGTGTGGCGGGCGCATACACTTGATTGGCTCTATGATTCTCTCTCCTCTCCGCCTCTAGCTGGTGTGTGGCGAGCGCATCCACTTGATTGGCTCTATGATTCTCTCTCCTCTCCGCCTGTAGCTGGTGTGTGGCGAGCGCATACACTTAATAGGCTCTATAACTCTCTCTCCTCTCCACCTGTAGCTGTTGTGTGGCGAGCGCATCCACTTGATTGGCTCTATGACTCTCTCCTCTCCACCTGTAGCTGGTGTGTGGTGAGCGCATACACTTGATTGGCTCTATGACTCTCTCTCCTCT
>CM049821.1:5046367-5100714 GCA_027422435.1 Schizopygopsis pylzovi | reverse complement strand
CTTCTGAGAACCATGGAAATTGCCTTATCATTTATTTAATTGATTAATTACACTTTAAGTCAATGGGAACCCCATTGTGTGTTTTACCTGTGTGTATAAATGTATGTTTCTTCATATCAGATTTCTGGTGGAATCTCTTTCCGCAGTAGGGACAAGGGAAAGGCCGCGTGTCCGAGTGAATGAGCAGGTGTGTGGAGAGAGTCGACGACCTCTTAAACACCTTCCCACAAACCTTACAGGCAAAGCTCCGCTCCTGAAACACACATTCACACAGACGGGGCTTAGAATCGAGCAGGCATCCTCCAATCTGGCCCATTCCTGCAGAGTTTAGCTCCAACCCTAATCAAACACCCAGATCCAGATAATCCAGGTCTTCGGGATCACTAGAGACTTCCAAGCAGGTGTGATTTGGAGCTGAACTCTGCAGAGCTGTGGCCCTCCGTGATTGAGTTTGAGACCACTGATGTAGTCTCTTCACGCAGCATGTAATTGCATGAGCTGTATGCATGAAATGTGACCCTGGACCACAAAACCAGTCATAAGGGTCAATTTTGGGAAATTGAGATTTATACATCATCTGAAAGCTGACAAATGATCTTTCCATTGATGTAAGGTTTGTTATGAGAGGACAATATTTGGCTGAGATATAACTATTTGTAAATCTGGAATCTGAGGATGCAAAAAAATCTAAATATTGAGAAAATCATCTTGAAATTTGTTTAAATGAAGTTCTTAGCAATGCATATTACTAATCAAAAATTAAGTTTAGATATATTTACGGTAGGAAATGTACTAAATATCTTCATGGAACATGATCTTAATATCCTAATGATTTTTGGCATAAAAGAAAAATCAATAATTTTGACCCATGCAATATATTTTTGGTTTTTGCTACAAATATACCCCAGCGACTTAACACTGCTTTTGTGCTCCAGGGTCACATATTTGGGTGACCTGCTACATCTTTACTCATTATTTGATAAGACTGCCAAGAGTTGTTTTTATTTTTTTGTTTAGTTTATTTAATTTCAATTATTAAACTAACAATCAAACAAACATAAATAAAAATGGTTATAGTTAACTATAATATCCTCAGTACAGTATTTACTTGCATACTATGTCTACAGTCAGCTGTTTAGTACTTACTCTCACCCTCAGTATTTCTGGTCTGTACCCATAAGGCTGTTGGGCATGGCCCAGGGAGTCAGCCAATGGGAGAGCAGCCCTGTTGACATGTGACTGGCACAAGTGCGATGCCAAACCCACAGCAGAGGACAGGAGCTACAGAAGACATAGCAATATTAATATCACACCATATGATAAATGGAAATAACATTGTGTTTTACATGGTTCTAATGTGTTACTGTTAAACCACATGAGATCTCATGTGCATCAAGTTTGGGGTTTAAAATGTGCATGTCATCACGTATGAGGCATGAAACCCACACAAAAACCCACGTGTGATTTTGGATGTGTTGTGAATGTGTGAAAACCCTGTCAGGTGATCAGATCAGGACTGAAGCATTGTCAAATCATTAAATCATAATCAAATCAGTCTCTACATCTTTTCATTTGTTACTTTATAAAACGTCCTAGCTACGCTTTCCCTCTGCATGAATCAGGTTTTCTTCTAGCCTATATTTCTCATTTGCGAGCAGCTTTTTACATCTCAGAATTCTTCTGCAATTTTGAATTTATATTTCACAATTCAGTTTATTTCCCCTGCCACTGAATATAAATAAGGTAGCCTAACTGCAATTTTTAAGTTACAATTCTGTCTTTTTTTCTCATAATTGCGAGATATAATTTCAGAATTCTGAGAAGAAAACACACACACACACAACACACACACACACACACACACACACACACACACACACACACACACACACACACACACACACACACACACACACACACACACACACACACACACACACACACACACACACACACACACACGTTGGTTTTTATGGTTTACTGGGACTCTCCATAGGCGTAATGGTTTTTATACTGTACAAACTGTATGTGCTATTGCCCTACACCTACCCTACACCTAAACTTAGCCCTCACAGGAGACGGTGCATTTCTACTCCCCCCCCCCCCCCAAAAAAAAATACTCACTCCGTATGATTTATAAGCCTTTTGAATTATGGGGACACTGAAAATGTCCTCATAAATCACCTGTCCTCATGAATACCTGTCACGCCCATGGCATTATACAAATTTTTGTCCTCATAAACCACATAAACACACACACACACACACCACACTCACACACACACACACACACACACACACACACACACCCACACACACACACACACCACACCCCACCCCACACCCACAACACACACACACACATTTCCGTGGCGGAAACAGATTCATAAATCATCGGCTGAATGAATAATGTGTATGTAATGATTTTCCACTGGAAGGCGAGTTGTAGAACCCAAGTGCAGCTTTTATTTAGTCCCAAAATTGAGCAGGAACAAAAGACAAAGATGTGGCATGGCTTGGCAAAACAAGAATCCAGCCATGAATAAACTCACCAACACAGCAGGTTACACAGTTCAATACTCAACCAAGAACAAATGCCACATGAGGGCTATTTATATCAAACAATGCAGGTCACATGACAAGAACCAACCACTGAGAACATGACACATGAACCAAAGACCCACTCAAAACATAACACACAGACAAGAGAACCACATGACTGTGGCCAAACTACAAATTAAAAGACATGAAAACAATGAACAAAACCCAAACAGGTACAGTTTTCACATCATCAGCTGCAGCCTAATCTAAATGCATTTGTTTTGTGCTGTCGAGCTGATAATTGCATTGTGTTCAATAGAGGTGTGTACTCACCTTCTCACAGTGCGGACATTCACACAGCGGCGTCTGGACGTTGCTCAGCTGATGGTGACTGAGTAAAGCCTGAATCAGACGCTCCAGCTCGCTCTGTCTCTCCACCGCAGCAGAGCATGACAGGTTGGACAATGGACAAACTCCAGACTGCTTCACTGCCATCACACACAATACAACAGAATGGAATACGTACAGCATGCAAAAATGACGACCGACCACATTAATTCAAATAAAACTAAATGTTAAGTGATATTTTTGTGCAGATTTAATCATTTTTGGAGCACACGCATTGAATCACTCACTCGTTTCTCTTGATCAAGGCCCATTTACACCAACAATTATATAGTAAAGATCAGTTTATTGAGCCCAGTCTCATGAAAATGCATATAGCGCAATCCTTTTTTTTATGTGCTATTTATATGCAAAAACTGACTTTGGCGTGCATTCGATACGCACTTTGTTGGCGTGTATATAATACGCACCTACCCCACACGTGTAAATCTACCAATTGCGTATCACATGCACACCAAGTCCATTTTTGCAAATAAATAGTAAGCAAAATAGAAACAGACAATCGTGCCATTGAAATGCACATTCATGAGATCGGGTTAGTTTATTCTAAGCACGCGCTGACGTTTTGTCTGGCACTTTAAGCTCATTAAAGCTGGGTGGATTCTGATTGGCTGCCAACGTTGCATAGTTAATTAGCTGGAAAAATTGTGCTGAAAAGGATTCCAATGACATCATTACTTTGTGTCGATTTTGCTATAACTGTAGAATATATTAAAACATTTGGAATTATATGATTATTGTTATATTGCCCTTGGTTTGAATGGGCCTTTACAGCTCTCAGGCTCACTCTCCGCAAAGCATCATGGGAAATATATTCTTAAACTGAACAGCGCAATTCAAGGCAGTCGGAACAGTTTGTGTTGTTATTATTAAACATTGATGAATATTCATAGCTAACATGGAATGTTCTCTGAACGTTCCGGCAAGGTTCTCCATGTTATGAACAAATGTTACAATGTTAGTCGAACTTTTGTTTAAAGTTACCAAGTGTTTAATAATGCTCTGAAAATGTAAGCACAAAAACAAACATTTATTTGGACGTTCATCTAACATTTTTACATTTTGTACTGTGCTAGACTAACTGAGAATTGAGCTATCGGTAAGCCCCGCCTCCCTTAGTTACTGTTGCTCCCTCGGACAAACAAACAGAGTTGCTCACTGTCTTACAATGAGAGCTGCGGTGTGAAAACCTTGTCCCACAATGCTTTTGCACACTTTTGGACACAGAAGGCCACCAAATGGGAAGTAAATATTCCATGGAGGGATTTATCAAATAAATACGGTGGGTAACTCGAAGCGAGGGTTTACAGATCACAATGCAAGCGGGAGAAGTCTCATATTACGGTCGCGGATGACAACATGCAGAATCAACGCTGTTCATGTATCGCAGGGGATGATTAAATTACATTCAACCAGTTTAATATGGAGAGGCACTGAAATGTAGACCTTCGTTTATGTGTTTTTGACCTACACTGTACAAAACGTGAGAAGAGTACGCTATTTAGGTTTGTACGTTAGCATGGACTCTCCAACTTTAACGTTAGCTAGTTTTAGCCTGAGATACCTTGCTAAAGCACAAGATAACATTAACGTGCTTGATCAGATGAAAATGGCAACTTAGTGTATAGCAACCAGAAAATTAACGTTTTTGTCTTAATTTGTATTGGGGTTGAATGCTAAGGGACATTTGCTCTGTTTTGTTTGGATTCAGGAAATGTAATAAACTAAATGAAATTGCCGATCCTCTCAGGATACCTGGAATCAGTGTTACAAGTACCACAGGCACATCGTTTTTCCATTTTTGAAGCAAAAACCCCATAAAACCGCTGCGAGCTTCGCATCTTATAATGTTTCTATGGCGCTGAAACCTAAAGTTGTCCGAGTTCAGCTCACCGTGCACCTGATACTCGACTGCCATTGGCTCATCAACGTTCGATGGAGGGGCTTACCGATAGGTCAGTTGTCACTGCTCTTGTATGCCGTTGCTCTCTTTGTGGTTTGATTGCTTCTATTGTTCATTTGTAAGTCGCTTTATATAGAAGTGTCTGCTAAATTATTAATTGTAAATGTAAATATTACTAGTTGTTCCATGATGTTCAAAGTAACGTTCCTATAACGATTTCAAAATTATAACACAATTTTTCCTTAACGTTTGCATAAGTGCAAAAAAAAATATACAAATGTTTTAAAAACTGGTCGTTTTGAACATTCAGAGAACATTTAGAAAAATATATATTTTTCATAACTTGATGGGGACATTAGCAAAATATTCTTAGTCATTCAAGTTGATTCTATCGATTCATGGGAATCATTTACGAGGGTTTTGTTCAAGTTAAGTGTTCGTAAGTTGTTGTAAGCTGTCTCATGAGTAAAGATTGTAATTCAGACCCTATTTTCTATCTTCACATGTCGTGCGTAACTCTAGCAATGCATTTATTGCATATCATGCTCGATCTGCCGAACTCTTCCAGTCCCTGCTGGTGCTGAACTGTGCTGAGCTGGTCCTCACATACCTGCAGGGGATGAAGGCCAGGGTTCAGCTCCAGCTCCATCAGTGCTGTCATGTGTTCGGCTGCTGTCGCTGGATGTGCTGGACGTCCATCCCTCATGATGCTGAAGCTGAGAGTGGGCGGAGCGTGTGGAGTGATGCCCCGCCCTCTTACTCTTCACTAGAAACGATCGTGGCATTTCAAAACTGAAGCCAGGACAGATGAGGTCAGGTTACAAACTGAAATGAAAGCACAACAAATCCCAAATCTGTCATCTTTATTCATAATATTCATTGTTAATATGTTCAGTCAACAATATAATATGTATAACAGTGCTCTCAAACTATTCATCAATATTATTTTGATTCTCCACATTAGAAGATAAATGAACAAATAAAGCTAAATACTATAAAATATACTTAATATAATATTAACTTTTTAAATTAATATTTAGGTATTTTAATATAATATTTTAATGAATATAAACATTAACATATAACATAAACATCCTCATAATATACTACATATAGTATACATTTATTCATAACAGGATATAGCATTAATACATAACAGTAGAGAAATACTAAATAGGAAATAATATATTAATATGCGTTTTGGTATTTAGTATCAGTATTGTAATTTTATTTCATAATATGAATATACAAATGATGATAAGGTTAAACAAAATATAGATTTATTCAATTTATATTATATATATATTAGAATCAGTATTGTCACTTTTCGTAATTTTTCCATATTAGACGATAAATGAGGAAGGTAAATATTATCATTTCAAACGATAAGGAAAGATAAAAATATATAAAATGTGAATTTAATTGTCATACATTTATTCATATTATAATTTGTATATGTATATTATGTTGATGAATTCTGCACCTCAGAATAAGAATGTATAAATCCTAATAATCCTGATGCAGATTTTTGACTCTGGTATGAATATTGTTGTGCTCGAACAGCGAAACAGATGTGAATGTTGCTGGCGATGCAGCTGTTGAAGACTGAATTCAGTTAGAGCGACAGAATCTGAGGTTTAGAGACGTGAAGCAGCATCGACACCTGCAGCAGCTCACCTGCATCTCCAAACGCCTCCTAACTCATCCAGATCATCAGAGGCATTGTGCAAACGAGCTCACAAAGACATGACCTGTTCACTTCAACTTGCTCTCGACATTACAAACTCAAATGAAATGCATTTTGACCAAGTTAAAAAAAATTAAATAAATGATTTATGCTAAAACTACACTAAACTTAAACCATTAAGCATAGTAAGAATGTGTGTGTGTTTTTTTATTGATGCACTAATAAGAGCCACATTAATAAGACGATAATAAGAAAAGCTCCACATAAAAAGTTAAAAGTGATAAACTATTTAGATGCACAACCATGCTCTTGTCTATTTATTTTGGTTAGTATTTATATTTACAGTAGCTGTATGTGTGTTGGTGTCAGCCTCACCCTCGGGCGTCCGGCGATGCAGATGCGTCTGGTTGTGAGAGTTGAGATTCGGTTCTGACGCTGCTAAAGGAAGTACGAGAGTTTTCTGATGTGTCCTCATCAAATCAGGACGCCGGGTAAATCTGCTCATTCAGCATCACTGCCGTGCATCAGAAAAGAGCAGAGCGTGCCAATCAATGCCACTTTCATTCTGCATTTAAACAAATCTCCCAATGCACAAAATGCATCTGAATTATGTTTCAACCTGTCGAATATTTCTCAATTGCTCGGGAGAAATTAATGAGTCACTAATAGGACATGTTCTCTGAATGTCCTGGCGATGCTCTATTAAAGTTATCAACAAGCGTTATTCTAGTAATGTTAATAGAACTTACAATCAGAGTTATCTATCTTTAATAACATTCTCAATATTTGCACAAAAAACAGTAATACATCATTCTGAAACTTTTTTTTTCTGGAGCCTCTTGATCATTGGAAGATAAATGTTTGGGTTAATATTGAAATATTTTAAATAGATTTTAATTGAACTCATTTGAAAGTCTAAAGGATACACTCATTAATCCAAGTTTAATCAGTGATCTCGACAATGCAAAAAGTACATGATGATATTCCTCAGAGATATAACATTATATAACACAATCATTCAAATTAAGTGATTTTTTATGCTTAAAATTAGATCAATTCTCCCTTGTTAACTTCCTTTTTCTGAATTCATTGGCAATATTTCTTCTTTTTTAAAGCATAAACTCCCCTTAAAGGGATAGTTCACCCCAAAAAAAGGAAATTGCCACCATTTACTCACCCTAAAGTTGTTCCAAACTCATATGAGTTTCTTTCATTTGTTGAAAACAAGAAAAAAGACAAAAACGTTACAGGTAACCATTGACTTGCATTGCCCCCCCATGACTATAATGGAAGTCATTGTTCAAAAAAGAAACTCAAGAAAAAACTCATACAGGTTTTGAACAATATGAGAGTTAAATTAAACGTTTTTTTCAGCAAACAAGTTTTTTTTTTACTTATGTCAAGTAAATATATTTTCATTTCGGATATTTGTACTGAAAAACTAGACTAAAATATGAAGAAAACCACTTTTTTTGTTGTTGCAGTGAATGTGAATGCAAACACCTCATCAAACCCTTCTCATCGTATCTGCTCTAAACTCTTAACTAACTGTAACTACTGGTCCATTTGGGTCATTTTGAGAAACAGAGTTGATGAAAGTACATAAAGATGAAAAACTAACCTCTGATGGATACGGTGTTCCTCTGAGAGATGCTCCAGACCTTCACACGAGCATCAGCGGCTCTGAACTCCTCTCTGGGCTTATGATCAAATATAGGCTATCAGAAACACTGAATATTTAGCAGCTGTGAGAGATGGTGGGTTAAGGCTTTATGAGTATCTGAGACCACAGAGATGTGAACACTGCGCCCACACCGACCCACTGTGTGATTTCTAGTCTGGTTTGGTTTGTGATTTTGGTGTGAACAGAGGGCTGAGGGAGATTACCCAGCATGCCGAGAGACAAAGGCATTGTAGTTTTTACTTTTTGAATATTTTAGCAGAAAGCTTTTCAGCAGAACAAGGGAAGACCAACTACAAAACTGGAGAAAAATTGCAGAAATTCAAGAGAGGAAAGCAAAACCATGGTTAATTTTCGTAAGGGGCATATGTTAAGTGTTATTCCTATATAGCCCAAATGGAAAATTCAAATGTGTTTTTATCTTTATTGCATAGTTTTCATCCATTGTGTGAACGGTCATTTTTTCATAGCCTGCATAAAATACATGTAAAATGTTTAATTTCTGTTATGATTATTTTTATGAGTTACCAATTTGAATGAAATGTGCTCTAGAGGTAGTCAATAACACCTCTTAAAAAGGAGTGTATAACATAGGCATTCAGCTTATATGTAGCTGTTCATTCCTTTGCAAAGAGTTTTCACTTACACACACTTTCAAAGCCACTTTCAAGAAAGCGCACACAGCGCGTTGTTTCGAGTTCCTAGAAAGATGCACAGAAGACAATGCTGAAAAATGAAGAGATCAAGGCGAACAAAGAAGCCCACCGTCTCCCCCTAGAGCTCCTGCTCGTGTTTAGCCACAAGCCCACCGCTTCACCTGCTCCATCTGCAGACGCGCCGCCCTCACCGCGGAGCGACGCTCCTGACACGGAGGGAAGGGTTCGCGATAAGCATCGCGAGTCTCTGAGGGTTTGTGGCTCAGGGGATTGAACACTGGAGAAATTCATCTAGTTCATCTAAGTCAGATTCACCAGCTGTGCGGGTCAGGAAAAAAAACACAAAGTGCAAGAATCTTTTATGATCTTGAATGATTTTAAAACACCTGTGTGAAATACGTTGTATAAACCGTCCTACATAAACTTGGAGTAATGCCTGTACAGACCCAGATAAAGCTTTAATAAAAGCGCTGTCACATTATTTAGGCGAAAAAAGGCAACCTTCTATTAAAAATGTATTTCACAAATGTCTGAAGCACAGCAAATCAGTGTGACAACCTTGAACGCAAAATTCCCGATCGCGTGAATTCGACTCGAATTCTCCCGCGGAAATCTCCCGCGAAATTCGCCGAACAACAGTAGGCTACATTTGAATTTAGGAAAAGCAAATCCACACTAGGCTACAAGATAAATACAAAGGATTAATGCATTTGGATCCAGATCGATTTTTGCATCTTATGAATAAAACACAGCTATCCATTTGAGCTTTAAAGAGCTCAGGGATTTAAAGCGGCAAAACGTAAGAATAAACAAACAATTTCTTCTATGTGCTACGCTAAAATGGCTAGCTGTTCTTTGGTATGTAGGCCTAGCAGCTAGGCCTAGCTTTCTTTTTAGCCTATATTGTTAAGTTATCGCCAGCTGGTGTGTCCTGATAGCACACATACATCTCTGAGACCTATTGACGTTTGCATTTACATCTGCAAGATGTATTTTTTAGCATGTTTAATCATCTGCAATACGTCTATAGGACGTTTCCTTTTAGATGTCAAATAGACATCTATTAGATGTCTTAAAGATGTTTATGATTTAGACTGTATGTAAAACTGACATCTGAAAGACGTTTGTAGACAGCAGATGCTTTCCAGATCAAGAGATCTTTAACAGACATCTTGCAGACGTACGTGTGCTATCTAGCTAATAAACTTCTAGCTATCGTTCTTGGTTATGAACGGGCGCTTCTGTTGAAAACTGTAGGCCAGAAATGTGACCCGCTCTGTGAAATCCAGGCTAAAGTCTCAAAATCTAATTATGAGCTAACAAGCATCAAAGTTGGATTTCAACCATTAATTTCACTATAATTTCAATCTTTGACATGGCCTTACTCAGTCAATTGTAAAGATATGAAGGTTAAATTTTCACAGACTTTTTTTTACCATATGAAGGATTAGTTTCTGTAGAAAACAGTAAATCACAAAAAGGGTTTTCACAGAGAGGGTCACAAATAGTATTTGATGTGACAGGACCACAGTTTTTATTAGCTTAAAATCCAAACACGTTTAGCCTCACCAAACGGCGAGAGATGAGTTCATACAAAAACGTCACCATGGACTGGATTATATTATTCTGTCATGTTTTCCTCTGAATATCTCTGCTTTGCATTAGCTACCACTTTGTGGTTGCAGTGAGAAAACAGAGGAAGAGTGACAAATAAATGTGTCACTTTCTCACGACCCACCTTTCTTCTTCTCGCAAATACTCTTCGTTCTTGATGTCAATCTTTTAAAAACAGATGCAGCGTGTATGAACAGATGATAGCAGCCCAGAAAAAGTCACACTTTAAAACGGCACATTTTATCAGTCTTTTATTGTGAAGAAAGAAGCACAAACACACTTTACAAACATGCAAAACATTTGACAGACATACAATTGGTGGTTTGAAATGCTAAGACAAATGTTGAAGATGAAGACTGCCAGTATTGTGTGTGGTTTGTGGTCTATGTTTATTGTTAATGTGATTCTCCACCTGTGGTTCCTCTGATAGGACACCTTTGTGAACTTGAGGAGAACTGACTTCACACATCCACTAAAACCACCTGATTCAAACACGTTGAGACTTCAGAGACTAAGAAAAGACCTGGAGCATTTGAGATGTGCAGAAACAGACATTTGATCTGATGCAGAACAGTTCAGGTGGGGGTTCATTGTCCAAATGCTATAAAGTAGGCTATATGAAACAGTTAGTGTTACAAAAGCAGCCAAAGGCATGATCTCAATCACGGTCTCTGTGAATGCAATGAAAGATGATGTAAAGTATCAAAACACTTTCATAAGACCGCCTGAAAACCCCCAGATGTCGTACAGTCAGAATGACTGTCGGTCTCCGAATGCCTTTTCCGTGACCTGGCATAACTTCGCACCATCTCACTCTCTGTCGCTTGGGCTCTCTGCTGATCGTCGAGTGCACTTGAGTAGGTGTGTATGGAGGTGTGTGAATCGCTCTGCTCGAAGGTACTCAAGATGCTCACAGTTTCACTATGGGCATCGGGCGATGACATCATCCCGAGGTAGACTCCTATCTCAATCTTAAAAATGGAAATGTGATGCTTAAACAGGTTAAACCACAAGAAACAGAAGGTCTCAGGCCGTGACATTTCCACTTCAGACTGTTTTGATCAATTGTGTTGTGTGATGTAGTCAGTGATGTTTCTTTGAGCTTTGGGAAATTACATTACATGGGAAGCAGAAGAAATACGTTGTAAATCATTGTTACTGGTGATGCATTGTATTGTTGTATAGCCTACTGTTTTATTAAAACTTAAATGTAATATATTGTGTGTGTGTGTGTGTGTGAGTGAGAGTGAGAGAGAGAGCGTGAAAGAGAGAGAGATAGAGAGAGATTGAGAGAGAGAGAGAGATTGAGAGAGAGAGAGAGAGAGAGAGAGAGAGAGATTGAGAGAGAGATTGAGAGAGAGAGAGAGAGAGAGAGAGAGAGATTGAGAGAGAGATTGAGAGAGAGAGAGAGAGAGAGATTGAGAGAGAGATTGAGAGAGAGATTGAGAGAGAGACCATGGACCACAAAACAATGTCTTAAGTGTCAATTTTTGAAATTGAGATGTATACATCATTTGAAAGCTGAACTATTTGGTTCATTTCAGACTGTTTATGTTTAATATTTGAAATAAATGCAATAATAATAATCCAGAGCATGTGATTTTAGTTAGGTAATTATGCATTTATTTATAATTATTTTAATCTATTCTACCAGATTACACTGCCAAGCAAAGAAAAATAAACACTCACCATAGGCAGTATGTTAAATCTGACCCTGCAGCACAAACTCCAGATGTCATTTTCTACTAGAAAGATGTTAATATTGTCATCTCAGAACGTGAGCCAGCAACCTCCCACTACTCTAAATCGTAATTTTGTCATTTGGAGCGACCACTCGTCATGTGGTGCGACCAATAATAACAATAACTGTATTAAAATTAAATATCTAATTTCTGTGGTTGAAATATGAATCACTTCTACAGGATTACAGGATTTTGAAAACATTTGTATCAGTTTATGCAATTATGCAATATAACTCTGAAATTATAGAACAAAAATAAGAGATTTACAAAAACTGTTTCTAAACACTAATTACTGAGAATAAAAAAAAATGCTAAGCATGTTGTGAAATCATTTAATTTTAATATAAATCATGCTCACACTACATTACATTTTTTAAAAGGCCCCGGCCAATTCATCTAGATGAAAAAACACTTAAATCATTTAATTTTAAATGTTCATTTATGTGTACACAACATTCTTAATGTTGGAACAATAACAGTAAATATTATATATTTTTTATATTTTAAAACTGGCCTGTTGAAAATCATTATACGTCAATGTATATATATGTGTGTGTGTGTGTGTGTGTGTGTGTGTGTGTATGTGTGTGTGTGTGTTGTGTGTGTATATATATATATGTGTGTGTGTGTGTATATATGTGTGTGTGTGTGTATGTATATATATATGTGTGTGGTAGTGTTTGTGTGTGTGGGTGTGTATGTATGTATGTATATATGTGGGTGTGTGTGTGTGCGTATGTGTGTGTTATATGTGTGTGTGTGTGTGTGTGTGGTGTGTGTTATTGTGTGTGTGTGTGTGTGTGTAATGTGTGTGTGTGTGTGTGTGTGAGTGAGTGTGTGTGTGTGTGTGTGTGTCATTTAAGTTCTTTTTTTACTTTAAATTAAATCTGTTAATTAGATTTCTGTGTAATTATTTCTGAACATGTTGTCAAACTAAATCCTGCAATCTTTTTTTTTTCATTGTGAGGCTTGATTTGAGCGATTGTGAGTTTATGTTCTTTGAACCATCATGGGCAAAAATCATTTAACATTCATCTGAATGTAGAAGCAAAATTCAGAATTGTTTCTTAAAGAAATTAAATCTCAAAATACATAACTTACATTGATATATAAAACTTAATTGCACAAATGCATTTGTATTGTAAATGAATTGGCATGAACCTCAGGCCGATTTTGCGCTGAAAACCGTGGGCCTGTGCTATCTATAGGAGCTTCTTCTAAAAGCCCCTGCAGGAGCATGACTAGAGGAGGGCGTGTGTCGATTCACACAAACACACCCTGCTCTTTCAGAGGACAAGACTGAGTCAAAGGTGTGAAACCACACGTCCGAGGGAGATAGAGATGGATGCTTTTCTGTTGCATGAACATGTGGGGCTCAAAATGAACTTCTCACAGACACATGTATAACATCAGAACATTAATGTGCGTAACTGATCATAAAATGTAGTCCTCATGAATCCGTGCTGAACGATTATGAGAGGCACGAAACTCAACAATATTCAAATATTGAACAGCGTTTGCTCAGATGCAGGTTTATCACAGTTAACTAAAACTGAATTGAAAATTAAAACCATAAAAATGGTAACTGAAATTAAATATAGCAAACTTTTTTTATTTCAGGTCATTGCCAAGCCAACATTTCTAATTTTAATAGTTTACATTTATGAAGTAAAATAACGACATATATCTACACACACACACACACACACACACACACACACACACACACACACACACACACACACACACACACACACACACACACAACAAAATCTACTGAAAATAATAAACACAAAAGCCTAAAAACAGGTTAGTCGGCTTAGTTTTTTTTTTTTGGCCATTGGCAGAATATTTTCATGGCAGTCAAATGTCAAATTAATGTGTATTATGAGCAGAGCCTAAGCAATAGGAAAGTTGAAAATTTCATGCTGAAGTTTAGATGCTGTATTTAAAAAAAAGGAGGCACCCAAAAAAAAAACAAAAATAATAATAACAATAATTTAAAATTGTGCAAATTTAAATAAAAAATCAGCTGAATGAATCTGAATATTAATGGAATAATTCAGCCAAAATTAAGAAATATAGTTAAATAAAAATATATATTTGCATCACCGTATTAGTCATTCCAAGCCTACGGAAGAGGATAAGGGCCAATCAATAATAATAAAATAAATAAAAAACATCAAGATTAAAGTCGTTAAATTACAAGAAAAAAGTTGAGAAAAACACACTCGTGTCATGTTCGTTTAATTTCGTTGAAATGTGTTACTGATCGTCTGCAGTAGTGGAGGTTGGAGAGTAATGTGCTGGGAGTGACGTATAAAATAGAATCAATAGAATTCCCAAACTCTCTTTTCTTCTTTTCTCATCACATATCACATCGGAAATGTGGAAATCAATTGCTTAACGAGTGATATAATAATGTATTAATTAGGTAGGTTTAGTGTTACTACAGTAAATCCACTGTAAATATGATTTTGTGGATTGAAAAGTATTCTGCATTGTTGTCACACAGTGTTTCTCCTGTTTTCTGCGTCAGTGTTGTTGAGAATGGTAGTGCTGCCTTTAAACTAGTTTAAATCAGCGCGGAGTCTGTGGTTTGTATCAGAGAGCTGTGCTTCAAGCTCGAAGGCTTCTCACAGCGCTGTTCAGTGGTCGCTAGTGGGGGGGGGGGGGGGTGACAGAGTGCATAGGGCCCAGAGGTGTGGAGGGCCCGTGATCGCCTGGCCATTGGGAGCACTGGGACATTCCATTCAAGTAGTGAGCAGATCGCCGAAATGATGGAGACCTCCCTGAAGTGACCTCCCTCTCCCTTCTATGTGACAAAATCCCATTACCACAAACGTTAGTTTACATTTTATGATGTCCCCCCCACACTTTTCCTCGTAATTTAACGGCATTTTCTCGTATTTTAACAAGTTTTTTCTCGTACTATTTACTATTTTTTCCTCATACTTATATGTACTATTTACTCTAATTGACAACAGCGGCACTAAGTGAACTGAAAATACACTGAAGATAGCCATTCTATTTACGCTATGAAAACGTATCAAATAGTGACTAATTATATGCTATTTATGCTTATAAATAGAGGTAGATGCTATTTTCACCTCAGTATTGTTGTACATTAACAGTATGCAATAATAACAACAATGCTTTTATTTATTGAGTTTAATGAGTTTATTCTCAGCATTTTATCTCGTATTTTTCTTGAAATTTAATGACTTTTTTCTTGTAATTTAATGACTTTTTTATCGTAATTTAATTAGTTTATTCTCAACATTTTATCTCGACTTTTTTCTCGAAATGTAACAACTTTTTTCTCGTAATTTAATGAGTTTATTCTTAACATTTTATCTCGACATTTTTCTCTAAATTTTACGAATTTTTCCTCGTAATTTAATGACTTTTTTCTCGTAATTCTCATAATTGCATATCGAAATTTCGCGAAATTGTACGAATTTTTTCCTCGTAATTTAACGACTTTTTTCTCGTAATTCTCATTTTATCTCAACATTTTTCTCTAAATTTAACGTCATTTTCCTCGTAATTGAACGACTTTTTTCTTGTAATTTTATGAGTTTATTCTCAACATTTTATTTCGACTTTTTTCTCTAAATTTACCAACTTCCTTAATTTTATGAGTTTATTCTCAACATTGTATTTCGACTTTTTTTTCTTGAAATTTAACGACTTTAATCTCGAGATGGTTTTTATGTTTTTATTACTGCTTGGCCCTTATCCTCTTCCGTACAAACCTTTATTTATATGGCGCTTTTAACAATACAGATTGTGTCAAAGCAGCTTAAACAGGAAAATAGTGTGTCAGTAATGCAAAAGCACAATAGTAAACACTCAGTTTTCAGCTAAAGGCAGCTCATCATTGAAAGCGGTCATCCAGCTCAGTTCAGTTGAAATATAACATGAATCACTATTTATGAAAATAAAAATCCTTTCAGTTTTCACAAATCTTTCATTTTGTCTCAAGCTGATATGTGGGCTTGTTGTAAATCCCCAGCGTGAGGGAACTGAAATTGTGCAACATGATGATAAACGGGGGTTTCCTATTGTTTTCACACCGTGAACTCTTTTTTTCCCTTTTCAAGTTACTTCTAGAAACTTGTACCTCGATGACTGCATTCTGACTTATCAAAATAACGACCTTGTGATTGAAATTACACAAAGATCTGTCATTTTAACCGAAAAACCAATCAAAATACAACACACTAAGAACCATATATATTTTTTAAAATCTAATGCTTGTATGTGGCAGGTTCATTTAGAAAGTGAAAGTTAAAACAAACAAACAAAAAAGGATTAAAACAATCAAAATGCAACACTTTACTCTGATCATAAACTCAATTTCAAGTAAATTTATTTGACAAAAACATCATTCAGGACATCATTTGAGTTTCCATACAGAAGTCTCTAAATCATACAATGACACTAAATCAGATTTTAAGCACTAAAATATAAAGTCGGAACACACTTCATCATTTAAAATGACTATTTAGCGCCACCTACTGTCCACATGTGATGCATTGCACAGTGATCTTTCTCAAAGATCTGACAAACTGAGTGAATATATAAAACCTGACATTTACATATAAGTTTCATACTGTTTATTTCTCTGTATTTGTCACAAATCCAGCGGCTGGCTGGCGTTTTATGATGTGAATGGGGCTATTGTGTGCAGGTTGTCATGGACACTTCAAAGCAGCTTCTGGGGCCCCTCTGTGTCGAAGTTGGACACGTATTGTTGAACTGAGCAAACCGGCCTGCGCCGGACTCGAGTGCAAGAACACCAGGGGCTTACAGCATGAAGGTTCAGCTTTAGAGTCGAAAACGTTGAGAGTTACAATAGCCTACATCACTGTAAGTACATTTGACTTTTACTTTTGCATGTAGATCGTCTGCAGCATTGTGTTTCTAGTCAAATTAGATGTATGTCACATCACCTTAGATTAGGGTGTCGAATCAAACCTCGTTTTAGATGCTTTAAGAGAACGTATACTTCACAAAGATGCAGCAAAGTGCAAAACTAAACATAACTTGGAAGTGTAATTTTACATAAAACCATTCATTATGTTTTAAGTGACACTCCAGTCCATTTGATTAGTAATTGTAGTAACACTTCTTATAGCAAATATCTGTGTTTAAGGGGTGTTTATATATTGCTCATTCATGAATGATTCCTCAAATTAAGAGTGCAATGTCTTTATTAAAGGGTGTCTGAAGCTATTTTGTGCATGTTGAGTTATTTACACAGTTAAAGAGTTGGATTTTCATGCTAAACATGGTCAAGGTTTCAAAAAACCTTTTGGGTGTATGACGGGGTATTTCTGTGCCAAATACACTCCTTCCGGGTTTCTGAAAGTTTTATTCGATCATGGATGTTTATGATGTCATGAAGGGTGTAACTCCCACCCCACCGCTTAAAGGAGGGTTTCATACGCTATGTAAGCCAGTAAAACAAACACCTAGCAACAACATAGCAATGCGCTAACAATCGTTCAGGGGTGCGTTTCCCAAAAGCATTGTTAGCCAACTACGATTGCAAGTTCCATTGACCTCTATTGGTAACGATAGATCTTACGACCATAGTTTCTTTCGGGAAACGCACCCCTGAGCACCCTAGCAACTGCATAGTGATATACTAACAACCACTTGGAACACCTAAGCAACACACTATCAAGCCCTTAGAACAACCTAGCAACAACATAACCACCCAAAACAACAAAACACCTGCATAGCAACACACTCACAACCACCCAGAACACAGACGCAACTGCATAGCAACACACTCACAACCACCCAGAACACAGACGCAACTGCATAGCAACACTCTACCAAACACTCTGAACCAATTAGTCACTAAAGCACAACATCCTGGCAATCACCAAGAAAACCTGAGCACTGTAACAGTGAGTCTGCATTTAAATCACGTTTTATAGACAAACATTTAAATGAAGATGCATTTAGCCTACATCAAAATGACTTAATTTTGATAAGATGTTAAGTCTTTTATTCTGAAAAATGTAACCAGGTTTATGTAAAAAAAATACCCTTAATTCAAAGGGAAAACAAATGTATGTTTCTTACCCCAATGAAATATAATGTTTCTTGTTTTTTAAGCATGAATTTAAAACTGACTTCAATCTAAATCTTAAATCTCAAGTAAATGTGTCTTGATTTAAGAAAGAAGTCTTAGATTAAATTGTTAGATTCTTAAATCTAATAAAGTGTCACCTTGATTTGATGTGTTTAAAAATATGTCTTCCTCTGTCTGACTGTAGATGTTCACGCTGTCTGAGCTGTGGTCCGGCGGTGAGCGTCAGGGCAGTTTTAAGTTGCTGAAGCCGTGGTGGGAGGTCTTCATGGACTACCTGCTGGTGCTCATGCTGATGGTGTCCATCCTCGCCGGGACGCTCCAGCTGTCACGGGACGGAGTCGTGTGTGTCCCTGTACACGCCTCTTCTATCAACTACAGCTCTCCCATGGAGCCTGTGTCTGATTCTGTTTTTAGAAGCACACCAGAGCCACCCAAGATCCCTGCGAAGGGGCGACGTACCAACCTTGACTTCCAGCAGTACATCTACATCAGCCAGGTTTGCTATCACGAGGCGTTGCCCTGGTACTCACGGTTTTTACCATATGTGACGCTGCTACATACATTAGTTCTCCTGGCCAGTGGCTGCTTCTGGTTCCACTTCCCGCTCACATCTGCTCGCATCGAGCACTTCCTATCACTTCTCGCCAAATGTTGCGAATCGCCCTGGACAACAAGGGCACTTTCTCTTACGGCCAAACTGGACACACGCTTCTCTGAGACAGAGCAAGCAGTGCAAGCCAAAGTTCAGGTAACATCTTCATATAAAATGCGCAAGTCAAGTCTGGACTCGGGGATGGACAGCCCTCTGTTGGCGGGGACTGATGGTGCGTCCACTTCAACGCAACCGTCTCCGTGTCCCTCAACGTTGTCTCATTGCTCAACGCTCTCAGCTATGTCACACACGGAGCCGGTTATGCCTGTGCAAGTTGTTCCGGACACTTCCAGACAGGGAGCCACATTGGACCGCAGCGACAGAGAGCAAGCGAGAGCGCTGTTTGAGAGAGTGCGCAGGTTTCGTGCTCACTGTGAGAGTTCAGATGTTATCTATAAGGTAAAGCCCAAAGTATACTTACACCTTGTGGAACAACAGCTTAGCACGAAACCAAGTTAATGTGCATGTGACCTGCTTGTAAAACAAGATTGGATTGTACTATTTTGATGACAAAACTTGCATCATGCACACTGTATGCGGACCCTCACATACGGGTAAAAACTGATATACTTTGATAACTGGTATACTTTGGCCTTAACATGCAAGCCAGTTCTAATCCAAGCAAATTCTCATTCAGAAATTGCAATGTCTCATTAAACCATGCACTTGCATTTTAGAGGATGTAAAAAGACGTGTTTTTAAAATAATATGTTACAGTTACTGCATCTCTTCCTGTAGGTGTACACTGCTCAGACGGTGTTCAAGGTTGTGAAGTTTATTCTGATTGTGAGCTACACCACTCCTCTCCTGGGCTCAATCTCCTTTAGTCACATCTGCCAACCTCGCTCTTCTGCTCTGACCGGCTACAGCGTCTTCCAGTGCAGTCACTCGCTGTCCTCCGTCCTGCGCAAGCTAATGCAGGCCTACATCTTGCTGCTCTCTCTGTTCGGTCTGCTGGGCATCTATGCCCTGTTCTGGATCTTCCACAAGTATGGGTGCCCCAAGACGCGAGAGGACTGTGTCCATGTAGTCTGTAGTCTTTCTCCATGTGTGAGTGTCGAGAGATTCTGGTGATTGGACTAACGTGTCTGGTTGTGTTCAAAGAACTAAGAACTAAATGCAAAAAGTTGATGCCAGGCCACCTTTTCAGCGCCACTGGAATTTTTTTCAATCATATTTTCCAAAGGGATTTCAAACATATTTTAACATTTTAAGCCATGAACCAAACCAACAATTTCTGAGGTGAATCACGACATTATAAACTCTTATTTAAATCAAAAAAGTGTTAGAGAATTGGACAAAAAGACAAGGATTGAACTGAATGGCTTTAATGAGACAAATAACTAAAATCCCATGAAGCATAATGAATGGCATAATCAAGTACAAAATAATGTAGAAATATACAACTATTTATTTAAAATGGTTGATTATATCTATATAAAATTTTGTTTTTAAATCATTGTCAAATAAAACTTGATTATTTAATTTGCAGGGCTTCATGGGAGTTGGCGCAATATTTTGATGCAATTTGCTTGCCACAACTCTCTGACTAGTGGAATTATCTCTTTTCACTATGAATTCAGCTTTTAAACATTATTTTAAAAATAAGTTGACAATGTAAAAGGATTGATTCAAAAAATGCCTGTAACAGGGCTGGGCAACTTCAGTCCTGGAGGGCTCCAACCCTAATCAATCACACCTGCGTGTAGCTTTCTACTGATCTTGAAGACATTGATTAGCTTGTTGAGGTGTGTTTAATTAGGGTTGGAGCTAAACTCTGCAGGACAGCAGCCCTCCAGGACCTAAGTTACCCAGCCCTGGCCTATACCATCAATTAACAACATTGGAACTATGTGTCCCTATGGAGAAAATGAATGAAAATGAATTACATTTCTACTTGGGAACCCAACTGTTGCATTCTGTAAATTTAAAGAAAACTATTCTGAAAATCTGATTAAATCTGTCTAATTCTCAGGTCTTTGAGGCAGTACTCTTTCCAGAGTCTACGTGAGAAAGGATCCATGCTAGATGTACCTGACCTTCATAATGACCTGGCCTTCCTCTTGCACATGGCAGACCAGTATGACCCTCTACTGGCCCAGCGCCTGTCTGTCTTCCTCTCACCGGTCAGTGAGACTCGACTGCTGGAAGAAAGTTTGGAGCGTCACTGGGGAGCTGATCGCTTGCGGTCAATGATCACGTCTGACCAGCAGGGACGCTCTCTGCTGCAGCTCGTGGCCCTTCCCCGCCTGCCAGCGGCCTTGTTCAACTTCAGCCAGCTAGAGGTGTTAAAGTTGGAACTTATTGGGGACGCCAAACTGACAGCACAAATATCTAACATGGCCGCACTCAGGTAAATATTTCAATTTCAGTTGCACCTAATTTTGCACATAATTTTGTAGTCTAAAGGTCTCTGCACACTGAGTCCGAAATTTTCACATGCGTTTTTTCCTATTCTTAATCCTAAAAATTAATCATGGACAGAAACCTTGCACACTGAGTCTGATGCGTATGAATTAATCCGTTGGGAAAACATATTAAAAAGAAGACCACCAATTTCTGTGAACTCAGTGTGCAAGGATCTATATACAGTGCTTTGGGCTGTGAGATGAAGTGGATGAACTTGACAATCGCCATTCTGGATTTTGGCGTTTGCTTGTACGGTGGCTCTGAACTGTCAAAACACCTTTTAAAATGCTTACAAAATAGAACCCGATCCGAATTTTTTTATGACGGATGAAACTTTCGGAGGCAGTGTGTAAACGTGATTGACATAACCGTGAGGTCGAATTTATTTTTCAACGTGCAAAAATGACTCAGTGTGCAATGACCTTAACACAGACTGCTTTGAACATGTAATGAGGGTATAACATTTTAGGATGAGAAACATTTTAATTTGGATTCAATTCTCATTAGAGAGATGCACTTTTACCACTGCACTGCATCAGTGGAGCCTGCAGCACTGCAGCACCTTCAGGAACATCTAGAGACTTTACATCTAACCTTCACCCAAGCTGCAGAGATCCCAGTCTGGGTTTATTCCCTCCGCAGCCTGCAAGAGCTGCACCTCACCGGGAGGTTGAGCAATGAGGGTGGGATGGGGCGCGGATGGGCCCTTGGCAGCCTTCGACAACTGCGTCATCTCCGCCTCTTGGTGCTGCGTGGCATGCTGCAGAAAGTTCCAGGGGAGCTGAGTGAATTGGCAGGGAGTCTGCTGAAACTGGAGATATATAACGAGGGCACCAGGTTATTGGTACTTACAGGACTGAGACGTTTGTCCGGATTGGCAGAAGTGCAACTGCAAGGATGCCAGTTGGAGAGGCTGCCATCAGCGCTGCTGGCGCTTACAGGTCTACGCAGTTTGGACCTGCAACACAACAGTCTGCGCACTCTAGAAGAGCTGTTAGGATTGCAGCATCTGCGGCGTCTGTCCTGCCTACGACTTGCACATAACCGCATTCTGGCTCTTCCGGCCAGTGTAGGAGTGTTGCGCTCACTTGAGCTCTTGGATTTGGCACACAATCAGCTGCAAAACCTACCTTTGCCACTCTTTACACTGCATAAGCTGCGACGCCTGCTTTTGGCAGGAAACCTTTTGGAAGAGTTGCCAGCTGAAATCAGAGCCTTGAAGCTTCTTAGCGAACTTGACCTGAGCGCCAACAGGCTTGAACGTCTCCCCAAGGAACTGTTTGAAAGCTGTGCAGAGCTTCGCAACTTGAATGTTGCGAAGAACTCTCTTGGGTCTTTGCCTGCTGGTTTTGACGGCCTGACTCAGCTTTCACATCTGGATGTACGGGGAAACAGCCTAGAAGAACTCCCGGTCGAGCTGGGGCGTTGTTTTGGGCTTCGTGGAGGTGGTTTGCTGGCGGAAAACTGGCTGTTGCACACCCTACCTCGGCAGGTCAGGGATGTCCTACAGCAGCCCAGATCTTGCCCCTCTTCTGAACCTCCATCACGACCCAATTCTGACTACTTTCCTACTTTTTCAGCTGCACAGTGGAGCTTTCACTGTGCACTGGAATCTCAAATATAAAACATCAGCTTCAGACTGAACAATATCTAACTAATATTACTAATAGTGCTTTTCCACTGTATAGTACGGCACGGTACGGTTAACTTTTTGGGGGGTTTTTCAGTACCACCTCCCCTTGGTTGAGGTTCCAAGCGAACCGTACAGTTACAAAACGTGACGTGCTGATCACTGATTGACCAGAGAAAATCGTCACTGCCTGCATCATTGAACTTGCAACATGAGACACAACAGACCCACTAGATTTAAATCAGCACAGCCAGTGAAGGATCGAACGCAACTGTTTTGAACGAGCGCACCTTTTTTTAACAACCCCAAAAAAATGTCTGTTTCATTGTCTGTTGAGGAAGTACAGACGTTCCTCTCATTGATAGCTGAGGAGCAGATCCAGCGAGAGCTTAATGGAGCGACGGAGAATGAAAATGTTTTTCAAGAGTCACAGCAATAGCACAACTATAACAACATGTGAATAATCCCGCCCACTCTAAAGCGGTACTAAACTGCAGTGGAAACGCGAGCCGAGCCAAGCCGTGCCGAGCAGAGTTGTACCGCGCAGTGGAAAAGGGCCATAAAAGGAGTCTAGAAAAGCTTGTCTTTTGACAAGAAGACTTTAAATGTGACTCATAAGGATACACTGATATGATGACTGAAAAAATGTGAAATGTTTATATACTTAACCGGGTAACTGTCACTAGCCCAATTAACAGATTGTAAACCTTTCTAAATATCATTTTGAAAAGCAAGACTCAAACTTTCATAATTGGTGACTGATTTTTTTTCTATGCCTAAAATTCAAAAACATAACATCTAATATAATTGTGTGTCTAAAAACTTGCAAAATCTCTCTCTCTATATCATATATATATATAAAACTACTGACAGAATCTCCATTCATGACGGAATGCAAACTATTTATGGTTGCTTTCTACATGTCCTAATATGGATCACCATATTTTGTTTTGTAGTATATGTTTTGTCAAATATATTTTATTTAAAAAAAAAGTTAGTGCAGTGCATTATTTTACATTTCCATGAACTTACATATATATCTTTATCTATTTCATTTTAATATATAATTTTTTTTTAAATTATTTAATATATTATTTTTTTTCAATATTTTTTTCCCATCTATGCTCCAAAACATTCAAGATTTACAATTAAGTTGGAAATATCATTATTAGGTCTTTGCTTAAAAAGTGGGAATGACAGTTAAATGTTTAACCATACATTTGAAAAGTGTGTTAGTTTCCTTCCTACACTCATACGCTTGGTGTATACTTACACTATCAAATAAATAAAAAAATACCTTTGATATGGTTTCATGTACAGTACTAGTCAAATGTTTGCTCTTAAAACAAGGCTTATGCTGACATTGTTTAAATTATTTGCATATGCATGATTTTCTTAACAAAATATCAAACTTGATTTATTCTGTTGATGTTTTATTTATTTATTTACTTATTTAACCAGGAAGGTCCCATTGAGATACGATATACCAGGGAGTCCTGGTCAAGATTGGCAGCAAAGGACAGAGAAAGAAACACATATCACCACACAATGAACAAACACAAAATGCATTTTCTAAAAAACAAGTCAGTTATTAAAACATGTACACTGTTCTATATAAACAGAGTTTAAAATATGTTTTAACACAGCGAGAGATGGTACAGATTCCATATGTAATGTACCTTGAAGCTCGTTCCATACACACGGAGTATAATTAGAAAAAGCAGTTTGACCTATCTCTGTATGAAAAATATGCATCTTAAATAAGGCCTTATCTGTTGATCTGGTATTATAAATATTTGTGCACTATGTCAATAGACTAGATACATATACTGGTAATTTACCCACTAAAGCAGGGATAGGCAACTTCGGTCCTGGAGAGTTTAACTCCAACCCTAATCAAACACACCTGCAGAAGTTAATCAATGTCTTCTTCTTCTTCTCTTGGTTAAAAGCGATTGCAAACAACTTGTAGGTGCATACCGCCACCTACTGTACAAGAGTGTGTAACATCATGTCCTTTTAACTGTGCTCATATTCTTCTCATTAACCCTGTGTAATTAAGGAATTTACATAATCCGTATCCCTTCTCCCTCTCCTTCTGAGTCTATTAATATCCCCGTCAGGTTACACTCACCTCCTGAACCCTGGAGAGGGTTGCATTCAAGTCTCACCTCGATGTAATACAGTCTCAATACCTGACTGACTACAGACTTCTTTAAACACAGTGTCAACAGTTCTCAGTCATATTATGTTCCATAAAAACTGCTGTTACAGCTGAGGAAACTTCAAGGGTCGTCATCAAAGCTATCTCTGAAACTTTCTATTCTTTAGTGATTATAATCGTTTTGATATGATGTTGTATGGAAATTCACTAATCAGGACTGTAATTCGAATCTGTTATAAATACCATCCTGTCTTGCTCTCCACCTTTGCAGCGCATTCCTCAACGCTGTTGCGCTGCTAACATGCAACGCACTC
Organism: Schizopygopsis pylzovi; assembly: GCA_027422435.1. Classification (NCBI taxonomy): domain Eukaryota; kingdom Metazoa; phylum Chordata; class Actinopteri; order Cypriniformes; family Cyprinidae; genus Schizopygopsis; species Schizopygopsis pylzovi. The sequence continues at coordinate 5,075,204 of CM049821.1, read as the reverse complement.
AACCTCCCAAGTGGTGAACCATGATTTTCATTTTAACTGCCATCTAAGCGCAATTAGGTACGCATATTCACAACACCACTGACTGGTCTACTGAGAGGGCTTCTTCAGCCCTAAACTCGCTTAACACTACGTATAAACTATCATAAGCTCTACAGGAGCTACAATTTTTAGAACTGTAAACGACATCAGTTATTTCATCCACATCGCTAACACTACAGGTACAGACCATTTGCCATCCTCTTGCTACATCTGTATATTTAAATTTATTAATCCAGATATAACTGTATTTATCACATTTTAGTCTCGTTGAATCTTCTCATTATTTACAGTGTTTATTATTCAGACTTCCGTATTTTATCGTATGAATTTATTATAGTTCAGTCTTGGTTAAGTATCTTTATTTTTTTGCACTTCCATTGACGAACCTGCCTAAACTAAAATAATTCACTACTGATTTGACCCTGATATATTGCTATAGTACCGAATACATTAAGAACCTTGAACCTTGTACATTGAACCTCTATTCAATACACTGATCTATTCTCCTCATACTAGAATAAAGCCATATATGACATGTCGTACGTTTCTCTTTAAACACAGTTTACAGTTCTCATAACTCTGTTCGCATTAAAAAAGTGATGTTCACGTTCAGTGTGAAGCAGCTCTCATTTGTCATTATAATCTTACCCGAGCTGCCTATCATTATATGTTTTAATGTATGTATTCATAAGTAATAATACTAATCAGAACTTTATGAATTTATAATAAGTCACCAAGCTCGATTTCTTGCTCACCAATACCCACCATTTTGCCAGTATTCAATCACATGGTTATATTTAACATTGCTTTTCCGTACCTAATTGTAGTGGTTAACATAACTGACATGTCGTTTTAACAATAAGCGCGTCTTTTGCAATTTAAGTCTGCATTTTCCATGCCGGTAGTATAATTAACCCTTGTAGCTGCGTTTTGACCCAACACTGTCTGTTCTATTTCGCACCCGTCTACTGAATAGTAACAAATTGATAAAATTATCATGTAAGTTTTCTTTGACAGATCAAGTAATCAATAGGTTTTCTAAGGATCTGAATTCACAGGTGATTAACGTTTGATTAGGGTTAGAGCTGCTTGCAACAGCGACCGAGTTGCCTATCTTTGACCCAAGCTACTGTTTATAAGTAACGATGTTTTTCTCATAACGTCCGTTTATCAGTGGTCAGGATAAATTCCAGTGTTTACCTTAAGCTACAGTATTTTTCTTAATGAAATCTGCAGAACGCTCGTCATTGTGTGTGTACAATTACAATGTAAATGAATTAATATTATCTGGACCCATATATATGCTAATCGTACCTAATGGCAAATCTCTTGTAAATGTGGACGTATTCAAACAGTGTCTCTGTGGTACAGACAGGATTATCTGTCTCTGTACTAAACATGGATTTAACTTGAACTTGTTAACTGGTAACGTTAGTGTCCATCAAAAGCATTTATATTACTGAAATACAATAATCTATAATTATTTATAGGTTCTTCAAATGAAGTCTTAGCATATCAATTTAATTTTAAAAAATAGTTTTTATATTCAGTCTAAATTATATAAAATATATCAAACATGACTTAATATCCTAATGATTGCGCATAAAATATCAATAAGTGAGCCCACATCAATGATTTATTGGCTAATTTAAATATACGTCCAGCAAGACTTAAACGACTGACTTGTGCTACCAATGAGAGTCACATTTAATTTAATTGGCTGGATTTCGGGGAAATAGTCTTAACCGACTTCAGGCTGGCGTGACTTTCTCAAAGTGCGTTCCTGGTTATATTCCTGCACACGTCACCTAAAGGTGTAACTTTAATTGTTGTTTACATATCCAGTAATGGCTGTAACGTTTTTTTAATGAGTTGAAACGGCTTTGGTTTTATGACAGAGGATGTTTAATGTGTCATTGAAGCCCCGTGATTGAGCGTCGTTCCAGTGGTGCTAAGAAGCGAGGTGATAGTGAGCTCGTATGTTGTTCGTTCCAGTTCAGTCTCGGTTCAGAAGTACTTTTTTGTTTCAAACGAATGCGTTGCGAGGGCTCTCGTTTTAAGACTGCTGGGTTTGTTTACATCCGTCTGAAGGTAAGACGCTCGGTCCAGATGCTGTTTGTTACATTCTCTAATTACTAATATGTATTTATCATAGCATCTTATAGGTGTCTGAACGTTCTCTACAGTGTGATTTTTGTATGTGTAGAAAACGTATTTCGACGTTGCATTGCAGAGCCATCTTGCATGGATGATCTGTGGTCAGGCCAAGACTGCCTAGGTAAAAAAGGTGCCATAAGACCGCTTTACCTGTATTTGTTCGCTATCCTACAGAACGTATGCCGCATGGACAACATGTTAGTAGTACACAATTAAGTGCTAGTAGAAGTCACATTAGAGCGTTTCAAGTCATTAGTTGGATACTATAACTCAAAATGTGGGTTAGAGAAATGTAACGTTGATTCGATTGAGTTTAAGCCTCTATATTTCTTCAAATTCTGAACATTATTTGACCACTGTACTATGAAAAGATAGCTAGTGAGCGGGACTGATTTAATGTAGAAATGTTAAATTTACAAATTATTCTGACTAACCCCTGGTCACTAGACATGGAGTTAGTCACCAGATTAAATGTAAGCTGAGTCTGGTTTCTATGAAATATAGATCTTAAGTCAACTCCGATTGATTTTATAAATATATCCGGCAAGATTTAGGCATATATCTGTACACCAAGTGTATATGTTTTTTTGCTACAGCACAATAAAATGAAACCTGGACACTTTTAATGTGTTTGAATAACCATTAAGGCTTATTCACGTGTTGTTTGAGTCTAAACCTCTTAGTCTGTGACAGACTGTTTGTGTTTGATGTTTTACCATTAACCTCTGATATTAGATTTCCTATTTGATCCTTAAGTTAAACTGTTTTATTTAGAAAGAAATTTTAGAACATTAATTTAAAAGTGTTAACATGGTCTTACGCATGCTTAAAGTAACTTTATTGTAATCTGGCAAATTCATTGTAAATTGACGATTTCAAAAGTGTGTCTGTGTAAAACTGATTAATGGTGTTATTTTCTACATGTTTATTTGTATTAGTGTATCTTTTAATTGAGTTTATACAATCGTGAAATATGAATAAAACTTATTGATTAGTTCAAATGAAGTCTTGTGCATATTTTTTATTTAAAAAAATAGTTTTATATTTACGTTAAGAATTTCAAATACCATACATGATCAATATCTAATTATCTGGCTAAAGATATAATTTTCTAATTTATCTGATATTGCTACAAATATACCACAGAGACTGTAACAATGCTTATGTGTCTCCAAAGGATCACATTTAATTTATTGACAAATATCAACATAAACTTCGAACCTTCCAGATTCATTGGTCTACTTTTCATCGGTCCCTCTCGTTTGTTAACCATTGCATTTAAATGTATGATATTTCGAATCTAACAGGTGTGATTCAATGCTCAGCTTGTTTCTATTATATCGGCTGAGAATTATGTGTGAAACGAGCTGATCTGGTTTATTGATGACGAGGATCGATTAGCTTCAATGTGTAACGGTAGAGCTGTCCTTTCAAAGAAGGAGTGCGAAGTCGTATTCATCCACAAGTACATGCTTCACGAGTACTGTTCTGTCAAGCCGGCATGACATAACTGAAGATCGATGGATCTGCAGGGTTTGCTGCATCCTCTAAGGTAAGACGCTCGGAGCTGGTATCCTAATTATAATGCTTGGTGTAGAACTTAATAACTCTCATGAAGTTGTAAATGCATGCACGAGTGCATCAGCATCCTGGACATGGATGTCCTGTGTCAGGCACAAGTCCTGTCAGTAGTGGGAAGACCGAGCGTGTTTTCTCGCTACCTAACATGCAGATCGTGAGCCGGTCGGCGGACAGTCTCAAGTATATGACGAAGGTGCTTATGAAGATTAGAGCTGCCCCCTTGTCGCACGGTATTCGCCCTGTCCGAATTACAAAACCCTCAGAGTTTCTGAAGAACTGTCAAGCATTCAGTTCTGGACAGGCCCAATAATTCCTGAACTGGGTGTTGTGACCCTTCGATGACGTTAGATTGATGCTGAATCAGGTGATGTTTGATTGGTAGAAATGTAGACGTGACTAACCAGCACTCAGTTCATGAGACAAGTGCTAATGATAGTCCAGACTAAAATGAGTCTGGCCGCGTTTTACTGATAACTGCACTGATTGTTCTAAATAGTGATCCGTGCCTCAGGTTTTGTTAATGCCAGCAGATGTTGTTTTTCTAGCACGTTAAAAATTACTTTAATGTCTAGTAATTGACTTATATCTAATCTGGTTTAGTCTAAGTCTGTAAACTGTTTTGTTGAATCTGTTAAACTACTGATTAGAATGCTTATCAAAGTCAATATTTAGAACTGTTTGTTGTATTTAAATAAAAAAAATATTTAGAACTTAATATTCGAAGACTAGTAAATGTCTTATGCTTAAAGTTCATTATTTATCTGCATGCCATTGTTTAACATGAGAACTGAATTGTTAATCGGTTTTATTAATATCATGTTTTCATTATTTATATGTATTAATTTGAACTAAAAAGTTCATAATAAAACTCATTCGAAGATATACAATGATTTATGCATGTAGTTGTATTTATATAAAAAATTAATATATTTAAATTCATTTCATCAATGTTACGTTATGATATTAAATGAACCAAAATTATTAAAAAGTATTAACATTTTGGTATTATACATGTAATGTGACTGAAACAGAACATTCCACGTGTTTATAGACGAAATCATTCAAATTAAGCAATGATTGAAATTTATTCAGTTTATTCATTCTAAATGAAACTTCAAAGATAGTTTTATTACACCTACTAAGTTACATTTTTCACGGTTCTGTTTTATAGTGAAATGTCCGGTGTCATAACATTACCTTAAATGTAGATGATAGATATCATTGACTATCAATAGGCTTTTGTCTGCATTAAATTCTCGGTGACTCGAGCGTGTTTCACTCAGATTATAACGTGGTAGTGAGAACTTTGGGATCCTGCAACCTGAATGAAGAAAGAGCTCACTCTCTTCCTGTGACTCGGGTGAATCGGTTGTCAGTGTCACTACGCGCGAGCATGGCCTTTCAGATCATGTAAGGATACTGAGCTTTTCAAATATGCCCACTGTTTGGACCGGTGTTCTTGCGATGTCATCAAGAAGGACGAGGAGGTCCTGAAGAAGAGCTGCCCTCACATCGTGGTCGGCACGCCGGGCCGAATCCTCGCCCTGGTCCGAAACAAAACCCTCAATCTGAAGAACGTCAAGCACTTCGTTCTGGACGAGTGCGACAAGATGCTGGAGCAGCTGGGTGAGTGTTTGACCAAAGTCTGCTCAGAGCTGCGTTGAGCTGAGTCTGTGATGCTTAATGTGATGTTTGATTGGTAGATATGAGACGTGACGTCCAGGACATCTTCAGACTGACCCCTCATGAGAAGCAGTGCATGATGTTCAGCGCCACCCTCAGCAAAGAGATTCGGCCCGTCTGCCGCAAGTTCATGCAGGATGTGAGTACCACCGGTTTCTTTAATGCAGAGGTGTCCTGCTCAGTTCATGGAGGGCCACGGCTCCAAATCACACCTGCTTGGAAGTGTCTAGTGACCCCGACGAGCTTGATTTATCTGGATCAGGTGTGTTTGATTAGGGTTGGAGCTAAACTCTGCAGACCTGTGGCCCTCCAGGAACTGAGTTTGAGACTAATGCTTTAATGAGTGCCAATTTGCTGGGTTTTGTTGTCATTTTTCCAGCGTGAGTGTTAGACACATTGATATTACTTTGAAGACTAGCTGAATTTTATGAAAAAAGTTGTATTTTCTTGCCTCATTGTTTACCAGCATGAGTGTTTTTGTTTTTCCAGAATTTTATTTAACTGTTTGTGGCTTACTTAAATGTATGTAATTCTTAAACTAAAAAGCATTAGATGTTGCTCTTCAAACTAGATAAATTTTATGAAGTTTAAGTTGTATTTAATATAAAAAAATATATATTATGATTTAAAATTCAAACATATTTCTCATCCTTGTTGACTTGTTAATGCATAACCTAACAATGACCAACACATTTGTTCAAAATGTTAATTGTTCAAAACACATTTTTCTTGGTTTAAGTAATTAATTGAACATGCAACAAAATTCCACTAAAATGAAAACCATTCCAAATACTAGCAAATTAATTTCATATTCTGTAGTGTTATTTTAGTATGCTCAAAACACTGTTGAAAATGTCAGTTAAAAAAATATTCATTTTATTTCAAGTCTTTGGGTAAAGTATGAATTTTATTGGACGTATTAAGCCATTTGGGTATTTATAAGTGAAAGTGTCCGGCTGAAATTGTAACTTTATTACCCGTCTATAATAGTACTGATGATTTCTTGAGACTTAAGGTCATTGCACTGGAGTCCAAACTTTATGCATTTTTTCATGTCATTCTAAAACTTCATCACGCACTGAAACCGATGCGTATTAATCCAACCAGACCGGTTTTCTCTATTAAAAAGAGGAAATATTGGGTCCATCCAATCCTGAGATGGAGAGGAAAGAGTTCCACCTCCTTATTAAGGAGCTGCGGGATGATCCGGTGACTCAGTTCACTTCAGGATGTCCGTGGCTCAGTTTGATGCTTTGCTAGTGATACTGTAGACACATTTTTACAAAAGGCCACCAATTTCTGTGAACTCGGTGTGCAAGGATCTTTACAGTGCGTTGTGCTGCGGGACGAAGTGGATCAACTTGTCAAACGGCATTCTGGATTTTGGCGTTCACTTTTACGGTGGCTCTAAATTGTCGAAACGCCTCTCTTAAAATGCCTGCTACGGATGCAAAAATGCATGAAATCGAAACCGGTCCGAATTTATGATGAGCAAAAGTTTCCGAGGCAGTCTGTAAAGGTGATTGACACAACGTGAAGTCGTATTTATCTTTTTAACGAGGGGATTTCAGACTGAAGTGTGCAGTGACCTTTGCTCTGAAGCGTATAGAGGATCCTGTCTGATGTTTGCTGTCTGTTTTCAGCCGATGGAGGTGTTTGTGGACGATGAGACGAAGCTGACTCTTCACGGTCTGCAGCAGTATTACTGCAAACTGAAGGACAGCGAGAAGAACCGCAAACTCTTCGACCTGCTCGACGTGCTGGAGTTCAACCAGGTGAGTTCAGCACTGTTCCAGTTTTCAAAGCCGCTTCCAAGGTTCAAGGTTTCTTTATTTGTCACATGATAAATTATACAGGGTATAATCAAAAGTGAAATGTAGGTCAAATCAGGTCCGCTCAGTGGACAGTGCAAAGAATAAACAAAATAAAATAAGAAAAAATAATGTCAAAATTAAATTATATAAAAGTAACACCACACAAGAGTATATATATATATATATATATATATATATATATAGGTAAAAAAAGAAATAAGTAAAATGTGCAATAGAATAAAGAAAAGTGTAAAACAGTACTGCAAATGAGGAACACAAGCAAAGATTGTCGATCAAACCTGACCCCGTTTACTCCGGTTTCATTGTGGTTTGTCAGTGCATGACTTTTCAGATCTGTGCGTTTGTTCGTCTTTCTCTGCCACTCATTTTTCCCTGTAGAACATAGTTGGTCAGAAATACTTGTTTCATGTTCTTGAGGGTAATTCTGCTGTTGTCCTGCAGGTGGTGATATTTGTGAAGTCTGTTCAGCGTTGTGTGGCGCTGTCACAGTTACTGGTGGAGCAGAACTTCCCCGCCATCGCTATCCACAGAGGAATGGCACAGGAGGAGAGGTGTGTGTACTTGTTTAGGCTGAGTGTCCTGTTATGTAATGAAGTGTTACCCTGGACCACAAAACCAGTCTTAAGTGTCAATTTTTTTAAAATTGAGATGTAATCATTATTAGCAATATGAATAAATCGGCATTCAATTGAAGTTTGGTTTGTTATGATAGGACAATATTTGGCCGAGATACGACTATTTGAAAATCTGGAGAGAGAAAAATCTAAATATTGAGAAAATCATCTTTAAAGTTGTTCAAATGAAGTCCTTAGCAATGCATATTACTCATCAAAAATTTAGTTTTGATATGTTTATGGTAGGAAATGTACTAAATATCTTGATGGAACATGATTTTAACATAATATCCTAATTATTTTTGGCATAAAATAAAATGTATAATTTTGACCCATACAATGTATTTTTGGATATTGCTACAAATATACCCCAGCGACTTAACACTGCTTTTGTGCTCCAGGGTCACATTATGACTGTTGACTAGTGAGGACACTGTGTCATTGCTTGTTATATAAAAAAAAATCCCATAAAATGTAAAGTATAGATGGAGATAAATGTAATACAACATGCATACAAATGCTTTTAAAACCTCTGACACTGACAAATCACATCAGCATTGTGTATACTGAATCCTACATTTTGCATTTAAACATGATTTAAAAAATACTGTACATGGTAAGTGACCTTTATCAAACATTACTGTAGTAAATAACGGTTTGCCATGTTTTAACCCCAGATCACATGTCCATGGCTGGAGTTCAAATTTAGTGTTTCAGCCAACAAATAAATGCAATCTCCCTTATAGCTCAAAGGATTTTTTTTTTTATTAATATTTCTATTCCTTTTTAACTATTTCTTAGTGAGTTCAGGGAAACCTAGATTTAAAGTTAAAATACTTAAAGGGATAAAATGCATTAAATTAGATGCCCGTTTAATTTTTTTTTACTGTTATTATTGCTAACTCAACTCAATTTCATTTCTTCGTCATGCATTTGTGATTGGCTCGTCAGTGTAGTTAGCAGCTTGTTGCAATGATGTTCATCTCATTTTGGAGCACTTTAAAAATTTTCTTAAAATGAGCCATTTAATCATGGGATGTTTTATGCATGTAGCTGAGTCTCGTCTCTGCTCGCAGGTTGTCTCGGTATCAGCAGTTCAAAGACTTTCAGCGGAGGATCCTAGTGGCCACAAACCTTTTCGGACGAGGAATGGATATCGAGAGGGTCAACATCGTCTTCAACTACGACATGCCAGAGGACTCCGACACGTATCTCCACAGGGTACGTATCCACGCCTCCAAGTGTTTCAGATCTCTGAAGTGGCACGTCTCTCACGGTCTCGTCCCGTTCTCAGGTGGCTCGTGCGGGTCGCTTCGGCACCAAGGGTTTGGCCGTCACATTCGTGTCAGACGAGACTGATGCAAAGATCCTGAACGATGTGCAGGACCGATTCGAGGTCAACGTGTCCGAGTTGCCAGAGGAGATCGACATTTCCACTTACAGTGAGTCTTGGGTCTAAGCTGTTAAAAATATATGCATTACAAAGTTAAACTAGAACCCAAGTTTAACAATTATCCCCGATATATTCGTTGTGCTTATGTATCGTCCTTCCCAGTTTCAAAAGTTCGATTTTCATTGGTTTCTTGCCAAATGTTTCAAACCCTCAGTGACTGGTTGAGAGAATGGCGTTTGGGGTAATTTCGTGTTTGAAGTGACGTTTGTCTCTTTCTCTGTGCAGTTGAACAGTCCAGATGAAGATCTTGATGTTTCCAGAACCGCAGCTGTTGGATCACGGCAGGGCGAAGAACAGCCGTTTTTTTTAAAGCCTCCTTTTTTACCTCAAACCTACTTTTGTTTTTACTGCTTCTTTTGGAGGACCGGGCGAGTTGTCTTTTACACGATTTTGTCCGAAAATCATGTTGTGTTTTGGGTTTTAATGGAATTAAAACGTTTTATATACTACACACTGACTGGCTGTGTTTGTCCTCTGATGATTGTCACTGTATGAAAGTGGTTTGTAATGGGTTTCCAAATGATTTTAGTGTGGTGGTTTTCTCTGAAATCTTTCCAGATATTTGTCTTGTTAAAGTTGCAGGCCAGTGTTGTGACCCATTGTTTGAGGTTAACACTTTGTGAGGCTTGTGTGATTGCAAATGACTAAAATGTCAACACAAAATAAAAGCAAGCGTTTTATGAAGATAACTTTTCTTATTTCCAAAAAAAGTCCTCTGCGATTCGTCAAATGAATGTACAGCCATTGACTGATCTGCTCTTGAATTCATCTGAAGAACTTAATTTTCTATTGATTGCATGTATTCACTATATTATGCCAGCATAGTATAAGTGAATACATGCAATCAATAGAAAATGTAGTTCTTCACAGATGAAGTTCATAATGCATGCTAATTTTTAAAACGAATTTTCAGGTTAAATTGTAGCTTTGTAATTGAACAGGAGTTCTGTTAAAATTTTTACTTGCTTGATCATATCTAAGCACTTGGTTTTATTGCATTTAAACGGTGTAAACTTAATTTGACGCAGTGGTGGGCAAAGTACACAGATCAAGTACTTGAGTAAAAGTACAGATAGGTATAATAAAATATTACTCCAGTAAAAGTAAAAGTACTGCTTTTTCAATTTTACTCGAGTGAAAGTTCAAAAGTACTCAATTTTTTATGTACTTAAGTAAAAAAGTACTGATAGACAGATTTAATTTGCAATTTTATATAGACTACTTTATTTAATTTTATATTAGCACATATTTTTATAATCCAAATACCCAAAATAACCCCTATATAGAGTCAAGATATATATTTAGTTGATATGGACTACGTTGACTAGAGTGATGTAGTAATGTTCACTGTGAAGCTTACACTGCCATGTACCTGAGAGAAAACAGATTTCACCATCTAATTTTCACCAGTAAGAAAAAAGTGTTTTAGAACTTGTTGTTTTGCAGAACGTCAGTTATATATGACATGAGAATTAGGCCTGAAATTAGGAAGAACATTTGAAGGAAAATATAAGGATATTTTCATAATGATTATTTTTTCTTCTCAAACTTTGTATGTGGTGTAAAAACACCCCTGGCCCAATGCCCCCAGAGGGCATCACTTCCCACTCTGATAATTACTGTAGTTACTATGTTCTGAACATCACATCCTTTCTTTTTCCCTCAGATGGAATCTATCTAGGTGGCTGAATAAAGATATTTGGACTTTATATCAAAACATTTCCTCAACTTAGCACCAGCAAGCTTGTTAGCTAGACAGTTAGCATCAGCTAACAATATTTACTTATTTTCAGTGTGGTTATGAATAAACATTCATATCTGTCTACTCGGCTAGTTGATCTAAACAATATAAAAATGTATACTGTTGATAAACGATATAAAAACAGACGTCACATAGGTCTAAATGCATAGCATTTTAATAAAACTGCTAATGTTACAGCAGCGGGGAATATGAATGTGCATGAGTTATTTTATTTAATCGGTGTTATTTTAATGTTTTGTTTTTTGACCTAAAACATAACGTTAGAGACACTGATGTTGATCTGTCTGCATTCAAGCATTTCAGTGGGCTTAAATAGATCACCCTTTACAGCAGATTTAGTTCACAAACAACTGACAGTTTTGACCTAAATATTATTTTCAGTTACAATAATTAAACCTAAAATATCGACATTAGTAACGTACTTTTCACAGCATCAGTAGCGCGCGCTCACGAGATCTCCCGGTTCTTTACTTGTGAGTTCAGTTCACTGAAGAAGACTCGCTCTAAACGGATCATTTGAATCAGTGAGTTTTCGACTCGAGAACAGCTGCAATCGGATCATTGCAGTTCGTAAATGAATCGTTTGTTGAGATTTGCGAACCGATTGAACAGGTTCATTGAAAAGAATGAGTTTGTTCATGAATCAGACACCGCTTCTGCGTCTCGGAGCACGTGATGTATCACGTGAGTAACGATATGTTTTATGAAATGTAGTGAAGTAAAAAGTACGATCTTATGCTTTGGAATGTAGTGAAGTAAAAGTAAAAGTTACTCAAAATAAAACTACTCCAGTAAAGTACAGATACTTGAAAAATGTACTTAAGTACAGTAACGAAGTAGTTGTACTTCGTTACTGACCACCACTGATTTGACGAAGCTGGTAAAATGGTTCCATCTGCAAAGAACTACACCACAGTATAATATATATATGAATGATCACACGCCTGCAGCGAGTCGGTTTTACAAGCCAGTTTATTTGATGAATGTGGCTGTCCTGTGTTAAGAGGTAAAACAAATGAGAGGAACTTGTATACAAGACCATTTTAGACCAGTCCCAAATAAATGTTTTCAACGGTACCGAAGTGTGTAGCATGATGGGTGTGGTATTTATAAAGCATTTAATCTCATGTTGGCTCAATGTCATTTCCTGTTATATTCCACTCCAGACTTTCTTTACAAAGCTGTACACTTGTTTAATAAAAGCATACAAACATCAGCTGATTAAATCCGATTGCAAATAATGCCTGATTGGTCAGAGAAAAAGAAGAAAATCCCACAGACGCACGTTGGGGACAAGATCGCGGCTGTTTTTTTATGTAATTACCTGTGCTTAATTATCTAAGTACCATGTATAACGAAATTCAATTTAAAAACTAATTAGGTATTTGCGACCTAAATTCGCGCCTCCGTCGTTTGAATCTTTGGTTCAACCGCCATTTAACCGTCACGCGCAGCGGCACAGACTGAGGTAACTTCTGCTAATGAATAGGTTTGATTAATGTCAGATTATTACATTTAATTATCACGAAACAACAAAAAGCTGTTAAGTTTGCATGTACTTGGCAGCTTATTCAGTCAACACCTTTCTACAACCTAAAAAAAAGCTTTTATAAAGGACATGGCATCTGAAATGTAGAAATGCCATTTTACTAATTTGAGATTTGGAATTCAAAACAAAATGTTACTATAAATAGCAATTATTCAATGACAACATGGTTTCCCCTTTCAAAATGTTGTTTTTTTGTCTCCAAGCCTGTTCAAACTCATCATTGAGGGCAGATGGTGCTCCGTCAGTTTATACACCAATGCCAGGCAGAAATAGAGACTGATGCATTATAAAACACAGACACCAGTGTCGTTTGCACGAGGCTATGCCATCACGTGGTAGATTACAGACCAGGGTTTGAAGGAACCGTCCACCCATTACTTTCAAATTACATGTTTACATCAAATGCTGGTGTTTTAAACATATTTTTATTGCAAACCAAAGGGTTACTGGGTTTCTTTCTGCCCTCAAAGAAGAGGATTGTAATTAGCCCGGAGCAGAGGAGCCGACGTTTTGACGCCAGGGAGCGGTGGCACTTGGCAAATATCCCTCGGTGAGTCGATGGAGTCATGGGCTCACGAAACCCTCAATCTCGAGTCCACAAGCAGCCGAGTCAAACCATGGGTAGCTTAAAACGACTTCCCATTGAGTTTCCCTCGTATTTGCCGGCTGTTCTTTGAACGTCAAGGCAAAGCAATAACTACAGAAGAAGAAAAAAACAGCCCTTGTGAAGCTGAGAGTCGGTCCCACCACATTTAAGCATCTAATCAGCATCCCGCTGAGGCAATTTTTTTCCTTCAAACCTGTTTAAAGTCTTTATTTAGATTGTGCAGGTGCCTCAGAATGCATCACTGTTCGTGGTAAGGACCAGTCAATCAGAAAATCCATTCACAAGTGGGATTCATACCATCCTGGATCCTCACGGTAAGCACATCTACTCTAAGGCTCTCGGCACAAAGGATTGGAAAGCCAAAATTGCCCTTTTTCCACATGGATTTGCATTATAATAAGGCCTCGGCCTAGCGTCTACTCAGAGTTACACTTCGAAACGCTACTCTATTGGATGGGGAAAGGCACAAGGGTGGGTCTTTGGACAAACAAGATGTTAATCAACGAACTTGTGCATGTCGCCATACAGCCACCGTTGGGGCGGGAGCGCCACATCGTTCAGGTGGCCACATTCGTCGTTGCATTTACAGGACTGCACAAACATGACGGCCCTCTCAAAGTGCTCTCCGTCAGGGCAGGCGAAGAGCACGGGGGCTGTCCGTGTGCGGCGGGGCGAGCAGCATCGCCCATCCAGACACGTCCCGCAGTAGTTGGGCCGATAGAGGCGTGTGCTGCGGCAGCCAGCGTAGCGCAGACGCAGAGGCTCTGGAGACTTCTGGGTACGAGAGCATTTCCTCCCCTTCTGTTAAACAAAAACAAAAGGCATGTCATGCTCACATCTGCAAAGGAAAACAAGTGTGCAGTGATAACTTAAGTGGGTTTACGTGAGTGTTTTCAACTAAAAATTAGATTTTGTTTTTGCTTTTTGGCCGTTCATTTTCATGACCGTGGTATTTTGTTGACCAGAGAATGCACATTTTTGAAAATGGGTTTCAAAGTACGCGTTTTTGAAAACGATACTCTTATTGTAAACACAACAAAAACACAAATGTGTGAAAACGGTGATGTCATACACTTTATGTGTTCCATCAGTTATGTTTCTTTACAAAGTGACATCGCCGTCTACTGGCCCGGCATACATAATACAGCGCTTTAGTAGTTTTTCGGATCAGTGTAAACCGGGATCATTTTGACACGCCGAGTCACAAGGAAACATCACTGTGCACCAATAAAAAAAAATTATTGGTGCACAATAAAGTTTTTTAGGTCAATGGAAAAATTCCTAAAATCATAAAAACAGGATACATTAACTAGAGAAGCAACATAGATATTGTCTTTAATATGAATGTATTTAGTCTGCATTGGCAGATCTTTTCATGTTGGCAGATATGTGTTCTTGTTTTAATCATAAACTCACTTAGTTCTGATAATTTTCTGAGACAATAAGAATTCTTATGTCATTTTGAATTTCTAGTGAACATATGTGACCCTGGAGCACAAAAGCAGTGTTAAGTCGCTGGGGTATATTTGTAGCAATAGCCAAAAATACATTGTATGGGTCAAAATTATTGATTTTCTTTTATGCCAAAAATCATTAGGATATTAAGTAAAGATCATGTTCCATGAAGATATTTAGTACATTTCCTACCATAAATATCAAAACTTAATTTTTGATTAGTAATATGCATTGCTAAGAACTTAATTTGGACAACTTTAAAGATGATTTTCTCAATATTTAGATTTTTTTTGCACCGTCAGATTTCCAGATTTACAATCTCAGTCAAATAATATCCTATCATAACAAACCATACATCAATGGAAATATTATTTATTCAGCTTTCAGATGATTAATACATCTCAATTTTGAAAAATTGTTCCTTATGACTGGTCCAGGGTCACAAATGTTAATTTAAGAATGTTTCGACATTTGTACAAGATTATAATACTGAGGAAGAACAGCACTATCTGCAGTGAACATTTCATAATTTAAATAAAATGTTACATTGCATCACGCATGTTAAGATGTTTACTGCTAAAGTACTGGTAATGTGACTGTTGTTCACGCTACTTCCACATTCGGAAACATACCTGATACCTAAAAATATTCACAAAATAAACAAGGCTTTAAATAATGTTAAAAACAAACATTTTGTTTGCACATTGGAAAACACTGCAAGAGCAACATTTCCATTGTGAAACTGGCCAAGAAAGAGCCAAAGGCCAAATGATGACTGCATGGTTTAGATCTATGGATTTAATTTAATGAATGTTTTCATATTGGTTATTACCAATTTGGTGCTGGTGCACCAACATAAACATGTAGTTTAGAAGCTGGTCTTTTTGGTGAAGCAAGGAAGATTTCTCAAGCTATTTTACGTGAACACAAACTGGTCTTTTCAGCAGATCATCTCTGGTATGTTTACCTTTATAGGCACAGCCACAGAACTACAGGGACGAATGTGGCAGAGTCTGGTTTCCTTCAGCAGCTTGCACTGCGCGTTCTCATTGGTGACCCGAGATGAAACGCCCATCCCGCAGCTGCGTGAACAAGGCGTCCAGCTTGTCGTCTGCACAACACATTGCCGTCCGGCTTGCTTCCATGCTAGGAAGAGTGAGAGAGACGGGGTAAGTTAGTACACACACACAGGCACCATTCAGCCAACAGGGAACATTGACGCACAGAGAAAGTGATTACGGCGTGCAGGGAAACAGCTGCCTGACAGAGGCACCGTGTGTGGGGCTGGTTCACAAGGATCTCGTGGAAAAGAAGCGGCGAGCTCTTAAACACAGAAGCGCATGCAGGAGGAACTGCCACAGCTCACATTGGGACTGATTGTTAATTGAACCGAAACCCAAAGATAGCCACACAGGACGCATTCTTGCACTCTGCTGCACTATTTTGAATTGTTGATTTATGTAAACATGCTAAACAGACGCCATTGATGGTCGCAATCACAGCCTGAGCCAAAGTTATGATAGTTAACTTAAACTAAAACTATGAAAAACATACTTTTTTTTAACTTAAAATAAAATCTAAAGCATATTTAATGTTTAGGCTTCTTAAATCTCATTTCCATTTAGTTTAACTTGAAGTATTGCAATGAGCACGTTTGGCTCCATGTCAAGTTCTTACGAGGTGGTAAAGTCTAGTTGATTAATCACAGTTCTTTAAAACAAGTTTTTGGAAAATGTGTGTGTAAATAAGGCAGTACTGCTACTTAACCCTTGTGCAATTTTAGTTTTTATATATATAATTTTGCCTGTGTTAATGCTAACTGCATGAATTTTGGCTCAGGTGTATATTTTTATTGGAATAGTAATATTCCACCCTCATTTCCTTTAATAAATCAATTTTACATTAGGTACAGCAAAGTGAAACACTCAGCACCTTTTGGACAAAAATGTCCCCATTGAAACCCATTAAAACAAAAGATTAAAGCTATTTTAATCGCAGTGCCGTTTAACTGTAAAATTATGCAATTTTTGTTAATAAGCCTTCATTCTGTTGGAAAGGCTTCAAAATGTAATATTTTACCTGATGGTGCAATTTTTTCAGTTTTGGTCTATAAAGGTTCTATAAAGCCAATACTTGCTTTATTCCCGTTTTCTGCTTCTGCATATTATAGAGCCAACTGGATAAATAATGCAGCTATAATTGTGTGGGTGTGTTACATTTACATTTATGCATTTAGCAGATGCTTTTATCCAAAGCGTCTTGCAGTGCATTTAGTATTTACATTTTTTGTCAGTATGTTTGTTCCCTGGGAATTGAACCCACAACCTTTTGCGCTGCTAACGCAATGCTCTACCACTGAGCCACAGGAACACACGGATGGTATGGATGTACGAGTGTGGTTTGTATGCGTGTCATAAAAAATGTGTGTGTTCTTGTCAAATTTGAGAGAGAGAAACTCTACAGTATATCACAAATCCAAGCACTGGGAGCACCAGCAGAGTTTTGGTGCATATAATGGGGAAAATTTGGTTCTGCGCCCAAACTAAATCTTACTTTGAGATATCAACCTCAAATTTAGAACACAACTTGTTTTGATTTATGGCTTTGATTTTCTAGCAGGTTTAGAGTTCAACGTGTTTCATATATAAAATAAAATATTGTTCATAAATAATTTTCATAAACTTAAACCTGTATAACTTAGTGGTTTCACTTTTTAAACTTTTTTTTTTACTTCAACAATAACCTGCCATGGGTCTTTTTTAAAATGAGACCAAACTTAAGTCTGTGCTCCCATGCTTTAAGACTGGTTTTATTGACATGGACATTTTTGTCCACTATTGGACTTAAGTGTAATTTTTTTTATTGATGCGCAAGGGTTAAATATGCACAGATAAATCTGAACTCTGGATAAAGCCAGTCTTGTTTCATTTTGTTGACAAATTAGAGTGGATTTTTGATAACCTTTTTACTACTCCACAAATCAGAAAATATTTCCACTATGTTTATGGAATAAAATGTTGTGTAAATCAGTTAATGATGTATGAACAAACCCCTCAGCAAAAACCTTCAGAATATAGAGAGGTTTTCTTTCCACTAGTCTGAAGAAGACATTTTATGGAAGCAAATCATTGCCTTAAAAGAATAGCCTCTTAAATAAGCATGCATTTATACGTTAGTCCACACTGTTTTATGCTGGTTTGATGCTTTTGGCATGCAAGTTCTGGTGACACTCATTGATAGATCCAGTCTAGTCTTAGTTACGAAGCTTTGTGGGGACACACAGAACAGTGACCTAACCTGGCAAATGCTTTCGACTGCGCGGTTTGTCCCACTTTTTCTCCACCTCCAGAAGTTGGTTGCTCAGGGAGTCTTTGGGCTTGTAGGGGTACGGCTTTGGTCGGGGTTTCTTGTAGGTGTGCAGGTCAGGGAACAGATACGGCGGCCGTCTGAACACTGGCGGGAGGACGGAGGACTCGCCGTGACAGTCCACGCTGAGACAGCACTGGCCGGGGATTTTGACCAGTCGAGGTGAGGGACAGGAGGGTGATGCCAGAGGAATATCGGTGGGGCAAAGGGGCACGCAGCCCACCGCCCCGTCGATACAGGTGCACTGGTGTTTGCAGCCCGCGCTGAAGTTTTCTCCGTTCTGATACATGCGGCCGTTGTATTCACAAGAGCGGCCTTCCAGTTTGGCTGAAAAGACAAAGAACAGACAGGAGCAGGACTCAACTGAAGTGAACTGATGATAAAGTTGATCAAACATGTACATTGTAGTTCAAGTTTTAGTAATTAGAGTGTTTTTGTCTGTGTTGTCCCAGTTAGCAGCGAATGTTCTAAGAACGTTCTTCAAGGTTCTTCCAGGAGCGTTAATAGAACATTCGTTCAAAAACATTAATAGAGAAACATTATTTATACATCGTAGCCAATCGATTAAAAAAATTAATAACAATCACAAATTTTTTCTGCAATTAATCATGATTAATCGCAATTAATCACACCTAACATTAAAGTTTTTAAACATACATATTTTATATATATAGCAATAATTTCACATTAAGTCTTCAAATTAATGTACAAACAACATAAAGACAGTATATTTTTTATATTTATTTAATGCCATCTTTTATGACTGAAGGCGAGTGTATATACTGAGGTCTCTAGGAAAATGTTCTTTCCCCCCTAATATTTAACCATTGACTAGCCAATCAACATTAGGTTATAATTGAGAGCTATCAATTTGAACATTTATTCGATTCAAATTTAGGTGAACTTAAAACAATCTTCACATTAATCCCTTATAATAAATGTCATATTTACCTGTGCCCTTCAGCAAGTAGGAAATATGCAGAAATTGAATGAAGTTATCAAACGTTAAATACAGATGAATCCTTAAAGCTACAAAAGTTATTGATTTACTCTTTTTCTCTTTTGTGCTTGATGAACAGACGTCACAGCAGCTGGTTATTAGGTGATTTGGCTGCTATGACTTTAAGAGCTGCCGCTGCTGAACGTGGATCTGACACGCATGCTTGTTGATTCCTTCACACTTTAATATGAAATGATACAGGCTATATCACGTGCTGCCGTATTTGTGTGTGCAATTGAAAAGCACGTGCTACGAGCACAGTATAATGGCTGACAGGACAGGACGATTCATATGTCCTGACCACTGATTTTCTACTAAAGATCCTCGTCAACTGTACGGTTTCAGCGCTCGTTTGACTCACGCCTCGCCCTGAGGCTAAGTCGAGTGCACGTCTTAAAAGTTTGATGTTGTTAGATAGATAGATAGATAGATACGTTTATTTTGTCCTCAAAGAGGAAATTCATTTTCACAGAAGGTGCACATGAAACACAATGACAAATCCACACACTTATCACAATACAACCACAACCAGAATGTTTTTTTTTATAATATTAATAATAATTATTATTCTGCATCTAAATAAATGCATCTAAATAAATGCAATTCTTGATAATAAAAGCGAGTGCGAGTGTGGCCAACCCAAGCCCCGCCCAGTATTTACTATTTGTATGCCATTATACTGGAAAAATTAATTGCCTGCGTCAATGCACTAATTTTGATAGACCTATATAAAAAAAAAACTACGGTAAAAAACGGTAACGTTAGCAAATCGCTCTTGAAACATCTATTTGTTAGCTACGGTCTCAGTATTTTGTATTGATTTCCAGTAACGATGTCTAAACATTCTTTAGATATACTGCATTCATTTTGAGGTCTTTTGAATAATTAGCATTGAATTATAATGCAGAAGATGACCTGCACAGAGTGACAGTAAGGGGTTAAACAGAGAGCGACACTCGATCCTTTGCTTTTATGAGAGAGGCTCTATGTTTAGGGCAGAGAGGAATCTTGACTTGTTTACAATGTCGTGAGCGTCAGATAGTCTTTGGGTGTGTGAGACGCCCCCTAAACCCCCCTTTAGTCCAACTCAAATAACTGCCTTAATATAGAAACTAGGCCTGTATGTGAGGAAATGAATGAGCACGTCTTAATGAAGATAAACCCTGAAGCCCAAACTACAGCAGTCCTCTGTGTAACCCAAGTTAAAATCACATTATTCAGCAGCTTCTCACTCAATTTATTATTTATGATCATTGTTGGGAGGTTTGGAAATTGCTTTAATTAATCCAATCCTTTCAATATGTATGTAAATGTTCAATAAATCTAATCACTTTTGTAAATACAATTAGAAAAGTGTTTTCATTAGTTTTTTGGACATTATATCCTATTGAAACAAGAAGTTTGGGTGGGACATCAAATGTTTTGTTCATTTTTTGTACTTTCCAGGTGCCTTTAGCTTGTCATAGCCAAACAAAACTTACACATTTAAATTAACTTGCATTAGAATATACTGTTATAGATTTATGGTAGTGCTGTCAAATGATTAATCGCATCCAAAATAAATGTTTTTGTTTACATCGTACATGTACGGTCTATATTTATTATAAATACTTACACGTACAGTATATATTTTGAAAATATTTACGTGCATAAACATTTATATACTTATAATATATATAAATATTTAATATATAAAACTTGTTTTTCTCAAATATATATACACAGGTGCATCTCTATAAATTAGAACGTCGTGGAAAAGTTCATTTATTTCAGTAATTCAACTCAAATTGTGAAACTCGTGTATTAAATAAATTCAATGCACACAGACTGAAGTAGTTTAAGTCTTTGGTTCTTTTAATTGTGATGATTTTGGCTCACATTTAACAAAAACCCACCAATTCATCTCAACAAATTAAAATACTTTCATAAGACCAACAAAAATATATATTTTTAGTAGTGGTGGGCCGTTATCGGCGTTAACGTGCTGCGTTAACGTGAGACTCTTATCGGCGATAAAAAAAATATCGCCGTTAATCTATTCTCAAAGTTGGGTTGGGAGCTGGGTCTATACTACGCAAGCTATGATGACTTTCACCCTGATATTTTAGCGCGGATGTATACCTAGCCGAATTGCACTGTAGGGGGCGAGAACGAGTCTTCGAACTAGAGGCTGGCAGTCCGTGATGGACAGATTGTTAACGGCTGGTCTATGTGGTAATACAATCGGGCAGGACATCCAAACACTCACCTATCATTCATCAACCTCAAATATGGCTTTTCATCTGAAAGATGTATGTAGTAGCAACTTTACATGGCCGCTCAATATGATGTTAACCTAGAGAAATGTGCGCTATTGAAGTGTTTGTGTGGAAGCGCGTTTGCTGCAAGACAGGCTCCGGTGCGCTCACTTGCTCTTAAAATCTCCGTCATTTTTGGTCATACAGATAAAAGTAGCCTAATACATCTTTCGAATCTGTAAAGACTCTACGTTTATTTGTGTGCACTCAGAATAACAACGAAACGTTGCGCTTTTAAGCAAACAGGATGCGCTTTAGGTCTCATGTGAACTTGAGCGAGAAACTTTGAAACTCGAATATATCTAAAAATACAGTACATAGAAAAATATATCTATAGAGAGTGAAATGTCAAAAAAAAATAATAGAAGACGTGTGTGTTAGCATGGATGATTTACATGAAATTTAATCTGTGCAACACTGTGCACAATAAGATGGCTTTTAGTTCAATATAATAACAAAAACGACATTTTGGGCTTACTTTTAGTCATTATTTGGGTAGCACACATATTCTGAATGCCTTCGGCAGAATTCAAATGAGCCATTTTAATCTAGATTAATCTAGATTAATTCCAAAATTAATCTAGATTAATCTAGATTAAAAAAATTAATCTATGCCCACCTCTAATTTTTAGTGAATTGTTGGCCTTCTGGAAAGTATGTTCATTTACTGTATATGTACTCAATACTTGGTAGGGGCTCCTTTTGCTTTAATTACTGCCTCAATTCGGCGTGGCATGGAGGTGATCAGTTTGTGGCACTGCTGAGGTGGTGTGAAGCCCAGGTTTCTTTGACAGTGGCCCTCAGTGACAGTGGTCTCTTGTTTCTTATTTTCCTCTTGACAATACCTCATATATTCTCGATGGGGTTCAGGTCTGGTGAGTTTGCTGGACAGTCAATCACACCAAAACATGGTCATTTAACCAACTTTTGGTGCTTTTGGCAGTGTGGGCAGGTGCTAAGTCCTGCTGGAAAATGAAATCAGCATCTTTAAAAAGCTGGTCAGCAGAAGGAAGCACGAAGTGCTACAAAATGTCTTGGTAAACGGGTGAAGTGACGTTGGTTTTCAAAAAACACAATGGACCAACACCAGCAGATGACATTGCACCCAAATCATCACAGACTGTGGAAACTTAACACTGGACTTCAAGCAACTCGGGCTCTGAGCTTCTCTACCCTTCCTCCAGACTCTAGGACCTTGGTTTCCAAATGAAATACAACACTTGCTCTCATCTGAAAAGAGGACTTTGGACCACTGGGCAACAGTCCAGTTCTTCTTCTCTTAGCCCAGGTAAGACGCCTCTGACGATAACTGTAGCCAAATTCCTCGACACGTCTGTGTGTGGTGCTCTTGATGCCTTGACCCCAGCCTCAGTCCATTCCTTGTGAAGTTCACCCAAATTCTTGAATTGATTTTGTTTGACAATCCTCATAAGGCCATGGTTCTCTCGGTTGGTTGTGCATCTTTTTCTTCCACACTTTTTCCTTCCACTCAACTTTCTGTTAACATGCTTGGATACAGCACTCTCTGAACAGCTTCTTTGGCAATGAATGTTTGTGGCTTACCCTCCTTGTGAAGGGTGTCAATGATTGTCTTCTGGACAACTGTCAGGTCAGCAGTCTTCCCCACGATTGTGTAGACTAGTGAACCAAACTGAGAGACCATTTTGAAGGCTCAGGAAACCTTTGCAGCTGTTTTGAGTTGATTAGCATGTAACCATATTATAATTTGTTGAGATATTGAATTGGTGGGTTTTTGTTAAATATGAGCCAAAATTATCACAATTAAAAGAACCAAAGACTTAAACTACTTCAGTCTGTGTGCATTGAATTTATTTAATACACGAGTTTCACAATTTGAGTTGAATTACTGAAATAAATGAACTTTTCCACGACATTATAATTTAGTGAGATGCACCTGTAATAAATACACACAGTATACACACCTATATTTGGATGTGATTAATCGTTTGACAGCACTAATTCATGGTAATGAAAATTAATTCAAATTTCTGAAATATTTTTTTGTTATCAAATTAAATCAATTTGGATCATCGCTGTCATAGTTTTAGCCATTCGAAAATCATAGATTTATTGATATTCCCTCTTTTCCCAATCTTTCCCAGGGAACACACACAATTAAAAACATGTATAGCCTGAATGCACTGTAAGTCGCTTTGGATAAAAGCGTCTGCTAAATGTATTTAAATATGTAAAAATATATATATATATATATATTATTTTTTTATTAATTTTATGTGTGTGTGTGTGTGTGTGTGTGTGTGTGTGTGTGTGTGTGTGTATAAATACATAAACACACACTCACACTATTTCAAAGTAATTTATATTTATACAGTTAGTTTTAGAGACCCAAAAGTGGAGTGGTTTGCTCACGCACCCCGGCAGATTCCATGGAGACTGGCCACATCATTGCCATAGTTACACTCCAGGCCCTTGTGATGGTCACAGGGTTTGCCTTCATGGCAGTCGTCGTTCAGCTGGGCGGCACAGACCTTACAGCAGCCGCAGCCATCGGGCACCGCACTGACGCCCGGCGGGCACACGGGCCGCTCCGCCGGACACTTACACAGCTTAGGACACCTCGCTCGCACCTGCAGACCGGAGACAGACCTCAGGTTCAACTTCATGTTGCCAGACAAAAAAATTATAATTTCTGAATATTTAAAGGGATGCTTCACACAAAAAATAGAACAAATATGTCATAATTTACTCTCACTCAAGTTGTTCCAAACCCGAGTTAATTTATTTACATGAAAACAAATGACATTATTCATTAATAACGGAAAGGTTCTCGCAATGTTAATATAATGCTCCTTCAACGTTATCTGGGCTTTAATAATGTTCTGAATCCTTTAGCACTAAAACATTATACGGTGTTCATGGAAGGTGTTTTAATTGGACGTTCATCTAGCGTCTCACTAGTTTCAGAACTTTTAGAGAACATTCAAAACAAATTATCCTGAAAAAAGTGTAATAAGAAATATAAACTTATGTCAGGATTTGGTATGAAGCTGCACAAAACATGTTACAAATACTTAAAATTATTCAAGTGGATAACTGCAAAGGTTATTGAATCATAAAAAAAATACTATTGCTATAGGAATTCTTCTAGGGTTTAGTCGTATCAAAAATAAAAAAATTATATAATATACTGTATGTGTGTACTGTATATATAAAACACATACATGTATATATATTTAAGAAATATTTACATATGTAAAACAAACTTTTATTTTGGATGCAATTAATTTATATTTTTTACATTACTAATGTTATTTAAATTCTTTGCATTTTTTAATATAGACAACATGTAAGTCAAATGAAAATGTTATGATAGAATGTGTATGATGATGATGCATGGTTACTGTTCACATAGCCAAGGAAAAATGTTTTAAAAATAGATATTTTGAACATTCAGAAAACATTCCGATATAATGTTTTTAATAACTTAGTGGGAATGTTAAAAACACATTTGGATACAACATTGTTTGGAGAACATATTTTTGGGAAATGTTAAGGGAACATTCCGTTTTACAATCTGCAAGCATTATGGGAACGTTACTTTTGAATGTTCTGGGAACGTTACTTTTGAATGTTCTCTGAACATTCCACAAAAGAAAAACCCTGTCGGAAAAAAACAGCATATGCTGGTGAGGTATGTTTTGAAGCATGCTGCTGGTTTGAGCTGGTTCTGACTCATGAGCCAGCTTAAACCAGCTCAAACCAGCAGCCATGCTTCAAAACATACCCAACCTGTTTTTTCGGACAGGGAAGAAACATTCCATGAATGAGGAATGATGTGTTTGTGCTCATGATTTGATAACGGTTTTAAAGACAAGATCACTTTGAACGAACATTCTAATAATGTTGAGACAACCTTTCCAGAACGTTCTGAGAATGTTCTCTGTTAGCTGGGATGAGCCCGGTTCATTTTCACCTCACAATGTAATTTATCACTGGGAGAAGTAGTGTTTCGTCATCAGTGTTGGGGAAAGTTACTTTTAAAAGTAATGCATTATAAGATTGCGTTACTCCCTAAAAAAGTAACTAATTACGTTACTTAGTTACTTTTTATGGAAAGTAATGCGTTACATTACTTTCGCGTTACTTTTTAAATACGAGCAGGGCTTGATTTTTTTGTTTTTAATACAAGAAGTTATATTTATAGCAAATGTAAAAGCCTTTCACACCAAAAAGTGTAATGAATAAACCTCAGGCTGAAGGACGAGTAAATCACGTCTGTACAGAAGAACACAGGAGAAGTTCAACACTCTTCAGCAATAAAACAACAATGAAGCACAATTGTTAGTTTATCTAAAGTCATTTTTGATTATTATTATGATTGAACTGATCATCAAAGGTCAGCAGCAAACACATCGGTTAATAAAATGAGATTAGATATATTTGTGTTGTTTAACATGTTTAATTATTGCAGGTTTGCGTCATATTCTGAGTTTGTATTTCACTGTTTTAATTCATTTTGATGAATACTGAATCTGTTTTTTGCGAGTGGGATGAATTAATACACATTCACATTTAGTCTAGATTAGATCTACAGTAAGATCATGTTCACACGGCGCTCTGTCATCAATAAATGGAGAAGAAGTAACTCAGATATTTTCTTGTAAATTGAAAAGTAATGCGTCACTTTACTAGTTACTTGAAAAAAGTAATATTATTACGTAACTCGCGTCACTTGTAATGCGTTACCCCCCCGACACTGGTCATCATTCCAAAGAGTTTTTCCATTAAAGCCAATTTCCATTGGATCATTTCCGATAGCGCTGCCTGCACCTGTTTCCCGGCATCTCCATCGCTGTGTGAAATACCCAGCCAAGGCCTCTGAGAATGACCGCCGCGCCAGGCATCTTAACCTCAGAGGAGATGAGCCCGAGTCACTCGGGACCCATGTGTGGATCTGAGATCAAAGCATAACTCGGACCGATTCTGGCCGGCGGGGTTAATGGAGCGGGATGGAGGGCTGGATTGTTGTGCTTGGGTTATTTTGAGCCTGTGCTCGTCTATTTCTGAACAGCAGAAGCCATGAGGATGGTCAGACTCTCTCAGGTGTGCAGATCATATATATATATGAAGAGTTCAGATGCAAAAGCCTTGAAGTGCCGTATTATATTTTCTTGTAGATTGAGCATTTTTCTCAGGTGAAAAGAACCTATTCATTGCCATTAAAGTGAAATTACTGAACCTACACATCGGAGCCTGATAAAAAATTTCATTTTAGAAGACAATTTCAACCAGCATAGAGGCTTTTGCACACACACACACACACACACACACACACACACACACACACACAGACACACACAATCATTATTAATGATAATAGTATTATTTTAATGCTGATAACTGATCTGTTTCAAGGCAAAGCAAGTTTATTTATATAGCACGTCATACACTGGTAATTCAAAGTGCTTTACATAAAAGGAAGTGAAATCAATATTAAAAATAATAATAAAAACAAGGAAATAAAAAATATATACACACACATACACACATATATATATACACACATATACAAAATCACAACAATAAAAACAAAATTATTTAAAAATGTATTTTAAAAGAATTTAATTTTAAAATAATTAAGAATTCTATCTGCATTGTTTGCTGTTAGTGAAATGCATTGAACTCTTGCTGTTTACACAGTTGACATAAAACTCTTGTGACTTACCGTCGAGCAGATGATCAGTACAAACACCAACAGACACATTAAATCCCTCATCTTTATGATACACCCTTCAATGTCCACGGAAGATGAATTATTGAATCTGTGACCCGAGTAAAGCCCTTCAGCTCTCACACACAAGCGTTATTAATCCAGACAGGCGCGTTTATTCCAGCTGATAATGAATGTTCTAGCACTGAAGTTACTAACACTTGTTCTCATACTGCAGTGAGTCTTTATACGGGTGAACTGTGCTTTTATCCGAAGCCCCGCCCCCTCTGCCAATCAGAGCGCGGCTGTGTGGAGAGGATTCTAAAGGGGGCGTGGTCTGTCAGTCGGGGCGGAGTTCTGAAAATTCGGGGCGTGGTCAGCGATGAATGCAGTCATTCATAAAAACTTCATTCCAGAGAGGAGCTGCTGTCTGCTGTTTATTGACTTATGTTTTAATAAAAATATTATGGATGCTTTAAAGTCTCTTTCACACGAATAGCTCTGTCCGCTGTGTGCTTTGTGCAAGGCTAGATAAATATACTCAGCTGTGTGATGTTTGCAGCATTAATAGAGCCGCGGCCACAAAAAACAAGCAGAGATTTCCTGCATGAAAAGACTGATGGAGAGATAGATCAGATGAATTCAACAGTCTCTCTCTCACTCTCTCACACACACACACACACACACACACACACACCTACACACACACACACACACACACACACACACACACACACACAGACAGACACACACATACATACACACACACACACACACACACACACACACACTCACTCACTCTCACACACACACACACACACACACACAAACACACATATATATAATAACAAAAGAAAGGAAGAGAGAAAGAGGTCAAATAAAAGTAAACGTAAAGCCAAACGTATTCAGATTTGATGTACTTTCTGTGTTTCTCAGGCCAGGTCATGTTTTCAGTCGTTTCCTCAGGAGTGGAAAAGCTCAGCATGACAAACACTGCACGTGGAGGATGGATGGAGTGATGTGAATACAGGTGTGGGTGGAGGAGTGTGATGAGCAGATCAAACAGGGAGAGACGCAGGCCAGAGGTTGAACCTAAGAGCCCGAGCAAAGGTACAAACACAGAGAGAGAAGAAAGACATTCAGACTCGAGAGAGTCATCACAAACTCATTCAGCACCAACATTATTTCTCAGTACAAGTCATTTATACTTGAAAAAGATACTACCTAAGCATTTATAGTTGTATATTCAGCACTTAAAGTGCACATTTGTACATAAGTTTGCCATATACATTTTTGTTATTGTAACTTTTGCAAAATCGTATTTATTTCTAAATGTATATAATTTTAAGTATTTTAATTCTTCTCTCTAAAAAATTAATAAGTAGAATTAAAAGCTTAAGAAAAAAGTGCATTATATTGTTTTAATTCTGCTTATTAAATCTAATACTTTTTATTTAATTCAGCTTTAACTCCATATATATATTAAATTAAGTTGTTTATTTAGAGATGTTCATTAGTTAGAAAAACATCTGTGTGCTGGAGCTTTAGTGTCTGAGGTGAAACACCAAGAGAGTGATCACACATCTAAATCACATCTTAAGATTCCTAAGCCAAATATTGCTATTAATATTATGTACTGTAGAGAACCACTGAGGAGCCTTTATTTTGGAGGTTGTGTAACACACTGCTGGATCGTCTTGCTCCACTTCAGCAGAGACGAACCAGATAAAGAGAGAGAGGAACTCTA
>CM049821.1:5021367-5043867 GCA_027422435.1 Schizopygopsis pylzovi | reverse complement strand
TTTTATAGCAACATTCTACCAGAAACGTACATTATCTGTCCTTGACTTATTACAGTGAATAAAAAGCATTTCATCCAAATAATTTCTAAAACTGACTGATGGTTGATTTCTGGGAGTTGTTCTGTAAAGGAATATGTCATTCATACGGTTCTCAGATATTTTATTCTTTATTAAAAACACTTTTGAAAATTACAAATCCCGTCTTTGTCCTTGTCCTCAGCCAAAGTAGACCTACAGCTTTCATAGTTTTGTTATGCTAACAACTGATATTTAGAAAATATTTCCATCAATAACACGTTTAAGTTGTTATCATTCACATCAATTTATTAAAACATTAAATTAAACATTAATTCTAGAAATAAATGCTATTTTACAGCAGTCCCCGATGTCAGTCCTGTCACGTTTACATAAATCTCACCATAAAACATGTGCAATAAGCCTTTAAGGGGTATGACTCAGAGGAAATGACATCATTGGACTGAGGTGAAGCTGACACTGATCAAGGATTAGTTTTTATTTTAAGCTTGTTTTTGTATGTTTATTTTTTGGAGGAGGAGGAGGATGAGCTAAAGTGTCAGGCCCTGTCACGCTAAAACATCCCAGAAAATAATGAAAATGTTTGAAATCCAAAACATGTCTAAAAAGGTTACTGAAATTCCTTGATTGCATGTCAACAGTTCTTCTGCTAGTATGCTGAATAATCGCAGTTTAAAATGGCCGACGTTCAGATCCAGTCACATTCCTGAGACACAGCCTTACAAATCAATGGCATTCTTCTTTTTATTACCTTTACTGCATATAGTATGTATTTAACGCATGACATTGTAAAACATTATATGAATAAATAGACATTACACTGTAAATGTGAAGCTTTTTATGCTCATCAACTATTTTATTTTTAACATTTTGTACCTCGTTTACCTAGGCCTATGTTAATGGTCATCGATATTAGCTTTGAGTAATGATGACTGTAATTATTCCAGTTCATACAGGTGGCAGTTAGATGGTTAAACGAAGGCAATGCCGTGAACGACTAAATGCAGATCCTGGGAGAAAGGAAAAACATCTTCAAAAAGAAAGGGAGAGATGGAGGCAGAAAAGGGAAAGAAGGAAAAGTATTCATGAGTTCAGTGAGCGAGACCAAAGACAAAGGTGCACATTATGGAGAGAGCAACAGAAAAACCTAGGCTTAAGAGAAAGATCTCAGTTCCAGGGCACAGTATCACTTCATATTACAGCTTGATAACAGACTGATACCATCGTAATATCTACATGAAATTGCATGCTATTTCCACTCTTACCATGTCATTTTCTAAGTAATACAGTATTACCCTGTTGTTACTGAGCCGTAATATGATGTGGCACCACAGTTACTTCACATTGTGCTATTGATTACATTTGCTGTATCATAGTAAAATGAACTTTATATTTGTGACCCTGGACCACAAAGCCTGTCATAAGTGTCAATTTTTCAAAATTGAGATTTATGCATCATCTGCAAGCTGAATAAATAATATTTCCATTGAAGTATGGTTTGTTATGATAGGACAATATTTGGCTGAGATTGTAAATCTGGAATCTGAGGGTGCAAAAAAATCTAAATATTGAGAAAATCATCTTTAAAGTTGTTCAAATGAAGTTCATAGCAATGCATATTACTAATCAAAAATTAAGTTTTGATATATTTATGGTAGGATATGTACAAAATATCTTCATGGAACATGATCTTAATATCCTAATGATTTTTGGTATAAAATAAAATCAATAATTTTGACCCATATAATGTATTTTTGGCTATTGCTATAAATATTCCCCAGCGACTTAACACTGCTTTTGTGCTCCAGGGTCAGATTTGTAAATGACTTCACTTGGACCCACTCTGCGAGCGGTCTCTTTAATACCGTGTGGTTTATATACATGTTGCTGCTGATTGGCTGACATTTTTGACACACCCACCAAACAAGAGAAGACGTATCTCAAACCATTTCCATTTCAAACCATTTCAAACCATTTCAAACCATTTCAAACCATTTCAAACCATTTCATGGTATTGCACACCATTTCCAGGAAACATGCCGTTCAACCCGGAAACCGTAGCAAAACGTGTGAGCTTGAACGTGCCCCCGATGTTGTTCTTTGACCTGTTTTTACCCAAAGATGATCATAAACTCCACCCTCTTAAAACATTTACCAGGAAGAGACTGACTCACTATTTCTGTCATACAAACTCTCTCGACAAAACAAAAACAGAATCAATGAAAAAGGAAGAGAAACTTTGAGGGAGTTTGTTTCTGAATAGAAAGCAGATCTTTGTGATTCTCGAGGCGCTTCATTTTTGAAACCATTGTTCAGAAAGTGAAAGTAAAGTTTAGATTGCTGGAGCTCAAACTGTGAACATGGCTTCACTATCTGCAGATGATTTTTCTTGTCCTGTGTGTCATGAAATCTACAAGGACCCTGTTCTTTTAACATGTAGTCACAGTTTCTGTAAAGAGTGTCTTCAGCAGTTCTGGAGAACCAAGGAAACCCAGGAGTGTCCTCTCTGCAGGAGAAGATCCTCAAAACAACAACCTCCTCTTAATCTTGCGTTAAAAAACTTGTGTGTGTCGTTCCTGAAGGAGAGAATTGAGAGATGTTCATCAGGATCTGAGGAGATCTGCAGTTTACACAGAGAGACACTCAAACTCTTCTGTCTGGAGGACAAACAGCCCGTGTGTGTAGTGTGCAGAGATTCACAGAAACACATCAACCACACGTTCAGACCCATCGATGAAGTTGTTCCATCATATAAGGTGAGTGATTTATATTTGAGGATATAAAACTTGCCTGAAACGAATTTCTCTAATATTATTTCACTCATATTATTCCATAAATGAACATATTACAGAAATATCTGGTGATGTTTCACTTTAAATTATTTTCACTTTCAATTCTAGAAGGAGCTTAATAAAGCAATGAAGTCCTCAAAAGAGAAACTTCAACACAATAAAAAAATGAAGGAAGAATTTGAGAAAACGGTTAAACACATCAAGGTGAGGATTGGCTATTTTCCCATATTCAGAAGTTTTATAGCTAAACTGATTTGTCTGGCATAAATTGGTTCATTTGGAGCCACACTGGTTCAGCAATATATATATTTTACCAATACATATATATATATATATATATATACCTGTATATATGCATACGCCACTTGCGTATGACGTCATTACCAATGGACTAGTTCCATTGGTAATGACGTCATACGCAAGTGGTGGAAAAATAACTTATGCTAATTAACTGGTTGGAGATCTCTAAGATGCTGCTGTATTGAACATGACACCTGATGATTAATATAGTATTTTATTTTTATTTTTATTTAATTTTTGTTCCCTGTAATGTTGCTTTGAATCATCTCTTGTTTCCTTTTACGTCATACTCCAGGGTTCTTAGGTGTTTATGCACACTCTTCAAAAACAGTGCTTATTGAGGATGCGCAAAAAAGTATGGAGATTAAAATGCATTTATATTTAGACAAAATGGAAGATATAGATTTTACCGCATGTTTGCCTTCTTACTGTTACCAAGGCATAATTTATGCTAATATGTCTTACTAACAAGAAACAATGCTTCTAACAACAAGTTGAGCTGTAGTTCCAACCACGTACGTTTGCGATGCTGTTTGCAAATGTTTGTTTGAACTATGGCTTCGGGAAAAACTGAATCGCTGAACTATGTTGATAATGAATGCTTTTGGTAAACGCACCTCAGAACGATCGGTGTATGACATCGATGTACCGCGAGAGCCATTCAAAAGCTCTCTTCAGTCGGTCTCGCAGCCAGTGGCGAGTGTCCAGGGCCCTGGGTGCCACCCCAAAAATTAATATGCTACGATTTCAATTTCTTTGTTTAATCGTACTGAAATAAGCGTTCGTTTTAGCCTCGAACTCAAGGATGAGAAGCGTTTGGTGTTCTGTATCACGCTTCGTCTTGTCCACACGGCTCTTGCGCCACACGTTCATTTACGGAGTGAAAAACATAGCAGAGCAGAGAGAACATAGACAACGAGCTGACGGACACGACAGAACAGGTCACTTATAATTAGAGATCGACCGATACATCGGTTTACCGATATTTTTCCCGATATTTAAGCATTTTTACCATAATCGATTATCGGTTTAAAAAAAAAAAACGTACATATACAGTGCTCAGCGTAAATGAGTACACCCCCTTTGAAAAGTAACATTTTAAATAATATCTCAATGAACACAAAAACATTTTCCAAAATGTTGACAAGACTAAGTTTAATATAACATCTGTTTAACTTATAACATGAAAGTAAGGTTAATAATATAACTTAAAGAACAACATTTTCAGTTTTATTCAAATTAGGGTGATGCAAAAATGAGTACACCCCACTGAAAGTCTCTGGAGCAAAGCTACATTTTAGACTACAAATGTCTAATTTAACAAGAATTCAACCACAGGTGAGTCTAATTATTAATTACACAGGTGACAGTTGACTATAAAAGGGTGTTACTTAAAGAAAACCCCTTCCCATTTCATGCTGTCAGCAATGGCACCACATGGAAGAGAAATGTCACAAGACCTGAGAAAGAAAATAATTTCTTTACACAAGAAAGATGAAGGCTACAAGAAGATCAGCAAAGCTTTACTTATCAGTCAGAATACTGTAGCAAAAGTGGTACAAACATTTAAAAAAGATGGAACTGCAGCCATCTCACAGAGACGTCCAGGTCATCCACGGAAGTTAACACCTCGTCAGGAGCGTCTTCTGATGAGAAGGGTTGAATAAAATCGACATGCAAGTTCACTGCAGTTATCTAAAGAAGTAGAAAGCCAAACTGGGGTGACTATTTCCCGTGACACAATACAGCGTACACTGCAGAGGAATGGCATGCATGGGTGCCCGCCTAGAGTTTGCCAGAGCCCATGCTGACAAAGATAAAGACTACTGGGACTCTATACTCTGGAGTGATGAGACCAAGATAAATGTTTTTGGAACTGATGGCTTCAAAACTGTATGGCGTCGCAAAGGTGAGGAATACAAAGAAAAATGCATGGTGCCTACAGTGAAACATGGTGGTGGCAGTGTCCTTATGAGGGGCTGCATGAGTGCTGCTGGTGTCGGGAGCTGCATTTCATTGTAATATATATATTAAAAAAATATCGCCGTTAATCTATTCTCAAAGTTGGGTTGGGAGCTGGGTCTATACTACGCAAGCTATGATGACTTTCACCCTGATATTTTAGCGCGGATGTACACCTAGCCGAATTGCACTGTAGGGGGCGAGAACGAGTCTTCGAACTAGAGGCTCGCAGTCCGTGATGGACAGATTGTTAACGGCTGGTCTATGTGGTAATACAATCGGGCAGGACATCCAAACGCTCATCTATCATTCATCAACCTCAAATATGGCTTTTCATCTGAAAGATGTATGTAGTAGCAACTTTACATGGCCGCTCAATATGATGTTAACCTAGAGAAATGTGCGCTATTGAAGTGTTTGTGTGGAAGCGCGTTTGCTGCAGGACAGGCTCCGGTGCGCTCACTTGCTCTTAAAATCTCCGTCATTCTTGGTCATACAGATAAAAGTAGCCTAATACATCTTTCGAATCTGTAAAGACTCTACGTTTATTTGTGTGCACTCAGAATAACAACGAAACGTTGCGCTTTTAAGCAAACAGGATGCGCTTTAGGTCTCATGTGAACTTGAGCGAGAAACTACGTCTTTGAAAAATATATCTATAGAGAATGAAATGTCTAAAAAATACAAATAGAAGACGTGTGTGTTAGCATGGATGATTTACATGAAATTTAATCTGTGCAACACTGTGCATAAGATGGCTTTCAGTTCAATATAATAACAAAAAACGACATTTTGGGTTTTTATTCAACTAATAAGGTGGGCACGCTGTGATCTGTACTATATTTTTACTGTAATTGACAGTTATCTGCAAAAAAAACACAAAAAACAACAACACGGGAGTGGGAGGGAATGGGAGTCATTCTTCCGGGAGTGGAACGGGATTTTCCCCCAGTTTTTTTGTGGGATTGGGACGGGAAGAGATTAAAGTTTGTGATGCATTTTGGAAACAGGAGATGAGCCCCTGGTCTAATGTGCCACCTGGCTTGAGAAACCCGTTCTCAAAGACTTACTTTTAGTCATTATTTGGGTAGCACACATATTCTGAATGCCTTCGGCAGAATTCAAATGAGCCATTTTAATCTAGATTAATTCCAAAATTAGTCTAGATCATGGGCGTAACCACCATATACTTTGAGGGGGATGTGTCCCCCCCAATATTGGAAAAATACCAATCTGTCCCCCCCAATAATAGGCCTATTATATTGTAATATGTGACATATGATATGCCCTCCTTTTATGAACCCTGGTTGTAGCCTAGTGGATCTGTTGTTATTTCCGATTTACTTTCAATTTAGGAAAAACAAGGGAAACAAAACTGTGTGACCACCCCCCCTCGATTGTACACTTGGTTGAGCCCGTAAACGCCGGCTCGCGGCATCGTTTGAAAAAATCGCTCAGTCCGACTGTCACTGGTGCTTAAATGAAATGAAGGTAGGAGCTAAAAGAAAGAAGCAGGACGAATAGGCGGACATTCGCCTTTTTTCAGACGGTAAGCAAGTAGACACCTAAAAAGTAGTGCCATGGTCAAAAATACCGCGGACATTTTTGAATAAATGTGAAAAAATATCACGTTTAAATGGCTCAGTATTACAGCTAGGTTTCTAGCATGATACCCTGAAAATAGTCTGAATAATGAACTGCTGGAGTCACAGACCAAAGAGTTCCCGCACTTCCTACATTGATAAGCCTCTATTCATTCGTTGATGGCCTGTTTGTTTTTACGATCTGATCCGCGACTGAACTTAAACAAAATTTTATCTGGGGGAGGGTTCACATTTGGACCCCCCCAATATCTATACCATGGTTACGCCCCTGGTCTAGATTAATCTAGATTAAAAAAATTAATCTATGCCCACCACTAATATATATATATATATATATATATATATTTTTGTCACATACACAATTCTACAGAGTATAAGCAGCAGTGAAATGATACACACACACTTGGAGCAGTGGGCTCACACACACACACACACGCACACACACACTTGGAGCAGTGGGCTCACACACACACACACACTTGGAGCAGTGGACACACACACACACACACACACACACACACACACACACACACACCCTGGAGCAGTGGACACACACACACACACACACACCTGAAACAGTGGACACTGTTCACTCAGGAGAAGCTCCAGCACGACCACCGCATGTAACTTTATACAAGATTCACTCGTTTGAAACACACTAAATTATATTAACTTTTACTATAGAACCATTATTTCCCCAATAAACATCTAAATAAATACATCTCTATCGAAATTAATGATTTATTATCTCCACAAGCGATCGCAGTTTGAGTATAGTTCTGTGTGAATAGATAAACCGCTGTCAGCAGTTTTCATAATTTAGACAAAAACATTTTAATAATTCTGATAAAACAGTTAAGAAATGCAATAAAATACGATGTTTTGTTTGTTATAACTTATTTCAATATTCCAGAGAATATTATCCAGTGAATTATTATTCACTCTTTAATCTATTAAACAGATTGTAAACCTAAAACTGTAGATTAAAATGAAGTTTATATGACTTCTGTCCTTTATTTTCTCCATTTGAAAACATTAGACATTATTTTGCTTATTGTTAATATCAATTTTACATGAAAGAATGTTAATTTTCTACAGTTTTTTGTTGTTGATGACTGAAAGGAGGAAAAACCAAAGCTTCACTCTGTTATTTATTTACTTTATAACAGTAAATAAATATCGGTTTTGCATATCGGTTATCGGGTACATAAACATGCAAATAATTGGTATCGGTATCGGTTATAAAAAATCTATATCGGTTGATCGCTTCTTATAATAACACGAAACAGAGTCAAATTCAAATTCTGTTTGTTTTATTAAGAATTTATCAAATCAGTTTTGGGGCTGCAAACGATAAAAATGGTTTCGGGGCTGTTTAGTGGCAGATCATGTGCACTCCCGCTTTCTAAGCTCAAGCGAAGCAGGAGTGCATTCTTATTAAACATTGAATAAACATATGTTAAAGCAGTAATGGAATACAATTACATTATTTTGTTAATTATTCTATCAGTTGATGTGGATTTTTCATTGACTGAATATCTTTAGGCTACAGTTTTTCAATGCAAACACCATAGAAATCAAATAGTTAAAAGCTACTTTTTTTACTATGGTAATGAGTGGCTATATTTTTGGTTATGTATAAAAGATGATGCTGTTACAGTTTTCACAATGGTACTGTCAAATGTGCCTCTGCATCCCAACTCATTCTCCTGTTCTAATGGGCATTTCTAAGAGACAAAACTTGTGATATTACATGTTCAGGGCTACCAAATCAGGTGCTGGTGCCACTGCTCTCAAATGTTACACTTTATAGCACTAACTATAGCACTAAAAGTGGTTACTGGCTCATAATCATATGGGAACCACTTTTGGTGCTATATCTGGACCTCTGATAATATAGATTGTACTGTAAAATGTTACTGTAATTTGAAATGTCATCGGTTTAGTTGTAAATGAAATGTATAGCTTTAGTAAATAATTGTTGTATTATTTTTTTTATTTTGTTTTAGTATAACATTATTATACTATGCATAATTGTACCTTTTTTTGTTTAAAGAAGAAACCAAACCAAAGTATAGTTGACATTTGAGACTTAATGCCATAGAAAGCAATACAAGTTCAGGAAGTGCTTAAAATTTTAATTTTATATATATATAATCTAATACATATGGCATGCAGCTTCAAACAATGGCATAAATCTGTTCAAAATAATTACAATCTCAAGGGAATAATCGACATTTGTGATTTTGTCATAATCGTGCAGCCGTACACTTCATGCTGCTCCACAATAAGTTACATCTTTGAGACAATTGAAGTGCCTTTGATTTGATTTCAGTCTCAAGCTGAGCACACGGAGCGTCAGATTAAACAGCAGTTTGAGAAGCTTCATCAGTTTCTCAGAGATGAAGAAGAAGCTACAATCACTGCACTGAGGGAGGAAGAGGAGCAGAAGAAGCAGATGATGAAGGAGAAGCTGGAGGAGATCAACAGACACATCTCAGCTCTTTCACACACAATCAAAGACACGGAGGAGATGATGAAAGACAATGACATCTGCTTTCTAAAGGTCTGATTTCAGATCATATATTGATTGATGTATTGATATATTGATGTATTGATTGGTTGATTGATTGATTGATTGATTGATTGATTGATGTATTGATGTATTGATGTATTGATTGATTGTTTTTGTTCTGCAGAAGTTTCCCGTCTCAATGGAAAGGTGAGTGATCTGCTGGTGTCTCTGGTCTCTCTGCTTCTGATCCAAAGTCACTTCAGTTCTGATGCTGAATGTTCTCCAGAGTTCAGATCTCATCACAGCCGGATCCACAGACGTCTTCTGGAGCTTTGATTCATGTGCCACGATACTTGGGCAACCTGCCCTTCAGAGTCTGGAAGAAGATGCAGGACATCGTCCAAAACAGTGAGTCTGGAGAAGATCTGTGCTCATACACATACATTTTATTATGACACAAAAGTAGTTGATTATTTCAGTTTGTACTGAGTGAAGATAACACTGGTTCTGGTATATAATGAACTCTTTTTGAGAATGTTTCTCATTTCTTCATCGACTCAAGTCCAGAACAGATTCAACCGCGTAAAGGCCGTTTCACACTGAGTGCGATGCGGAAAAGCGAGGCGAATCACCGACAAACGTTGGTTTCACACGATTGTTTGCCTTCTGCTAAATTTACGCCTGCACGCTAGGTGATGCCGACCAACAATGCATTTTTCTTCAGATGTGTCTCATATATGGATCATCCGCTGCTCAATATAAAGCATTGAATTAAGATAAATAAAGTTTGTTTCTATGTCCGAAACACAAACTATCTATGGTGCTTACAAGAAAGCATCTTAAATACAAAGATAAGCAGAATCAAGCTACATTTGAAAATGTATGTGAGTTCATTATTAATGATTTTGCTTAAAACCCACTTCCAGTGCTTGTAATAACTTCCGATTGTGATGTATAATTGATTTTGATTCTATAATAGGCAGACAAGCACTCATTGTATGATTAATAATGCCACACTGCATAAAAAATGTTACAGGGCGAACGAGACGTGAGATGTGCAGATCCATTTGCAAGCTTTATTCCAAGACGTGGTCAAAAACATAGGCAGACTCAAAACATCAGAGAACAGGTATAACACAGGCAAGACGTAAGAGTAATCCTAGGTAAAGCATGGGTCTTTGATCGGCGAACAATATCCAAAGGGCTTTGACAACAGGGGAAATCCGGAAGCATGAGCTATAGCCCAGATGAGGTGCAAACAGAGTCCGAAACAGCAGGCAAATGGTTAATCCAAGATACACAGGCAGAAGATCAGGAAACAAACAACAAGGCAACATGAATGACTAGACTTAGACTAGAACTAGAAACTAGGACTGGAA
Organism: Schizopygopsis pylzovi; assembly: GCA_027422435.1. Lineage (NCBI taxonomy): Eukaryota > Metazoa > Chordata > Actinopteri > Cypriniformes > Cyprinidae > Schizopygopsis > Schizopygopsis pylzovi. The sequence continues at coordinate 5,033,279 of CM049821.1, read as the reverse complement.
ACGTGGAATGCTCCGTAGTGTTGCTATAGCTAGAAGAGTGATATACATACACTAGATAATACTCCGCGATCTGAATGAGTAAGTCCATGGCTTAAGTAGCATGTCTGATAAGAATCAGCTGTGTAATCAGTGCATTCAGCTGTGTGTGTGTCATCAGTGCAATGGATGATGGGAACTGTAGTCCGGGGTGAAGTGCAACAGTAGTGTAGTGCAAGATTCCATGTGGTGAGCGAGTGACCTCTGGTGGTGAGTGAACGGACGTTCATAAACCGGATTCGTGACACAAAACACATACAGAAAATATATCATCATAATCATATGTCTATTTGCTTTCATGTTTGCTTTCATATTTCACTCATTTTTTTAAAATACGGAAGATCTAGAAAGTTAACGCGCTCTTATAAAGGCCTTTCCACACAGAGTGCGAAAAAGCGAAAACGAATATCGGACATGATGACACGCTGGAATAAAACATAGGCTTCCTATGCTTGCTTTCACATAGACTGCGAACATTCGCACACCGAAAATGCACAAAATAATTATTGGAGGGCCCGTGTTTTCGCTCTGCGAAACTGAAAAGATCTGTCAGACTGGTTCGAAAAAAAAACATTTGTATTTTTGGTTTAGCTTTTTTGCGCTCAGTGTCCAAAGGCCTTTAAAAGTGTAAAGAAATGTAAGGCTCTATAATCCTCCTGACAGAAACATTTAACCTCAAATATAATATTGTGCTCAATTAACTTTAATATGTATTTCAAGTTCCTTAAATAGTTTCCATTATGATGGTGTTACTAGAGGATCTACTGACCGTCTCTAGAGTTCATGAAGAAAATTGTGAATTTGATAAACTCCTCAGAGAGCTGACATATTCACAATAATAAGAATAAAATACATTTCTCCTTCTCATTTTGTAACTTGAGTTAAGAATATTTTGTAACCTAAAAGTTACTACCTCAGATTTCTTTTAATGTACAAAACTTAAGAATATTTTTTTTTTAAAGATCATATTGTTACAACCCTAATTCCGGAAATGTTGGGACAATTTTTATTTTTTTTGTTTATAAAATGAAAACTAAAAGACTTCCAAATCACATGAGCATATATTTTATCCACAATAGAACATAGAGAACATAACACGTTTAAAATGATAGATTTGACACTTTTATCCACTAATTGAGCTCATTTCAAATTTGATGCCTGCTACAGGTCTGAAAAAAGTTGGCACGGGGGCAACAAAGGGCTGAAAAAGCAAGGCTTTTTGAAAAGATTCAGCTGGGAGAACATCTAGCATGTATTTATAGTAATTAAGTTCATTTCCATCAGGTCTATAACATGATTAGCTATAAAAGGGATGTCTAAGAGAGGTAGAGTCTCTCAGAAGTAAAGATGAGCAGAGGCTCTCTAATCTGTGAAAGAGAGCGTGAAAATATTGTGGAATATTTTAAAAACAACATTCCTCAACGTCAAATTGCAAAGGCTTTGCAGATCTCATAATCTGCAGTGCATAACATTATCATTAGATTCAGAGAAACTGGAGAAATCTCTGTGTGTAAGGGACAAGACTGAAGACCTTTGTTGGATGCCCGGGGTCTTTGGGCTCTCAGACGACACTGCATCACTCATCGGCATGATTCTGTCACTGACATTACTAAATGGGCCCAGGAATACTTCCAGAAATCACTGTTGGTAAACACAAACTGCCATGTCAACTGCAGATGCCAACTAAAACACTATCATGTAAAAAGGAAGCCATATGTGAACATGGTCTAGAAGCGCTGTGGTGTCCTATGGGCCAAGGCTCATTTAAAATGGACCGTTTCAAAGTGTTAAAGTGTTCTATGGTCAGACGAGTCCAAATTTGACATTCTTGTTGGAAATCATGGACGCCGTGTTCTCCGGGCTAACTGTCCAGCGTGTTATCATTGTTCAGTTCAAAAGCCAGCATCTCTGATGATATGGGGGTGCATAAGTGCATACGTTATGGGCAGCTTGTGTGTTTTGAAAGGCACTATGAATGCTGAAAGGTATATAAAGGTTTTAGAGCAACATATGCTCCCCTCCAGATGACGTGTATTTCAGCAGGACAATGCAAAACCACATACTGCAGCTGTCACAACAGCATGGCTTTGTAGTAGAAGAGTCCGGGTGCTGAATTGTCTGCCTGCCGTCCAGATTTTCATCTATAGAGAACATTTGGTGCATCATTAAACAAAAAATACATCAAAGATGACCACGAACTCTTGAGCAGCTGGAAACTTATATCAGGCAAGAATGGGACCGAATTTCAACACCCAAACTCCAGAAACTCACAACCTTGATGCCAAGAGGTCTTCAAACTGTTCTGAAAATAAAAGGAGATGCTACACCATGGTAAACATGCCCCCGTCCCAACTAGTTTTAGACCAGTAGCAGGCATCAAATTTGAAATGAGTTCATTTATTGCATTAAAATTGTAACATTTCTCAGTTTAAACATTTATTATGTTCTCTATGTTCTATTGTGAATACAACATTGGCTCATGTTATTTGAAATTATTTTAGTTTTAATTTTATTAAAATGTAAAAAACGTCCCAACATATCAAGAAATTGGATTGTATATTAAATATACCAGTAAAAATGTAACACTTAACAATTAAAGTATTTGTTGTATTAAACAAGCAAATCTCAGAAGTAACTTATTATATTTCAAATTAAATTATTTCTTAAGATGTTCTTATGAAAATAATTTAGAAAATAAGAATATTTTAAGTCTTACACTTAGGAACATTCATAAACGTCTTAAAATGTATTCTAAGAATAAGTTTTTTATGAATCCTGCCATTTTGAAAAGGTGTCTAGAATCAGGGGCGTAGCCAGCGGACGGGCCTGGCGGGCACAGGCCCGCCCACTTTATGCATAGGCCCACCCAGTTATTACAAAAAATATATTTTATTTATTAAATTATAGCTATTTCATTGCGTTCAATCTAATTACAAACATGAATTCACTGTGCCATCTCAAATCTTATAATAATAAAATGTGATTTTTGGTCGGATATGCTTGGTGAATTTGATTGACATCTGTGTTAAGCGGTTAGCGGTTTTCTTGCCTGAGCCATTTCGTGCGTGTGAGTTTGTGTTTTCACGCATTGTATTTTTCAGTTATGTGTTAGCTAGCAGCGATTTTTGAAACTACCGAATTTGCAACCAGAGGTTTGCAGAGCTCCACACTCTCCGTCACAGACACAATCAGTCTAATTGAAAATCTCAAACTGAACTTGGTCAAATTCAGAGACAATTTCAAAAGAGATTTTGAGAAAGTCATGAAGTTATCTGAAGAACCAATGACCAAGCATGACATTTCGGAGTGGGATGTCTCATCATCGCGAAAGTTGCCCAGTAAGTTTTCCGATTCTGTAATCAAGCACATCGGGGAAGACTGCAAGTGTTAAAAGTGACATGGATCTCAGACAGATCTGAACAACCGATTCCAAGAGAACACATACAACATCATGAAAACATCAGCTGCCTGCCTGCCAGGATCCATGTTATTTGGCAGACGAGAACTGCTGGAACCAACATGCAGGCTCTATGGACTTGCTGTTGAAGATGCAGAATTCACAGTCTTTATTCAACATTTCAATCGGAAAATGCAAACAGAAAAACAGAGATACCCTACGCTTGTGGAAGTGCTAGACAGCTGCCCCATGGACATTTTTTCTAACATAAATGCATTGTTGAGAGTCATGGTAACTTTACCAATGACTACATGCACTGTTGAGATACTTTTTTCTACTGTGCATCGAATAAAGACACGCTTAAGGTCGTCGATGTCCACACGCAGGCACATCAACATGTCGCTATTATCCATGGAATGTGAACTTGCAGATTCTTTGGACAAGGAGGAAATAATGACACTTTTCAATTCAAAGTTGAGTTGGCCTGCTCAACTCAAGAACAGATATGCGTGTTGTTATGCCCGCTGTGGTAAATCAGATTTTTATTTTAATGTGTATTTGGACTTTGGACTGGAGGTGTAAGGAGTGGTACTGTAACTGTCCAAGGTACTATATTGTATGATTTAACTGTATAGATGCACCAAAAATACATAGGAAATAAATAAGCCAAAATAAATGAATTGGCCTAAATAAAATAAATATGGATTCTTAAATCTATTTTTAAAATACACATGATCAATAAGTTTTGACAACATCTGTTTTTACATTAACTCATAAAATATGTTAAGCAAATTTAATTTTAGTTAAACAAGATTCAACTCAACTAATTTAAGTTAAAATGACAGTCTTGAGTGTGCAGTACTTAAAATTTAAGGGATGGTTGTTGCGCTGTTTTGTGTTTCGTTTTGGTGCTCTAATACGGAGTGTGTGACCACTAAAATTCAATTCAGAGAGTTTCAAATGAAAGATGTCAATAAAACAAATTATATTTAAAACAAATTTATGTTTTATTATAACAGCCATCGTTTAAATAGTTATATCTTACCAACAAATAGGGGTAGAACATAATTACATTCTTAAAAACCTGATATAAAATTGCCTTATGTGATTTAAATGTTTTGTTAAGATTTATTTTAGTATAAATTGTTATTTATTTTGTTTAAATGTATTTATTTATGTGATTAACTACTTGATTTAATAAGCGTTACTTTCGTCTTTCCAAAAATATTTATATTATTAAAATATTGATAAGATAAAAACTGCCTTATGTGTGATTTAAATTTTTGTTAAACGTTTTATTTGAGCTTCGATTATTAAATAAACTAATTGATTAAATAAGTGCTATTTTCATTTATTTTGTTTTTCATTGCTTAGAAAATAATTACTAAAAACTTGAAATATTTTATTTGAGTGTTAATTATTAAAAAACATTTTCTTAACTAATTGATAAAATAAGTGTAATTCAATTTTTCCGAAATTTTTATTTTTAATTAAGGTGTTTAGGTAAAATGAATGCAACTGAGTCTAATATTAATGCAAAACTTTTCCGGAGACGTGTATATGGTAGTTTGTTGTTGTACTGTGCGTGTGTGCTACTGCAGTTTATTAATATACTTCAGAATACAAATATAGAATAAAATAAACAAATAAATAAAAAGACTTAAGTAATCTTATTATTGAGTCCTTTAGTTTGCTTTTGGTTATAAGAAGTATGCTACGTGACCCTACGTGAAAGTGCCCGCTCACTTTTGCCTAGGCCCGGACAAAAATACAATTCTGCCTACGCCACTGTCTAGAATAAATACTGCTTATAATATGTCTTAAAATATAATGATGGATTATTAATTAAATCAAACACAACAGACAGTAACAAACTATTTTAATAACACTGACAGTGATCAGAGGAAAATTTTTGATGTGTTTGATCATTATGACGAGTGTCATAATTCATAATAATATGTGTTTGATTCACTCTTGATCATTATGTGAATTTAAGAATAAAAGCAGCTGGTTGTGTCTCATCAGCTCCTGTGATTCTGGATCCAAACACGGCTCATCCACATCTCATAATCTCTGATGATCTGACCAGTCTGAGATGGAGCTTGGTCATTCCAAAATGTCCTGATAATCCAGAGAGATTTGACGAGTATCCCTGTGTTCTGGGTTCAGAGGGTTTTAACTCAGGAACACACTGCTGGGATGTGGAGGTTAAAGAGAGTCGGTACTGGAGGATTGGAGTAACTGCAGCATCAAACCAGAAGAGGGGACATGGTTTTTATAACACTGATGTCTGGAGTGTGCAGTATTATGAGTCTCCATATCTCCCAGTACTCTCACATATGTCCCCTTGTTTTTCTGTTAAACAGAGGCTGGACAGGGTGAGAGTTGATTTGGACTATGACAGGGGAACATTGTCATTCTCTGATCCTGTAACTAACACACATCTACACACATTCACAACCACCTTCACTGACACTGTCTTGCCGTTCTTCTTGTGTTGGTCTAACTCTGTCAGAATTTTACCGTTAAGTTCATCTAAGTCGAGTCCGAGTCTTTAACTTGTCAAGTCGGACTCAAATCCGAGCCAGAGTCCAAAAGGGCTGAGTCTGAGTTGAGCCAACTAAAAACTACGGTTTGCCAGTATCTTATATATTTGTTTTAACCTTTACAACTAGAAAAAAGCAATGTCAATGTAATGAAAGCAAACTCCATTGCATCTAGCCATTTTGATTTTTAATTTCACACCCTCTCATAATGAGTGTCCTGCTCAGCAACCTTAAATTCATGTAACAGAAGCTATGGATGACTTTATTTGTGTATTGTGACTTAATTCAGAGTGAAACAGCGTTTAGAATGTGAACAACAGCTCCACTTTATTTGGTGGTACTTTATTCATTGTTACAGTAAATGTATAAAATTAGGGGGGGGGGGGGGGGGGGGGGGAGTAGGTAGCTTACTGAATTGGTCTTGAAGAGCAGAAAATGTGCCTCTTATCTCTGGCTGTACTACATGTACTTTCCATAACGCACACAGCCAACTCAAAACTGTTTTATTTTTTAATGCATTTATAGTTAAAAAAATATTACATTATGTAAGGAATAAATGACAAAAGGGCCATTTAATGTTTAGAAAATAATGCACACCCAAGGTGGTTTGGGGAATATAAAAACTATTGCCTCAAAGACTTTAGAAAAATAATTGTTCTGTGAAACTTGAAGCTGTCAGCATGTTTTAAAACATTATAATAATTTCAAAACAACAGCAAAAACTAATACTAAACTAATGTAAGCAAAACATTCTCAAGCTTACTGAAGGCAAGTCAACAGTCTAATCATTAATTACAAGCAGCGATTGAAATTAACTTTGTCACGCACCAGACAATTTGTCTGCTAGATTTTTAAGTTACCGGCCATTCATAACATCTACTAGCCAAAACCCCAGACATAAACCAACAGCTTGAGGCTGTCTACACTGGATGTGACACAGTGACTGTTGCAAATCATTTTGTGTCAGCACTAAGGGTGTGCGATATTGACAAAAACAATGCAAACAAATATCTCAATATTTTCTGGGAATTTATCCATAAAGATAATTATACGTGTGTTATTGTACTGATATCTTAAGGACTGTCGTGGACAGCTGACTCCTATAGTTTTTGATATTCTTCATATTTTGTCTGGTGGTCAGTTCACAGCAGTTAAATTAATATATTTCCAAGTTTAAATTAATTTTAACCAATTATAGGCATTTCTACCTTTTATAAAGCCATTTTTGTTCTAAAAGTGTGCATCATCTTTTGAGTTAAATTCTTACATTTAATAAATCAGTTATAATAATAATAATACATTTAGGATGTTACTAAAATTAAATCAGTATCAATAAAATCCATCTTTGCAGAAGTGTGTGGCATTTAGATGTATTTACACACTGTTTAATGCAGGGACGTGGAACGTTACAAAAATCATAAATAACGTTTTGATAACGTTTTGTGGCATGTGTTTTAATCACAACATCATTGTCAGAATATCATTTGTGTTATTTAATAGTTTTCATGACATTAGTGTTATTTTAAAATGTGCTAATAATTAAGAAAAAAAAAAGTTTGTCCAAACATTTGACTGGTATTGTATAGGCTATTTCATACATGAGGATTGACTTGAAATAAGTGAGCGAGTCAGTCAGGTTGAGCCGAGGCGTCTCCTCTCCTCTCTCTGGGAAGAGGCTGGATGAGAGGAACAGACAGAGGGAAGAACAGCACCTCTGACGGAGAGCAGGGGGATGGAGGAGGGGAATTGTCTGGAAGAAGCAGAGGGATGTTGAGCAAGCAGTCGCTTTGAGTGATGGGCGGCAGGAAGTGTGGGCGTCGGTCTCTTCGCATATGCCCCGCCCCTTTACACAAAGACTCCGCCCCTTTGTCACGCCCACTCGAGATGTTCCGGTGTGGTTTTGTGGTTTGTTTCCTCTTGCCGTCTGTTATTTCTAAACTCTTTATCCACTGGCTGATGTCTCGTTTCATTTCCATGTTTACATGTTTATTTCTCTTTCTAATCACATTGGATGCCTGTTCCCGCCAAATTTCTTCAAACGAATACTCTTCCTTGTCTGTCCTTATTCCTGTGTCTGTAAGGTTTTCCCGTCTGCCGTGATGCCGGCGCTGAACGCCGACCATTGGTAGCTGTTTATTCATGCATAGCTCATCTTTTTGAGGGTTTGCATGTAAGATTTTGGGCAGTGACTTGTCTTGAATGCATTTGAGTCTACTGAAGGTTGAATTTCGGGGGGGTTGATCTGTTAACGGGTCAGATCGGTCAACAGCCTGACCCGATGTGTTTAAGACCGAACGCAGACGACGGTGGGGCGGTAAACTAGCAGTCAGACCCACCGTACGAAAGAGCGGAGCGGGACGGAGGTCAACCGTGTGACGCTTTCCACTGTCCTCATTATCATCTTTGGTGATGATCCCAAATCCAGCAGATCTCTCTTGAGTGCTGTCCATGTTAGAGACCGGAGGAGGAACAGCAGATCAGTCTTCAACTCCACAAAGCCACGTTCACTGCGGATTAATACAGATTTCACCTCAGTTTAATCAGTTTAATCAGTTTAATCAGTAATGACTTACTGCAATATGAGACTCATATGTTACCTGTCTGGACCTGGGTTTTTTATTTAATTATGGTCCAGAGATCCCCGTTGGGGCTGAAATTAAGTGTTTATGTTAATGGAAAAAATGTATGGAAAAAGTATGAAATCAATTCTAAATAATAAAAAAAAAAAAAAAAAAAAAATAGATTGAATAGAATAAATAACCAAACAAATACATACATTTGTAAAACTGTCAAAAAAATAATAGGACTAACATAAATAAATATAATTTTGAATGCATTGAATAAATAAATAAACATTAAATGTAAGCAAACAAAAAATAACATTTAGATTAAAATAAAGTGAGTTAAAAGCACCAAATGTAAAAAAAAACTAAATTGTGAAAATGAAAAAAAAAGAATAACTAAAATAATAAAATCTAAGGTTATTATAAATTAATAAGTAATTGATCAAATAATAAACATTAGTTTAAAACAAACACATAAAACAAAGCCGCATTAAAGCAAGTAGACACAATGCGTAATTATGAATATATTAACCAAAACAAATATTTAGACATATTTAGACAATATTATTTTTTATATAAAGTGGGTCTTAAATCATAGAGATGCCTTTTAAGTTTTCAGGGGTTCTCTTGCATTAATTAATCATGTTTGCCATCTTAAATATTGCAAAATCCTGGATTAAACAGTTAGCAACATCCATAAACTATAATATAAAAAATAAAGTACATTTTTACTTCTGATTAACAAAGAAGGAAAGTACTTTTTAGATTTAGCTGCAGTAAAAAAGCATGGTATTTCAATGTTTTTTTCCAGTACCATGATGGAAATCCTTATAGTATAATGTAAAAACGCTGCCATATAAATATGGTAATCATACAGTACTAAGGTTTATATCAAAGTAAACATGGTCTTAGCATGCACTCTAAGTAAAGTTGCATTATTTGAGAGCAACATCGTAAATGATGACAAGAATAAAGCAGGTTGAAGCACTATAGAGAGAGAGAAAAACATGAGATGAAGAGAGAAAGAGATTAAGAAGAGAACGTGAATGAGAAACGAACATCTACCTGATGAAGAGGACAGATCAACATGAAGAGTCACTTACAGTCTGACGCTTCATCTCTGGTCAAACACACTCAGCATCTGTTGCCATGGAGTCCTGAGGACCAATCAGCATCTCTCTCTCTCTGTCGGGCTTTCATGTCGTGCCCTTCAGGATCATGTGCGGACCGCCTCTGTTATATATCTGTCTGTCCATCAATTATGAACCAGAAGCTCTGACCAACACACTCAAAATCCCTCATGATCCCTGACTGACGGCCGCATGATGCAGTCAGAAAACAGAGACAAGAGAGGGAAACCCAGGGACTGACCACTAGATGATATTTAGTTTTATTATGACCACTAGATTATACTTAGTTTTATTATGACCACTAGATTTGCTCATAGAATCGCTCAGCTCACTCACATAATGTAGCCTACCATGTATCTATTATAACGGAAAACGTATCTTTTTATGACATATGTCGTTATTACGAGAAAAATATGTCGTTTTAACGAGAAAAGATCTCGTTTTAACGAGAAAATATGTAGTTTTAACGAGAAAAGATCTCGTTATAACGACATAATTGAGTGGAAAAAATATTATGTGTGGCAGCAATGCGTCACCGTAATTTCTTTATTATAATATTATTTTTTTTAAATAAAGGGCTAGTGTTATTTTTTATTATTATTATTCATTGTTTTATTAAAGGACTAGTGTTATTTTTTATTATTATTATTAATTTTTTTATTATAGGACTAGTGTCATTTGTTATTATTATTATAATTTTTTATTAAAGGACTAGTGTCATTTGTTATTATTATTATAATTTTTTATTAAAGGACTAGTGTCATTTTTTATTATTATTATAATTTTTTATTAAAGGACTAGTTTTATTTTTTTATTATTATTATTGTTAATTTTTTTATTAAAGGACTAGCGTAATTTTTTACATATTTTTTATTAGTATTTTTTAAATTAAAGGACTAGCGTAATTTATTATTATTTCTTTTATTTTTTATTAAAGGACTATGTCATTTTTTATTATTATTATAATTTTTTATTAAAGGACTAGTGTCATTTTTTATTATTATTATAATTTTTTATTAAAGGACTAGTGTCATTTTTTATTATTATAATTTTTTTTTATTAAAGGACTAGTTTTATTTTTTATTATTATTATTGTAAATTTTTTAATTAAAGGACTAGTTTTATTTTTTATTATTATTATTGTTAATTTTGTAATTAAAGGACTAGCGTAATTTTTTATGTATTTTTTATTAGTATTTTTTAAATTAAAGGACTAGTGTTATTTATTTTTATTATTATTATTTTTTTAATTAAAGGACTAGTGTTATTTTTATTTATTTGATTTATTATTATGCCTTGAACAACACAGTGAAGTAAATCAAATAAAGTCGCAGTTCGTCTCCGCATCGCGTCGTGACGCTGTGACGCAGAAGCCGCTGCGCGTGAGCGGAAGTGCGTCTGCGTCAGCGGTCCGTGTGACCAGAGGACTCCGGAGCTCACGGTAAGAGTTATTTAATGTCTCATAACTATCATGAACATATAAAACATCATCGGAGCTTTAATAATCCGACGCGTCGCGGTACATATGCGTTCATAAACGCGCCGGATTGATCATAAACGCACGCTCGAGGCGTCAGAAGCGCAAAGTCACGCGGAGGTTAAAAACACACAGATTTAGTCACAAGCGCGAATAAAAGCTGAAACACGGCAGACACACATGAAGAGACTGCGTCTGAACTACAACCCGTTTAATCACACGTGACGCCTACACTGAGCAACGCTTGAATTATATTTGCTTATTAAAGACAAATCTCTATTATTTTATGATTACAAAACACGCTGGATTACGATTGAGTATGACGTCATGCGTTATTAAAACTATTATTAAATTATGTTTAGTAGCGCCACACAATGTGTTGTAGGTTATTTTTTAAATTTTAAAAGTCAACGTAATATTGATATAAAAAAAATGGCGTTTAAAAAATATTTATATATTTAATGTTATATATATATAGAGAGAGAGAGAGGGGTGAGTGTTTATAAGGGAGAAAAAATTAAGTATAAATATACAGATTAATATAAGCCTAATACTTAAACTTCAACTATGATAATTACAAAATCATTTAGATTATGTATATTATCATACACGCCACTTATATAAACATGTATGATCATTATAAAATATATAAAGCATGAAATTGTTTAAAAAGTTGTTTCAACTTAAAATAATGTTACACCCCCCCACCTTAATATTTAGTTTAATCAACTGAAATATTCCAGATGTCCCTTAAGTTAATAT
>CM049821.1:4983867-5016367 GCA_027422435.1 Schizopygopsis pylzovi | reverse complement strand
ACCTCCTGTTGGAAACACAATTACAGACACAAACAAACTGCCCCCCTCCATCTCTCCTGCTTTCCTCTACTCTGTGTGTGTCCTTGTGTGTTTTAGACGGTCTGTGGCCGTGCGCCGGGTTTTACCGCGGTACACATGTAGTAAAGTGTTCTCAGACGTCCTGTAGCTGCTGTGCTTCGCTTCGGAGGAGAACTGAAGGATCGATGTTACTCTGACGCAGGTCCACACGAGGGCGCTTCCTCTCGCTCCGCTCTTTTACACCTGGATGTCTACTGATCACGCCGTGTGTGTTTCCGTTCGGCTGTCTTTCTCTCTTTGGATCTGACTGTGAATTCTGCGCAGGATTGATGATGGCTTTGTTTACACTTTAACTCAAATAAACTGTAATATAAACAACTAGTCAGATGAAATTATGAATAAAGCAACTGTACTATATTTAACTCATGGCTGTGTGCTTGTTTCATATTCTGGTATTATATTCTTGTTTGAAATACGAGTGAGAAAACTCATTTTACTGAGTAAGGATGCATTAAATTGATCGAAAGTGACATTTGTAATGCTACAAAATATTTATTTCACTTTTAAGCTTTGCACATAAAATAATCCTGAAAAATAAAATGCATCTCAATTTCCTCAAAAATATTAAGCAGCAAAAATAATTTAAACATTGATATTAGTAAGATGCAAAACCATAAAACAAATCATTTGTCTTACTTGAAGTAAAATAACTGTAAAACTTATTTAAACTGGATGCTGGGATAATCCTTTTAGTTTAAACCTAAAATTAACCATTCAGTAAAATAATTAAAAGTATTAAAAATAATAATGATAATGTCAAAAACACAACCACTTTAACCAAAATTCAAATGGAAAAAAAAAAAATATATATATATATATATATACACATGTATATATAATGAAAACCAATTCGAACTATGAAAACTAATAATATGATAGTAAATAAAACAGCAGTAAATCTTTATATTATGATGATTTGTGAAGATCATCTGAAGACTGGAGTCATGATGCTGAAAATACAGCTGCGCATCACAGAAATACATTACATTGTACAGTATATTCACATAGAGAACAGTTATTTGACAAGTACACTCTTCAAAATAAAGGTGCTTCACGATGTCATAGAAGAACCTTTCTGTGAATGTTCCGTTTAGAACTTCACATCTGAAGAAGTGAAAGAAGGCTCTTCAGGTTATAGAGATGTTCTTTGACTGAATGATTCTTTGTGGAACCACACATGTCGTTTTGAGAGTGTAGTGCAGGCTCCTGTATTAACTCCTGTAAGTTCCTTCAGGACACAGCGTGTGGCGCTCTTGAGTGTGTTTGTAAGAGCTTTCAGAGGGATTGACTACACAACCGGGACACAGGACTAACAATGCTGCGTTGTGTCGGTTTAGAGATTCATTGAACTCTTACAGATCTAGGTTTGTGTTTCTAGTGACACAGTTTCAGTAAAACACTCGAGGGCCCCGGGTCCTTTATAAGTGAAGTCCAGGAGCGTCCCTGGTTTCTTGTGAAGCTCTAGAGAGGTGTATCTCGTTTTAGTTCAGCCCGAGGCTCTTTAACTAAAGGATTAGTAACCTAAATAACCCGTCTGTAGACATGAGAGAAAGCTGCGCGTTCAGGCACGTGAATCACTTTCATATAGCGGTGTAGTGATGCCACACAGCAGGAGTGTTTTACACAAGGTCCTAATTAACGGCTGCAGCTGGTTTGAGATTAAATACCTCGCGCTTTGTGACACACGGCAACTTTCAGGACTCGGATTTCATCCAGATTTACTGAAAATAAACTGCAAAACTCGTTTAATGCCAGTTGTAATAAACGGTCCACTTTAGAAATCAGCATGCTAACCTCAAAGCAGCCGTTTATTCTGACTGAATATGATTTCTGTAATTACAGCAGATGTTTTATAGGCCTCTTAGAAGTTTGGCTTCTGTCGTGACGTCACCGCGTTCCTCTGCGCCGCATGATGTCAAGCCACCAATCACAGCCCGCCTTTACCTGACCGCACATGACATCATCATCATCTCACACCAGCCACAAGCGCTTCCTCTCAAAAGAGACGCTGCTATTTTAGTATCCCTGGCTGATCAACTGCTGGTTTCTATCTCTATTCTCAATTCGCTTTTTATTTTTGAGATTTAATTTATTTATTATTGTCTTTGAAGTATGTCTATTTTTTTATTTTAGTACTTAAAAGTGAAACTAAATGCAAATTATAAATAGCTGAAAAAATAGTTTTCTAATTGTTTTAGGTTTAAACAAAGAAAGCCACATGTCTTGCATATGAAAAATAAATGTCTTGCTTTTATTCTTTGATTTTGGGGTGAAACAGTTTGCCAACATTTGTAGTGGATCAAAACCTTTCATCAAAGTTGTCCTACAGCCTAAAACCCAAACACGTTCCTGTCTTGGGACAACTTTGATGAAAGGTTTTGATCCACTACAAACATTAGCTGGTTTTCTGATTAACCTGACGCTTGTGTCCACGTGGAAAGGGCTGGATCAGGATGATGGGAACGTGTCCAGCAGTCATTGTGCAGCTGAAAGGATTGTTGTGTTACTGAGACAAAACAAACGAGCAGACGGTGAAAGAATGACGGAAGAGAAACTCTACACCTCTTCCGCTTTCAGACAATAGACCACACCTCCACCTCTCTCTCTCTCCGTGTCTCTCTCTCTCTCTCTCTCTCTCTCTCTCTCTCTCTGTATCTCTCTCTCTCTCCGTGTCTCTCTCTCTCTCTCTCTCTCTCTGTCTCTCTCTCCGTGCTCTCTCTCTCTCTCTCTCTCTCTCTCCCTCCCTCTCTCTCTCTATCTCTGTCTCTCTCTCTCTCTGTCTCTCTCTCTCTCTCTCTCTCTCTCTCCGTGTCTCTCTCGGTCTCTCTCTCTCGGTCTCTCTCTCTCTCTCTCTCTCTCTCTCTCTCTCTCTGTCTCTCTCTCTCTCTCTCTCTCTCTCTCTCCGTGTCTCTCTCGGTCTCTCTCTCTCGGGCTCTCTCTCTCTCTCTCTCTCTCTCTCTCTCTCTCTCTCTCTCTCTCTCTCTCTCTCTCTCCTCTCGTGTCTCTCTCGGTCTCTCTCTCTCGGTCTCTCTCTCTCTCTCTCTGTGTCTCTCTCTCTGTCTCTCTCTCTCCCTGTCTCTCTCTCTCTCTCTCTCTCTGTCTCTCTCTCTCTCTCTCTCTCTCTCTCTCTCTCTCTCTCTCTCTCTCTCTCTCTCTCTCTCTCTCTCTCCAGTCGTCTGTGACCATATAAGGTAAAAACAGCGCGAGTGCAGCCGCTGCAGAATTCCTGTGCTCTCGTTTCTTTCACACTCCGTCACTTTCCCCTTGCTCAGGTTTAATGACTTGTCCTCAGGCTCTTTGACTTTAAATCAGAAAGTGCTTCTCCGAGTTGTTCTTGCTGGGCTACATACCTCAGATGCTAATTATAACGCTTTGTGAAAGAGGGTTGTCCCCAGATGCTTGTCTGAAGCTAACCGATATTACAGACTCCAGCATGTCGCCTTTGATGTTTGCTCTTGTAGTACACTTGTAGTTTCACATTTGGCCGGCTAGTCTTATAGTGTGCACACTATGTTAGTGAGAAAGCAGCGATGTACAACAGCCAGTGACCAAATGCAAAACATTTTTGTAGGCCAATTTGGATGTTAGCATCACCCTGGCCTCGACAAAAACCTAAAATGAGGCATTTGGATTATAAGGTCTGTGACCAACACAAGGTTACCCAGATAGCAAACGTCACTAGCGTAGCCAGGAATCACAATGTGTGTGCACGGACGAAACACAGTAAATGTGCTCATAGCTCTGCTGCTGTTCGGGAAAGCAGTCGTGTAAGACAAGTATAGAAATACTTTGATGACAGACTTCGCTCGGGCATTTTAAAATGATCATAACACTGTTTCAGATGCTGTGGAATAAGATCGGTCTGCTGGTTAGTCGGGTTTTGCCGTCCCATAGCACAGTCACATGACTGGAAAATGCGTTTCTATCTCCCATTATTCACATTACAAGTCACAAACATTTGCCTTAACTTAAACGTAAAAAAAGTGAAATGTGCTGTTTTCGGTGACTCGTTTCTGATGCGATGCTTCAAAATGCGCATAAAAACATGGTGATGGAAACATAGCTACAGACTAGGCCACTGTATATTTGTGTACCTGTACACTGGCGTATGTAGCGCCGCTGGTGATGGTGAATTAACGTTAGCACTAGCAGAGCTGTTCAGCTCCGTGAGCGTAGAATACACCGAGTTTCATTCATACTCGAAGCCAGAGGGCGCTCTCGCGCAGAAAGTACAAAACGGACTCATATGACATGCCAGGAAAACCCTAATATGGACAAAGGCCCTGTCCCAAATGGAACACTTCATGTGCACTTGCGGTCTTACAGACTTTCAATGGCCGCCGTGTGCGCGTGTCCGTTAAGTCCACGAGACTGTAGGGTGTCCCATTCCTCATTTTAGCGTTCAGAAGGGTGCTCGCGAGCGCCCCCTTTGCGGCTGTTATGCGCCCTCGATCCGCACGTCTGCCGAGCCCTGCACTTCTTCCCGACAGTCAAAGCGGCATTGCGTCACGAAAGTGCGGACTCAGAGGAAGACAGCGAGGGTTTAGGGTGCCATTTGGGACAGGGCCAAAGGCATGTATAAAGGCATCTCTGCTGTAGCCAAGGGGCTGTTCGCAAACTTATCTTCATCATTATGGCAAACGAGGATCAAGAAAAACACAATTTATTTGTATAGGTCAAGTCCTGTGATTAATGCAACAGAATTCACAATGATTAGCGACTGTGTGAAGCCACTGACTGACGTATGCAAGTTAAAGATGGTTTAATCTGCAACGCATCTGCTGTACAACATCTGATAGACGTCTTTGAGATGTCAGTTTTACATCTGATAGGAAACGTCCTCAGTCATCAGACCACAGTCAGGCAGATGTAACCTAAATATAGACGTGCTATCAGGGTTTATCATGATCATTTTTGTCATTTTGAAGCCTAAATAAAGTCGACAGAAGTCAAATGTGGCTATAAACGAACTACACCATGATTGCATGCCTTCGGCGTCGCCATCATTAATCTTCCGACAGCTCGTTCTGTCGTATTTCTGAAAGTTTGAGTTCGGATAGATTGCAAGAGTGCAATTGTAAACACAATGAGGCTGTGAAAGGAACAAGTTGTGTTGGGGGTAATGGATTAC
Organism: Schizopygopsis pylzovi; assembly: GCA_027422435.1. Lineage (NCBI taxonomy): Eukaryota > Metazoa > Chordata > Actinopteri > Cypriniformes > Cyprinidae > Schizopygopsis > Schizopygopsis pylzovi. The sequence goes on along the minus strand of CM049821.1, from coordinate 5,011,158 downwards.
GTAACACAACTTATGTAACCAGATTACCTTTTCAAGTAACTCAAGCTGCTTTGCTTTCCCATTTATTGACTGACCGCTCTCCTCTCCCAAGATTCAAGTAAATTCATTGATTCATTTTTTAAGTAAAATATTAGATAAAATGTGCAATAAAATAAAATGTGCAGGACAGTATACTGTAGACTTAATACATGATAATATAAGCAGGGGTGTGTAAACAGGTTGTACAGGGTTTATACATGGCAGCAATACGGATGGTGGAGAATAATGATTATATAATGATTATTAAATGGAGTCATGTTGATGTTATGAGACCGAGTTTGAGTTTAGGAGCGCCATGTTGAAGAGGTAAAGCACTGACTTCAGCCTGAGGCGTATTCATTTCACTTTTGGGGAGAAAGGGCCTTTACAGTTGACAAAAACATCATTTTTAGTTTTTCTTATAAAACAAAAAAGCAAGCTGAGAAAAGGTACCATAATTCATCACTTTTCATTGAAAAAAGTAGCTGTTATTACTAGACACAAATGCCTTGTTTTAACAGAGTGACAGCCTCTGTAGTCCTGTTTAGACATTTAACACCTTTTTTCAAGGCGAGCTTTAATATGAAAAATATGTGGTGAAAGTGCAACTATCTTTAGATATTGTTAACCACAGCCCTTATTTCAGACATTTAAGCAGAAGCCAAACAAGTGAAACGGTGCTATATTGACCCAAGACCAATGAAAACAGAAGTGTTAAAGCACAGCTTTTGGCCTAAAACTAAGCTCTGCAGCACTCTGTGCAAACTTATACAATACTAATAATATTAAAATGTATTTTATTGTTATTACATATTAAGTAAAAGACATTTTTTGTAAAATAACACTTTTAAATTAATTTATTTAGTCATGTAATATATTTAAATAGGCCTACGTCAATTTTTTGTTTGGTCTGTGGTGATTATAGCCTACAATTAAATGTGTTTAGGCCTATATAAAAACAATGGCAGTATATAAATCGTTATTCTGGTTATGCAAAAGCTAACAGCTGTGACTAAGTGAAACCCTACCACTAATCCAGCTGGTGTTTACAGTAAACATCGATATTTGCATGTGCATTATTCATCATTTCAACAAGCTTTGAACCTGACAGCGCTTTTCCAGTGTGTGATGTGATACAGGGGGTGTTTCTAGTGTGAGGAGGGCGCATTTCACAAGAAAGGGGAACTTCTGGAGAACATTCCCGACGCGCGTGAGTCAAGCGTCACATCGCGCTTCCTGCGCGCTCACTGGAGGAGGACGGGATGCGGCGCTCTTTTGTTGATGCACTGCTGTTTTTAATTATCCAGAGGTTTTGTTTGGAGCCATTTAAGGACAAACACACACAGACGCCAGCGCCAGAAGAGCAGTCGTGACTCGTGAGAAAGAGTCATGCATGGGTTGCGTAAACAATTCCGGCAGAGATAACGCATTTATTATGATTTAAACTCACGAATAAACTCTCAAACACACTGCAATGTAAGGTGAGGTCGCTGCAGCGTTCACAGAGAGAGGCTGGTGGTGTGTCATAATACAGGAACACACCCAGACCGAGAGAAAGGGAGGGAGGGAAGGGAGAGAGGAGGGGAGGTCAGAAGCAACCTTATTTGGTAATCTGTCTCTCTCTCCCTCGGTGTGTCTCACTGCATCTGGCATCGCTCAGTCAGAGACCTTTGACCTTGCGTTAGAAGTTCCTGTAGTTGCCCAATCAGCGCCGAGCGAGCGAGCGGCCCGAGACGCGTCGCGTTCCGGAGCGGAGAGGCTTCCTCAAACACCCCCCCCCCCCCCAGGTCTCTCCATGCGTTTCCTCGGACCATCATTCCGCATTCCTCGCATACTTCAGTGAAGCGTGCCGCCTGGAGACGCTCCAGCCGCCCGCGTGCGATCAGTGACCGTCTATAGCACGCATTCACATTGATATTTTTTTTATTCAAAATAATACACATATGAGAAATAGCCTAGTTAGTATTCAGTCTGAATTGTATGCTGTAGGCTACACATTAAACACACTATATAACAGAGCAGACACCTGATCAAGGCTTCCGCGTGCATTTATTTCTGTGCTTCTACAGTAACATATCTTTCAGGTTTTGCATGTTTTTATCTCGATTTTTCATATTTGGGATGTTTTGAGTGTCAAGTTGTTTACAGTTCACACCAGAAAGCAGTTCATCTAGTTTGAATACTCATTTAATGCATATGAAACAATTCAAGATTATTTGTATAGCACTTTTCACGATACAATCGTTTACAGGACATTACGTTTTAGATTTATATATTGCAGAAACTTAATATATTTAACATTTGGTTAATTCTGTATATTGTCTGAGTGTTAGCATCGTCTCTTCTCAGGTGTTCGGTCATCTCGGATCATTTAAGGGTTGGATCCAGACTGAAGCTTGTGTAATTATGGGATGTTAATCCAGAAACATAGAAACAAATAAAGACAATTAGCGTAGCAGTTGCTCCATCCAGGCAAAACTTATCTGTTCAACCCAAGCTAAAGCATAATAATGTGCATTTGTTCAGATAGACTGGCAGTACAAGATTGTGAGATGCATTATATGAATGCTTGGCTAAAGAGATGCGTCTTTAATCTAGATTTAAACAGAGAGAGTGTGTCTGAACCCCGAACGTTTTCAGGAAGGCTATTCCAGAGTTTAGGAGCCAGATATGAAAAAGTTCTCCCTCCTTTAGTGGACTTTGCTATCCGAGGTACTACCAAGAGTCCAGAGTTTTGTTCCTTAGGGAGCGGGTTGGATTGTAGCGTGATAGAAGATTAGTTAGGTACGCAGGAGCTAAATCATTTAGGGCCTTATAGGTAAATATTAATATTTTGTAACTGATACGAAACTTAATAGGTAGCCAGTGCAGAGACTGTAAAATTGGAGTAATATGATCATATTTTCTAGACCTGGTAAGGACTCTAGCCGCAGCATTTTGTACTAAGTGTAGGCTATTTCAATAATAAATAATGATATGCATATGCAAGATATAGATAGTTAGACAGATAGATAGATCAACTATAGGAATAATTAGACCAGTAAATAATGATAGATATATAGATAGACACACTGATAGCTAGATAGACAAATAGATACAGAAGATCTGTCATTATCCTAAAATAATCCTTTAAAGTAGTAAAATATTTAATATGTAAACATAAATATTTGAATGGGAATAGTAAAATAAACATGTCATATTGTGGAATGCATGTCAACACTGGCACTCATTATGTATTAAGAGAAAGTGTTTGTGAAGAAATTTCCTGATTCCTGACATTCCTCTATCTGTGTGTGTGTGTGTGTGTGTGTGTGTGTGAGAGTGTGTAAACACGGTCCGGCGACTTATATGGTCACAAAACCCCAAAGTCGCGCACATACCTCAGACATTAAACACACATACGGGCCTCTGCGGCCCATCTATCTCAAGTTCACCCCGTGACGCGAACTTTGCCGCTCCGACACGCCCACACCTCGTTCGCGATTGGCCGAGGCGCTTGGGAATGTAGAGGACGCGGGCTGTGATTGGTGGAGGGGCGGGGTGACGCACGGTGCAGGCCCCGCCCCGACAGGGCCGCACCCCGAAGCATTACAGCAGGACGGAGTTCAACTACCGTACCGAGTGGATGAAGAGGAAGAAAGGAGAGAAAAAAAGAGAAAACAGAGAACGAGGCCAAGCGAGAACTTGTGCGCAGTTTCTGTGGATTGAAAAGGGAAGTTTGGAGCGCGGTGACACGGATCCACACTGAGCCCCTTGAGCTTGTGACAACTCCGAGCGTCTGCATCTGATTAGCAGGTAAACCGCGGCACCCGTCCGCTTTTTACATTCACTCGCAGGTCCATTCAGACGCGGCGCTGCGAAACAGGAAGCGTGCAGAGCGTCGCATGGTGAGACTCACCGCCGCGGCCTGATTTCGCCGCGCTTTCAAACTTCTGCGCGTGAAATCTTAACACTTCATCGCTTATACTGTCAGCGATGAACTGATAACCTGTGACGCGCATCAGATCGGCGAGAGCGAGCGGTGAGTTTCAGGAAGTGCTCGCGAAGCTCCGCGACACCGGCTCGCGCGCGGGCCTCACGCGGAAATTCATCGATGGCACGAAAATACGTTAATTTTTGCGCAGAGCAGAATACAGCGCGCGGTGAGCGTGATGTCATTGTGCGCGTCTCCAGACGAGTGACGCGCTCATGACGTCATCGCCACCTGAAAACTGGGTTCACGGGTTCCGCCCGTGCTTTTGGGACAAACCTGAATCCGCGAGATCTGACCCGAGTAGGAAACTAAACGCGGTGGACGTAGTTTCTGTCACTTCTCTAGAGTTCTCATGTTGGCGACCGTTACAAATAGGTTAAACAGCTGAGCGCGTGCGCGCTTCCAACGTTCTACATGCGGGCTCGTGCACGTGTACTCGCTTTAACAGTCATCAGAGGCTGTAATCAACCTAGATTAGTTAATATTTGAAAAGCGCGCACGCGGTTGTGCGTGGGAGCGCGCTGCGCGAGCTCGTACTCCTTGGTGTGTGTGGCCGACGTTCCAGTGCAGTGTCAACTGTGTAAGTTTAAAACTATATTGGTTTGTGTTGTACTCAAGTGTAAACTCTGTAATCGCAGGCGCTTAACGTTTTTGATAATTTACACAATGACGCTAAATGAGCCGGATGTTGAGTGATGATTGACAGTTAGCTCGCGCGATGACGTCAGCGCCACGAACTGATTTTGTTGTGGTTTAAAATCTGGACCACTCCTGCAGAGTTTAGCTCTAGCCCTAATCAAACACACCTGAACATGCTAATCAGTCTTCAAGATCATTAGACAATCACAGGTGAGCTTGATCAGGGGTGGAGCTAAACTCTGCAGCAGATTGGCCCTCCAGGGAAAGATTGGAGGACCCCTGATCCATCCACGTGACCTCTCAGATTCACACCGATATGGGTACAGCAAGCCGTTTTGACTTATACATTTCAGGATATGACTTTTTGATATCAACAAATCAATTTTTACTAGTTAAAATGCAAATTCTTGATATCAGGAATTACATTTCTATTAGTAACAATGTCCATTGTTGATATCTGTAATTGTATTTTCACTATTTAAATGTCACCACAGGCTACCATTCAAATTTAATTGTTGATATCAAGAATTAATTTCTTACTAGTTGAAACTACAATTTCACATATCAGAAATACAACTCTTACAAGTAAAAATGTCTATTCTTGATAACAAAAATGAACATTGTCACTAGTGTTGACGTTGTTACTAGTATAAATTGAATTGTTGATATCAAGAATTCATATCCTGTGAAGTAATAAAAGTCGAAACGGCTTGCCATATATGGGTCCATAGAGCGTCTTCGTCATCATTATAATGATATATGTGTGTCTACATGTTGATGTAGGTATTAGCGGTGTGCTATGTGTGATGAATACTGCTGGTGTGAATGCAGACTAGCCAGTTTCACTTTCTAGGCGTCTGCAGTAGACACCTGGTCTGTCTGTGTCTGTTGTGTGTCTGTGTGTGTGTGTCTGTGTGTGTGTGTGTCTGTCTGTGTCTGTCTGTGTGTGTGTGTGTGTCTGTCTGTCTGTCTGTCTGTGTGTGTCTGTGTCTGTGTGTGTGTGTGTGTGTGTGTGTCTGTCTGTGTGTGTGTGTGTCGTGTGTGTGCTGTGTGTTGTGTGTGTTGTCTGTCTGTGTGTCTGGAGTCTGTGTGTGTGTGTGTGTGTGTGTGTACTGGTTTGTCTGCGAGTGTGTGTGGTGTCTGTGTGTGTGTGTTTGTGTGTGTGTGTCTGTCTGTCTGTGTGTGTGTGTCTGTCTGTCTGTCTGTCTGTGTGTGAGTGTGTCTGTGTCTGTGTGTGACCTGGTTTTCCATGAGCGAGTGTGTGTGAGTGTTTGTGTGTCTGTCTGTCTGTCTGTCTGTCTGTGTGTGTGTGTGTGTGTGTGTGTGTGTGTGTGTGTGTGAGAGAGTGTGTGAGTCTGTCTGTCTGTGTGTGTGTGTGTGTGACCTGGTTTTCCATGAGCGAGTGTGTGTCTAGGACGCTGTGACCCATTAAAAGCACACGCTGGTCTGATTCTGCGTTATGGTTTGGTTGTTCTGGTTTGTTAATCCCAACACAGCGCTAATGTTTGGGCATGCCAGCATTTATCCTGTGCACAGTACCAAGTCGTGTCACAGACATCAGATTTACGTGACCTCAACGTCGTAATTATGAGCGGGAAACCATTTTCCTTGAGCTCACAGTTTCCAAGTTGGGGGCGTGTCAGTGAGATTTTTTTTTATAATAAAACTGCATTTTTCTTTAATTTACAGTAAAACTAGCTAAGTTGCATGTATAAAATATGATAGTATTGTACACTTACGATATATAATATGTACCGGTTGAGTTCCCAGCACTTTCATAAATTAACCAAAGTGACTCAAACACATGTAAAGCCCAAAATCACGGCTTCCCAACTCGTACACACACTTCTCGAGATGACTCGAGCGCACACGCATGAATTGTGTTTTCCACCGTGTGCAGAAATGAGCTGCGAAGCGACAACGAACTATTGATCTTGTTTTGACACATTATTTCATTAGACTGTTAAAGGACTTTTGGGAATAAAATTGGTAAAAAAATGCGAAATACCCACAATTCAATTAAAGTTTATTTGTATAACGCTTTTCACGATGCAAAGCAGCTTTACAGAAAATGTAAGTTTTGAATTTGTTTACTAATAGCTTACATTAATAACGTTTATTTCTACAAGTTGGAAATAAAACGAAGATTATCGGAGTACGTTTTACAAGAAAATACTATTTCAGTCTTTAAACGTAAACATTTAAAGTGTTATTTGCAATTATGTTTGACATTAACTATCAATTTCCAAGTGAAAATTGTTCAAAGTTAATCCCCCCCCCCCCCTCGTTTCGTGTCCCGCGCTGTTTTTAGAGGTATTGCGCGGAGCACTGTAACCTGAAAAACAGCCTTTCTGAGTAGAATATGAAATATATAAGTCATGCATTACAGTGATCTTATCATGTCTTGGTCCCAAAGCAACGCCTGCTAGAATTACTGTAAACGGTTTAGAGCTGCTTTCATAAAACTGTGACAACAGCAATATCATAATTAAACACCAGTGATCAATACACGGTTAACTCTGGGTTGAATTTATACATGATCTCTGGTGTGTGTTTGTGTACATGTGTGTGTCTATGTGTGTGTGTCTATATGTGTGTGTGTGTGTCTATGTGTGTGTGTGTGTGTACATGTGTGTGTCTATATATGTGTGTGTGTGTGTGTGTGTGTGTGTCTATATGTATGTGTGTGTGTGTGTGTGTGTGTGTCTATATGTATGTGTGTGTCTATATGTGTGTGTATATGTGTGTGTCTATATGTGTGTAGTGCTGTGTATGTGTTTTGTGTGTGTGTGTGTGTTGTGTGTGTGTGTGTGTGTGTTGTGTGTGTGTGTGTTGTTGTGTGTTCTATATGTCTGTATGTGTGTGTGTGTGTCTATGTGATGTGTGTGTGTGTGTGTTAACGTGTGTGATGTGTGTGTGTGTATGTATGTAAATATATATATATGAGAAAAGAAACATAATTAACACTCCTGAAATATCATTTATTCATTATTTATTATAGTCATTTATTTATTAATTATATTTAATTATTGCTTTATGCATTATTTAATAACAATAACATCTAATAATACATATACAATAATAAAAAATATAAAAATGCATTGAGTTAATTACAATAAAATTATTAAACATGACTCTGACTGAATTCAGATGAGTCAAATTTATACATTTGTGTGTATTATTATATTTTATTATTAATAAATAAATATATTAGATTAAATTATATTAAACATTATATTAGATTAATATTTATTTAAAATGCTTATATGAATTCAATAATAAGTCATTTAAAAAATAAAGAATTAAATATTATTAATAAATAAATGACTTATGTGGAGTGTTGAAACATTTGATTATTAATTATTATGTTTAATTTAAATGTTTGTGTGTGTGTGTATGTATATATATAATATAAATTATTATATATATAATTTATTCTTATTTTATATATATTTATATACATACATACCTACATACATATAATGTGTGTTTGTATTAATAATGTAATGTATTGATTCCTAAATGAGTGTTAGATGATGAATATAAGGCCAGGTGTGTATCAGCGATCTGAAATGTGATGAGCAGTTTCTCTGAGGGCTGTTGTGTCGTTCGTACGGTGGTTTTGCAGGCGTTTGGTAATCTTTCGGCGCTATCGTTCAGCATGTGTTCCTCGGGAGACTCTGTGTTTCAGCGGCTGTGGGATCGGTGTGGACCTGCACTCTTCATCCCGCTGCAGGTGCTCTTAATGCACTCCGAGGGTGTGATGTGAAGGAGGTCAGGCTCAGGTGTGTCTGCGATGAGGTCATTCACCTGCGAGGTGTCTCGACTCTGGACGTCCCTCTGTTTGTCTGTGGTGACATCATTCACAGTGCTTCATGGGATGCGTCGCTCGTTAAAGCTTCACAGGATCATTAATTCACCATCAGACCGCTTTCTCTCTTCCTCAGAATGTGAACGAACATATTCAGCAGAATGTGATGTTTATGGTTTATATATATATATATGAAATATCAGAGATCAGTGGAGTCAGTGCTGCAGGTGTATATATTATATAATATATATTGTATTATTATCAGATTAATTAGTTTCAGAAGGTCATACTGAATAATTTGATTATTTTATTTAATACAGTAATATAATTTTATAAATATTGTTAAAGCTTTAAATGCATTGATATTTTTATTATTAAATAAATAAAATTTACTGAATAAATAAAATGCATATTTTATTAAATTGAGTACAATTTAATTTACATTTACAATAAATACAATACATTTAAATAATACATAAATTACAGTAAATTAATGTATATTTATTATTAATTACTGTTTAGTGGAGCACAAAATATATATTTTTAAGAATAAACAATGCATCAATTATGTTTACTAATTATAGTAATTGGATACGTTTTTCATAATATTCATATAACATTTAATATAATTAACATTATTAAATAAATTGAATTATAAATAAATTGTAAATATTAAATTTTACGAAATCATTTTAAATAAAATAAATTGTTCATTTAATTCTTATTTAAATTAAAAACACAATTACCTTAATAATACATAATTTATCAATAAATAAATAATTAAATATTATTATTAATAAATAAATGCCGTTCCTAAATGCAAAATGTGATATTTCAAAGAATAGTGTTTATTTTATGTATTATTTATTATAAGTTTTAAGGAATATTAGAGCTCATTTGAAAATTAGCTTCAGTTTTGATTATTATTATTTTAATAATAATTGTTTTTATTATCATAAATAAGGTGCAAATCTATATATCTATATCTCCTGATTTTCCTGGGCTTTTCTCTCTGGCTCAGATGAACAGGAAGTGTTCCTCACGTTTGGACGTCCCAAACTGTTTCTCTTCATCCTGCTTCTCCTTCTTTGGTTTGGTTTGGTTTCTGTGCCGTTGCCCTTCCCATGGTGCACCTGTGCAGCAGGAGAGCACAACAATGACAGGAAGTGGGCGAATCCAGGCAGACATAAAGAGCCACGTCCCGATTGTTTGCCGTGTCGGTCGCTGCGTTTATCGCATGACTATGATGCACTGCAGACTCATTCTTCCTCCTGATTGGCCCATTGCCAGGGACATGATGTCACTTCCTGTTTCAGAAATGGATGCTTCCTGAAGCCGGATAAGGGGTTTTGTGTCCGTTATAGTTGCCTGGTTTTGTCTTGAACTAATTAGTAAGACTGCGTAGAAATACTAACTTATTTTATATTATGCATTTATTAATGATTTTATGGTTATTAGAAAATGCTAATAACCTGATTAAAACACTGATTCAAATTTATATTTTAATCTGATTATATATTTTCTGATTTATAAACAAATAATAAACACAATCAGCACTGATACATTCTTTAAAATATATTTTGTGATTCCACCTAAAAATGAATTAATTAATAATATTAATGTATTTATGAATTTTTTATTTTAGTTGTTTTTCAATCGAATTAAGTGATTTCACTTATTATAACAAAATGTACATTTACAGTTTTATTTATGATTTAATCTATTTAATAAAAATGAAACATAACAATACATATACAGTAATAATATTAATACAAAATATATTAAATTAAGTAGAATAATTAATAATCTAATTATTCAACACTGAATCAAATGTAGAAATTAAATATAAATATTTTGTCATTTGTTTGCTTGATTATTTATATTTCAATATTTAACTCACTAAATGTTTTGTTTAAAAAAAAAATCAAATATTTTATAATTAATGTATTTATTGAATAATAATGCATTCACATGACCAAATAGTAAATGTCATGTTCTAAACATATGATCTAATAATGTAATGCTTGATTATGACTGAAACTGAATTAGTGCGCGGTGGTCCAGCACAGACTGATCGGTCTAAACATTAACGATGAGACGGAGATGTTCTTTGAAGTGTGTAGCGGCGTGACTGCGGTTCATCCGGGACGGGGCGTTTACAGCTGCACTTTGAGCTTTGATTTAATTGGGTGTGGCATCATCAGATGCAGATACAGACGTGATAACAACACTGATTAATATTTACTGATGTCACATAATCTCCAGAGCGTTGGAGGAGCGAGACGTGTCCGATAATTACTGCCAGAGGAACCACAAGAACGCCAAAATATCTAATATTGTCCTTATTATGTGCTTAAATAAAAAAAGTTAAATAAATGTCTTAATTTTATTAGGTTTATTATATTTAATATAATAGTACACGTATTATCGTATAATATATTAATATGCATTGTTTTATTATTAAATACATATTAGTACATTCATGTATTCAAATAATACAAAATGAAATGAGTAATTATAAATTATTACATTACTCAAAAATAAATTAATGTACTTTTATTCATTCATTAGAATATTTGTTTAATCTATATTTTTATATGGAGATATAATTTTTATGTATAATATAATATTTGATTTAATCATTTATTAATTACAAATGACTGATTGTATTTGTATTAATATTAACAAGAAATTAAAGCAAATGTATTACATTAATATGCATATGCATTTTTTGTTCATTAGTATAATATATATAATAGTAAAATGTTTTTCATAATATTATATATATATATATTATATATTATATATATTATGAAATTTATGTTTTTGTGAAATAAATATTATCAGTGGATATTTTCATGCATTTAGTAATAAATCAAAATGATAATTAATTGAATCTATGTTGTTAAATGAATGTAATAGACATGTGTTTGTAATGATGTATGTGCTCTCTGCTGATCATGTCCCTCAGTGTCCGGCTCTTTCCCAATCGTCCAGCGTCCTCTCCTCCGACTCTCTCGCTCTGTGTCCGGCTCTTAGATTGTTTCTGTCTTTCCCAATCGTCCAGTGTGCTCTCCTCTGAGTCTCTCGCTCGGCGTCCGGCTCTTAGATAGTTTCAGTCTTTCCCAATCGTCCAGTGTGCTCTCCTCTGAGTCTCTCGCTCTGTGTCCGGCTCTTAGATAGTTTCTGTCCTTCCCAATCGTCCAGTGTGCTCTCCTCCGACTCTCTCGCTCTGTGTCCGGCTCTTAGATAGTTGCTGTCTTTCCCAATCGTCCAGCGTCCTCTCCTCCGACTCTCTTGCTCTGTGTCCGGCTCTTAAATAGTTTCTGTCTTTCCCAATCGTCCAGCGTCCTCTCCTCTGAGTCTCTCGCTCTGTGTCCGGCTCTTAGATAGTTTCTGTCTTTCCCAATCGTCCAGTGTGCTCTCCTCTGAGTCTCTCGCTCGGCGTCCGGCTCTTAGATAATTTAGGTCTTTCCCAATCGTCCAGTGTGCTCTCCTCTGAGTCTCTCGCTCGTCGTCCGGCTCTTAGATAGTTTCTGTCTTTCCCAATCGTCCAGCGTCCTCTCCTCCGACTCTCTCGCTCGGCGTCCGGCTCTTAGATAGTTTCAGTCTTTCCCAATCGTCCAGCGTCCTCTCCTCTGAGTCTCTCGCTCTGTGTCCGGCCCTGAGATAGTTTCTGTCTTTCCCAATCGTCCAGCGTCCTCTCCTCCGACGTCTCTTCGCTCGTGTCCGGCTCTTAGATAGTTTCTGTCTTTCCCAATCGTCCAGCGTCCTCTCCTCTGAGTCTCTCGCTCTGTGTCCGGCTCTTAGATAGTTTCTGTCCTTCCCAATCGTCCAGTGTCGCTCTCCTCCGACGTCTCTCTGCTCGGGTCCGGCTCTTAGTGTTCTGTCTTTCTCAATCGTCCAGCGTCCCTCCTCCGACTCTCTCGCTCTGTGTCCGGCTCTTATGTAGTTTCTGATCTTTCCCAATCGTCCAGCGTCCTCTCCTCCGACTCTCTCGCTCTGTGTCCGGCTCTTAGATAGTTTCTGTCTTTCCCAATCGTCCAGCGTCCTCTTTATTCTTAAATTCTTTTCATTTTCTTTTGTTATTTTTTATTTTTTTGTATATACATTCTATTTTTATTGTTTTCCATTTTTTTCGTTTTTTTTCCATATCGTTGCTTTTCATTTATTATATTAGTCTCTCCTCTTCCACCCCGCGTCTTCCACCCCCGCGTTTCCAGCGTCCCGGTCGTATAGTTCTGTTCCATCACCCGCCGTTTACGTCTCCCTGTGTCCCCCCCGTTGGCATCGCTCTCACTTGGTTTTCCACACCCTTTGTCGTTATTTTTCCAGTCGCCTCTGCGTTTTTTTAGCCCACGTTTTTTTCCACCCCCGCGTTTTTCCACCCCCGTTTTTCCACCCGCGTGTTTCCACCCGCGGTTTCCACCCGCGTTTTTCCACCCCCGTTTTTCCACTCCTCCCGACTCTCTCGCTCTGTGTCCGGCTCTTAGATAGTTTCTGTCTTTCCCAATCGTCCAGCGTCCTCTCCTCCGACTCTCTCCGCTCGTGCGTCCGGCTCTTAATAGTTTCTGTCTTTCCCAATCGTCCAGCGTCCTCTCCTCTAGTCTCTCGCTCGCGTCCGGCTCTTAGATAGTTTATGTCTTTCCCAATCGTCCAGCGTCTCTCCTCTCGAGCTCTCTCGCTCGCGTCCGGCTCTTCCAGAGTACGTTTCCATCAGGTCTTTCCCAATCGTCCAGGTCCTCTCCTCGACTCTCTCCTCGTCTCCGGCTCTTAGATAGTTGTGGCTCTTTCCCAATCGTCCAGCGTCCTCTCCTCCGACTCTCTCGCTCTGTGTCCGGCTCTTAGATATTTGCTTCCTGTCCGTTTCCCAATCGTCCAGCTCCTCTCCTCCGACTCTCTCGCTCTGTGTCCGGCTCTTAGATAGTCTTCTGTCTTTCCCAATCGTCCAGCGTCCTCTCCTCGAGTCTCTCGCTCTGGTCCGGCTCTTAGATAGTTTCTGTCTTTCCCAATCGTCCAGTGTGCTCTCCTCTGAGTCTCTCGCTCGGCGTCCGGCTCTTAGATAGTTTAGGTCTTTCCCAATCGTCCAGCGTCCTCTCCTCCAACTCTCTCGCTCGGCGTCCGGCTCTTAGATAGTTTCAGTCTTTCCCAATCGTCCAGCGTCCTCTCCTCTGAGTCTCTCGCTCTGTGTCCGGCTCTGAGATAGTTTCTGTCTTTCCCAATCGTCCAGCGTCCTCTCCTCTGATTCTCTCACTCAGCGTCCGGCTCTTAGATAGTTTATGTCTTTCTCAATCATCCAGTGTGCTCTCCTCTGAGTCTCTCGCTCGGCGTCCGGCTCTTAGATAGTTTAGGTCTTTCCCAATCGTCCAGTGTGCTCTCCTCTGAGTCTCTCGCTCGGCGTCCGGCTCTTAGATAGTTTAGGTCTTTCCCAATCGTCCAGTGTGCTCTCCTCTGAGTCTCTCGCTCGGCGTCCGGCTCTTAGTTTCTGTCTTTCCCAATCGTCCAGCGTCCTCTCCTCCGACTCTCTCGCTCGGCGTCCGGCTCTTAGATAGTTTCAGTCTTTCCCAATCGTCCAGCGTCCTCTCCTCTGAGTCTCTCGCTCTGTGTCCGGCTCTGAGATAGTTTCTGTCTTTCCCAATCGTCCAGCGTCCTCTCCTCTGAGTCTCTTGCTCTGTGTCCGGCTCTTAGATAGTTTCTGTCTTTCCCAATCGTCCAGCATCCTCTCCTCCGACTCTCTCGCTCTGCGTCCGGCTCTTAGATAGTTTCTGTCTTTCCCAATCGTCCAGCGTCCTCTCCTCTGAGTCTCTCGCTCTGTGTCCGGCTCTTAGATAGTTTCTGTCCTTCCCAATCGTCCAGTGTGCTCTCCTCTGAGTCTCTCGCTCTGTGTCCGGCTCTTAGATAGTTGCTGTCCTTCCCAATCGTCCAGTGTGCTCTCCTCCGACTCTCTCGCTCGGCGTCCGGCTCTTAGTTTCTGTCTTTCCCAATCGTCCAGCGTCCTCTCCTCTGAGTCTCTTGCTCTGTGTCCGGCTCTTAGATAGTTTCTGTCTTTCCCAATCGTCCAGCATCCTCTCCTCCGACTCTCTCGCTCTGCGTCCGGCTCTTAGTTTCTGTCTTTCCCAATCGTCCAGCGTCCTCTCCTCTGAGTCTCTCGCTCTGTGTCCGGCTCTTAGATAGTTTCTGTCCTTCCCAATCGTCCAGTGTGCTCTCCTCTGAGTCTCTCGCTCTGTGTCCGGCTCTTAGATAGTTGCTGTCCTTCCCAATCGTCCAGTGTGCTCTCCTCCGACTCTCTCGCTCGGCGTCCGGCTCTTAGTTTCTGTCTTTCCCAATCGTCCAGCGTCCTCTCCTCCAACTCTCTCGCTCTGTGTCCGGCTCTTAGATAGTTTCTGTCTTTCCCAATCGTCCAGCGTCCTCTCCTCTAACTCTCTCGCTCTGTGTCCGGCTCTTAGATAGTTTCTGTCTTTCCCAATCGTCCAGCGTCCTCTCCTCCAACTCTCTCGCTCTGTGTCCGGCTCTTAGATAGTTTCTGTCTTTCCCAATCGTCCAGCGTCCTCTCCTCCGACTCTCTCGCTCTGCGTCCGGCTCTTAGATAGTTTCTGTCTTTCCCAATCGTCCAGTGTGCTCTCCTCCGACTCTCTCGCTCGGCGTCCGGCTCTTAGATAGTTTCTGTCTTTCCCAATCGTCCAGCGTCCTCTCCTCCGACTCTCTCGCTCTGTGTCCGGCTCTTAGATAGTTTCTGTCTTTCCCAATCGTCCAGCGTCCTCTCCTCCGACTCTCTCGCTCTGCGTCCGGCTCTGAGATAGTTTCTGTCTTTCCCAATCGTCCAGCGTCCTCTCCTCTGAGTCTCTCGCTCTGTGTCCGGCTCTTAGATAGTTTCTGTCTTTCCCAATCGTCCAGTGTGCTCTCCTCTGAGTCTCTCGCTCGGCGTCCGGCTCTTAGATAGTTTAGGTCTTTCCCAATCGTCCAGTGTGCTCTCCTCCGAGTCTCTCGCTCTGCGTCCGGCTCTTAGATAGTTTCTGTCTTTCCCAATCGTCCAGCGTCCTCTCCTCCGACTCTCTCGCTCGGCGTCCGGCTCTTAGTTTCAGTCTTTCCCAATCGTCCAGCGTCCTCTCCTCTGAGTCTCTCGCTCTGTGTCCGGCTCTGAGATAGTTTCTGTCTTTCCCAATCGTCCAGCGTCCTCTCCTCCGACTCTCTCGCTCTGCGTCCGGCTCTTAGATAGTTTCTGTCTTTCCCAATCGTCCAGTGTGCTCTCCTCTGAGTCTCTCGCTCTGTGTCCGGCTCTTAGATAGTTTCTGTCTTTCCCAATCGTCCAGTGTGCTCTCCTCCGACTCTCTCGCTCTGTGTCCGGCTCTTAGATAGTTTCTGTCTTTCCCAATCGTCCAGCGTCCTCTCCTCCGACTCTCTCGCTCTGTGTCCGGCTCTTAGATAGTTTCTGTCTTTCCCAATCGTCCAGCGTCCTCTCCTCCGACTCGCTCGCTCGGTGTCCGGCTCTTAGATAGTTTCAGTCTTTCCCAATCGTCCAGCGTCCTCTCCTCTGAGTCTCTCGCTCTGTGTCCGGCTCTTAGATAGTTTCTGTCTTTCCCAATCGTCCAGCGTCCTCTCCTCCGACTCTCTCGCTCGGTGTCTGGCTCTTAGATAGTTTCTGTCTATAGGATCAGTGAGTGCGATCCTAACTGCACTGCTGTCTCTCATTCTTCACAAGCAAGAGGCATCGCTATTTCATTTAATTGTTAATTCCTTATTAAAGGTGACTTCAGAGGAACAGTCATAAAATTAGATATGAAACAGTTTATGACCAACTCACATTTATTACATTTATGTTTATCTCTCATAAACCCTTAACTCGTTTGTCATTTACGTACCACAATATATTTTTACACTAGTAATGACAGCGTTAGCTGCCCTTCCCTGTCAGGAAGGAAATGAGGGCAGAGCCAGACGGGTGTGGCTGTTTAATATGCAAATGCGCCGCTGGCGTCTGATTGGCTGGAGGGATTCAGCATGGTTGTGCTATGATGTCATCAGCAGACACACACACACACACACCCTCACACACTCTCTCATCCAAATATGGAAAGCAGAACAGTGTGTTATATTTGAACTGGTATTTGGAGCATTTGCAAGATTTCCCAGAATGCTGTGTTTTTCCTCCGAGACCAATGTGGTCCGGATTAGACTGCGTCTCTCTCTCTCTCTCTCATCCTTGAAGCACAGTTTATATTCTATCACACACATCCTCCTGGCAGAGACGCTGTTGTGTATCGCTCCACTTCCGATGACTCTCTAGCTCTCTAGGACTCTCTCTCTCTCTCTCTCGCATCTCTCTCTCAGTGCTGAAGTGTTTGGTGCTTCAGCCAATCTAGAAACAAATCAACTTTTCACATATTTATATGACGTTATTTTCATGACCTGCTTAAACCCCAAAATTCTTGTGACTGAAAATATTATTAGATTTTTATATTTTATTTATTATTAGTTAAAAAAAATAACACATTTATTACAAGGTCAAATATTTATATGCATTATAGTATTTGTTTTATTAATTTTAGTACCAGTAAACACATTAATAGTTAATATTATATATTTAGTCAACTAATTCAATATTATTAAATTACATGTATTATTAAATTAATATATGTAATAAAAAATGATAAATAATTGATTATTATATATTGTGACATTAATTTACACTTAACTATTTCAATAATAAATGAACATAAATGTATTCATAGTGAATTAGTACATATTATTTATAAATAAATTAATATAAGTTAAATTATAATAAAATAATGAATAATACATTGTTAAATGAATTAACATTTTAATAAGTTATTGTAAATGTATTGTTAATAAAATAATGTACATATTAAATAATTTTCTGTTGTCATTATTTGTAATTTGCTTATATAAAAGCATCTGCTAAATCATTAAATTTATATATTATTATTATTATTATTATGGTTAACATGATACAGAAGGATATGTGTTTTTATAGAATACATTGATATTAAATCGATGATGATGGTTTATATTTGTAGAAATATCAGCGATCATTGACATTAATGTTTGTTTTTGGGTGAAGTTTGACTCCATCTCTTTCAGACATGCATGAATTCAGTATATAGTCAGAAAATATGATTTATTATTTTGCACATTATAATTGATGGTCATTTAAATGAACGTCTGTATAGTATAATTGTAGTGTAATAGGGTGAAACAGCACCTGGGATAATAGTAATTACTAACAGAAGTGTGTTCAGTCGTGATCGTAATCATCCTGATGTTTGAGTGAAGCGGCTCTTGCTCTGATTGACTCTAAACTCAGTTCAGTCAGAACGGTTTGCTTCTGCTGGAGTCACTCAGGAGACTCAAGTGTGTCAAACTCCTCTGTACTGCTCTGATCAGACCTGCTGTAATACAACACTACCAACACTACTTCATCTGTTTGAGATGAGTGTACCTGATGACTGCAGCTGTTTCAGGTGAACGTGCTTCTCAACTTCCGTTAGAGTTTTCCACATTCTGCTTTTTCTTTTTGGAATCTTTCAAAATTCCAATATTTTTTTTTTTTTTAAATGGTTAAGTTAAATTGTAGTACCCCAAAAGCATGTCTAATTATTGAAATATATACAATTTAATATCAATTTATTAAAAGTACAAAATATATGTATATGTGACCCTCTCTGTGAAAACCCAGCTAAAGTCTAAAAATCTAATTGTGAGATAATTTCACTATGATTTCAATCTTTGACATGGCCTTACTCAATCAATATTAAATATTAGATTTACTATTTTCTGCATAAAATCATTCCACATATTGTAAAGAACATTCTGTGAAAATATATTCTTGGTATCTTTAATATTGACACACACAGTAAGGTCATGTCAAAGATTGAAATTAGTCAAGTCAAGTCAAGTCTGCTTTATTGTCAATTCTTCCACATGTACAGTACATACATACAGAGAATTGAAATTGCATTACTCTCAGACCCTTGGTGCATACAGTCAACATTAAACACTGACAGTAGACATTCAAATACAGATAAATACAGTTTAATCAGTTTAACCATTTAAATTAATGCGTGTAATCAAACTTTGATGCTCGTTATCTCAGAATTCAATGTTTAGACTTTAGCCTGGTTTTTACAGAGGGTCACACACACACACACACACATACTTTCTTTTTTTTTCTTTTTTTTTAAGAAACTGAGTATAAAGAAAAAAGAAACCTAGTGTTAGTTTTACAAGAAAAGCTAGCAGTTAGAGAATAAATATGCAATTGATAGAGGGTCAAATGTGTGTGTTTTAAATAAAAAGATGGCAGCGAGTAAAAAAAAATATTAAAATTAGAATAGAGAGTGCTAGAGTTAGAGGGTCAGATAAAGATGGAAGAGATGTGTTAATACACACATTCATGGTCTGAATTCAAATTTTTTTTTTTCATAACCAAATATAAAGTGCATTTAGTTGTTGTCAAAACAGCAAAAAACATGAAATCTGACTAAAAATAGAATTTTTGGAGTCTTTTGATGAGTAGAAATGTATAGCCATTGTCGATGGATAATGCAGTGTCCGTTAAAAAAAATACTTACTTTCTACTAAATTGATTAAATATTGAGTAAAATAAGTGTTCATGTACTTGTATCATCAACTTATGCTGTATAATAATCAATCATTGGGTCTTTCAACAGCCGCCAGCGATGAACCAGTATCTAAGTGTAGAATGATCCATCTAACACCAATATATTTAAAATAACTCCATTATTAATAGAGTAGAATAGAATACTAATATAAATTAGATGGGTGTCACACAATAATCCAAATATAAAGTAGTCAGGACAGTAAAAACACAGTAAATCTGGTGGAAAACAGACGTTTGGGCTTGACTAAATGGATTTAGTTGTGATTTTGATGTTTACGTGCATATTTTGAACCGTTTTCTTAGGCGCGTGTCGTGTGAAATGCAAGCCGTTTTGTGATTGGAGGGTTGTTGTATTGAGAAAGGGCTTGTGGTTTGACCCTTCATCTATTTCTGAGAAAGAAGCACAGGAAAAGGAAAGAAACGGGTGGAATAACTCATCCGCTGATAAACACGCCGGACGCTGGAAGGCCGATGGGTGGTCGAGCACAAGAGGGACTAATGACCGCTTTTACGAGATGAACGACTCCACATGTTGTAGAAAACATCAACCGTGCAAACTCACGTCTGTCATTAAAGAACCACGGCGTAAGCAGATTAGGTTTTCAGTGAAAATATCAACCGCTCAGTTTATTTGTGAGGAAATGCTGGTTTATGAGTGCTACAACTACATTACCCATCATGCTCGGTTCAGCTAATGTTCATTCTGCTCGCATTACCGTATTTATCAAATGTAACTTTTATCTCCTAAAAGCGAACGTCCCTCGAGATGCATGTAGTTTCCAGCATCGCTGTCTGATAGCGCGCAGCTGTTTGGGGTCATGAGAACGGCCGTTTAGGCGCTAATGATGCAGATGTGTTTTCTCAAGGGTTTTTCACACACAACTTACTTACACCAATGCTGCTGCAGATTGAGCCACTGGTTAACCGCTAATGCTGTATTAACCAGTCCCATTTATTTACCAGTATCTGTGACCCTGGACCACAAAACCAGTCATAAGTGTCAAATTTGAAAAGTACCTCCCCTCCTGAGCAAAGCTGAATAAATAATATTTCCATTGATGTATGGTTTGTTATGATAGGATAATATTTGGCTGAGATACATCTTTAAAGTTGTTCAAATGAAGTTCTTAGCAATGCATATTACTAATAAAAAATTAAGTTTTGCTATATTTATGGTAGGAAACTTATAAAATATCTTCATGGATCATGATCTTTACATAATATCCTAGTGATTTTTGGCTTAAAAGAAAAATCTATAATTTTGACCCATACAATGTATTTTTGGCTATTGCTACAAATATACCCCAGCGACTTAACACTGCTTTTGTGCTCCAGGGTCACAATTCTCCATTTTGGGACCAGCTATTTCAACAGACATTTTCCAAATACGGCCAAATGTGTTATTAATTGACCTGTGCTGTTTCCCGAAAGCATCGTAAACCTAAGTTGATTGTTGCTCCATTGGTGATAATGGTTCTAGGAGCAACTTCGGCTTACAGTGCTTTTGGGAAACGCAGCCCAGGCTGTTAGATCATCTCAAAACGACTAAAGTTCAACTGTCCTTGCTGATATGGTTTCTCTCTAGGGCTGTGTCATAAACTGGCTTTATATCAGTCACCTGCTCTAAATATCACGGCCGTTAAACTAGCAGCTCAACATATGAGCGCCTGCCATTACAAACACACTGGATCGTCTCTTGTAAATCTGGATCAGCCAAAGTCCTCCCATGTGGGAATCAGTTTCTTGCTCAGGGCGTGGAAAAGAGTGGAGCACTGAAATAACTCATGGGCCTGACAGACTCAATGGAGTGTGCCGCTGTAAATCACTAACCTCCCAAACCAGTTCCCGAAGCGCCACGGAGTCAGAGCAACCTCTCTGCTGGTCCATTTTAACCTGGAAATATCTGGAGTTTGAAATCTGTGATTCCGTGTCTGGAATGTGCCAAAACTCAAAGTTCCAAATTCAAATTCCGAAAGGAAATGTCCTTAATCTTTTCAGAAATTGCTTTTTGTAAATGTTAACCTTTACAAAATGAGTGTTTGGGAAACTTTTAGTCATTTTCAGCCTTCTTCTAATTATGGGTGGTAATCTTTAATCCCCTCAGGATCCGATTCAGAACGATTCTTCCCCCCCCTTATTAATTAATTAGTTTACCGACTTGAGAATCTTAAAATCCTTATTTACATTTCCTTACATAAGAAATCAAGTAATTTTTTTTTATAATTACAAATTAAAAAAATTAATTAAAACAGATTTTGTTAAGAATTTTTAACTAATATAACTTAAAAACATGCAAGCAAGCAGCAAATAATAAAGAGGAGCATAGAAACATAACAAACAAAGAGTGCTTTCAGTATTTAAGATTATCTGAACGTTTTCCGTTCACGAACTGAGAGTGATTTTTCTTCATCTTTACTGATGTTTTTTACTATGACACCATAAGACAGCGGGAGATCTATTAAGCTGCATTCAAACACGGATCTGTTTTGAAATATAAGAAGTGATGTGGTTTGTCCTGTTTGTTTAATCCCTTAAGACATAACTGGCTGTGTTTACATTAATATTGTGTCATAAAACCGTTTTGAGACACAAGTGCATTAATCCACTTACACGGAGTCACGCAGAGCCGCATGCGCGAGCAGTCGACTCAAACAAAGCACGCGTCAGCATTTTAAATCAAAAGCAGCCTTCTGTTAGTGAGGTTCATATTTTACACACATATGTCCACTGCATTCCAAACCACAGAAATGATGACTTCGTAGAGCATTTGTAAGGAAAACACAGACGAGCGAGACCCCGTGAATGAAGCCCGTGACTGTCCTTGAAAATCACTTCAACCTTTCTGAACTTTATGAATATTATTTTACTGTGTGTGTGTGTGTGTGTGTGTGTCTCTGTGTGTGTCTCTCTCTGTGTGTGTGTGTCTCTCTCTGTGTGTGTGTGTGTGTGTGTGTGTCTCTCTCTGTGTGTGTGTGTGTGTGTGTGTCTCTCTCTGTGTGTGTGTGTGTGTGTGTGTGTGTGTGTGTGTGTGTGTGTGTGTCTCTCTCTGTGTTTGTGTGTGTGTGTGTCTCTCTCTCTGTGTGTGTGTCTCTCTCTCTCTGTGTGTGTGTGTGTGTGCGCCTCTCTGTGTGTGTGTGTGTGTGTGTGTCTCTGTGTGTGTCTCTCTCTGTGTGTGTGTGTGTGTGTCTCTCTCTGTGTGTGTGTGTGTGTGTGTGTGTGTGTGTCTCTCTCTCTGTGTGTGTGTGTGTCTCTCTCTGTGTGTGTGTGTGTGTCTCTCTCTCTCTGTGTGTGTGTGTGTGTCTCTCTCTCTGTGTGTGTGTGTGTGTGTGTTGTGTCTCTCTCTCTGTGTGTGTGCGCCTCTCTCTGTGTGTGTGTGTGTGTGTGTGTGTGTCTCTCTGTGTGTGTGTCTGTGTCTCTCTTGTGTGTGTGTGTGTGTGTGTGTGTGTGTCTCTGTGTGTGTGTGTGTGTGTGTTTCTCTGTGTGTGTGTGTCTCTCTGTGTGTGTGTGTGTGTGTGTGTGTGTGTGTCTCTCTCTGAGTGTGTGTGTGTGTCTCTGTGTGTGTGTGTGTCTCTGTCTCTGTGTGTGTGTCTCTGTCTCTGTGTGTGTGTGTGCGTGCGTGTGTGTGTGTGTGTGTGTGTGTGTGTGCGTGCGTGCATGTGTGAGGAATTGTAAGCAAGCACAATACGGGTGTTTCTAAAGCAAACTCTGCGTCATCGCACATCTGGTTAAAAACAAGCTCAGAATCGAATATGAAATTCTCAGAATCATTGGAGAGAGAATCACGATGCATCGATGGATCCTGGTTCCATCACTTTTGCTGTTCCTCTCATTCTAAACGTGTCAGAAAGGTGTTTTCTGGAATGTGCATTGAAGCCGCTCTCATGATTGTCTTCTGTGGTTGTGTGTGCTGGTCTGATCTGGTCAGACCTGTTGCGTCCCTCCCTCTCTTGTAATCTCGAATGCTTTGAGATGCAGTGAAGCGTGGGAACCGCTGCCGGCCATCTCACACCTGTTTGGGCTTGCCGTGTTGTGGTTCAGTTGAGCTCGGTGATTGTTTGCCTCCCTGAGCGACTGCGCTGAGACCTGGCACCTGCGTGAGCGAGTTCACCCACCTGACGAGTTCCTTCCCGCCAAGAGCTTTTCATCAACACCGCCAGATCCAAACCACCCAGAGTCACTCGCCACTGTTGTTTATCATACACAATTAAATTAACGCTTTTAGCAGTCAATAACTCACTGGAGAAAGCACACTGAACCATCATTTTCTTCCATCTTCTGTTGTTTATCATACAAATAAAAAATTAACGTTTTTAGCAGTCAATAACTCACTGGAAAAAGCACATTGAACCATCATTTTCTGTTGTTTTGGCTTTTAAAGCACACAATCTTGTCCATGTTTCATCGTCTAATTTCACTAGCTTCTACTGTGCAGTGGTAACACATTACAAGCTACACAAGTAACATAATCAGATTACTTTTTCCAAGTAACTAGTAAAGTAATGCATTACTTTTACATTAACAGTTATTTTAAAAAAAATAACACAAGGCGCATCCTTCCCCTATGAAAATTAACCATGGTTTTATTGTAGTAAAAGTATAGTAACCATGTTTTAACCAACCGTGCGTGTGGTGTGTGTGTGTGTGTGTGTGTGTGCGTGTGTGTCTGTGTGTGTGTGTGCGTTGATTACACAATTTGTGTAACCACAGTTTTACTACAAATACCATGGTTAAACTATGGTTAATATAGCAAAACCATAGTTAATTTGTGGTTACCATGGTTTAACTATAGCAACCATGTTTTTATTTGTTGTAAAACCATGGTTTATTTTCGTAAGCGTTCAGTCTGAGGCCTGTCAATTACACGTGTTGTTGTGAAAGGGCCTTTACAGTTTCCAAAAATATAACTATTGGGTTAATTGTTATTAAAAAATGAAGAAAAAAAACCAAGCATAGCTCAGGTGACAAAAAGTAATGCAAACGTATCATAAAAACTCTGAACCGATGTATATGCAAAGGCTATAGGACGTGTTTTTAGATGTGTTTATCGTACTTTACTAACTGTGCACGATTATATGTCTAGTTGCGTTGTTTCCCCGCCGTCTGTGATCTGAACAGCCTGTACCCACCGGAGGTCCATTGCTCTCTGACACGTACGTTAAACAAGCGCGCCATTGTCTAAACACGTCTCTGAATGTGTTCGGCCCGACCGCATTTAAAGCCCCACGTGCAGTGTTTACCACCGCGAGTGAGTCTCTGGCTGTAATTACGGCCGGCGCTGGCGTTTCATGCGTCCGCCAGGAGCATGAGCTCACCTTCCTGAAGTTTGCTGTGCTTTACGAGCTGCTGACCCGACTCGTGTTTGGACGTGAGATACAGAGCCAGCATTCCTGAGGACTTGCGTAAGAAAAGTGGAGCTGTTTCTCGTCTGCTCTTGGTTGTTATCATCAGTCGAAGAGCCTCTTTCGCTGCTGTTTATTTAAGATGCTGAACTCTGATATTAGAGATCTTCTCCAACCTCATGACCCTAGCAACCAATTGAACTTCCTAGAAACCACATAGCAATGCTTTAGAGCATGCATTTTCCTCAAAAAAAGATAAACAAGTTATGTCTTTTGGAAGGGGTGCAACCTTAATTATATAAATATTTCTAGAAAATATTATGAAAAATAAATATATAAAACATATGTACATTTTGTGTGGCTGCAAAAGCATGCAAATTATGTCTGGTGAGTGTCTCAAAAAAAGTGACATGATTTTCTCAGACATAATAAACACGTTTTTGTCTAGAACAGCATGCACAAAATAACAAGGACATTTATTAAGAAAATAAACAGACGGATCATGCAATCTTCTTTTTTCACCGCTGCTTGTTTATTCTGCTGGTCAGGGTTTGAAATAAACACTCTGTATGTTAATAAACATGCTTGTTATTAAAGTGTGCACTTCTGTAGAGTTTGTGTGTTCATAAACAATAACGTCCTGCTCTCTCTTCTCTCGCCTCCAGCAACCATGTCGGACGCCGACAAGTTCCTGTACGTGGACCGAAACCCGGTCAACAACCCGCTGGCGCAGGCCGACTGGGCCACCAAGAAGCTGGTGTGGGTGCCGTCGGAGCGGCTGGGGTTCGAGCCCAGCTCGGTGAAGGAGGAGCACGGCGATGAGGTGGTGGTGGAGCTGGCCGACTCGGGGAAGAAAGTGCGGGTCAACAAGGACGACATCCAGAAGATGAACCCGCCCAAGTTCAGCAAGGTGGAGGACATGGCCGAGCTCACCTGCCTGAACGAGGCGTCCGTGCTGCACAACCTGAAGGAGAGATACTACTCCGGCCTCATATACGTGAGTCTGAGCAAACACGCTTACCGAAGCTTAAACCTGAGACACCGGGCTCATGTGGTCTGATACAGTGAGAATATAGAGGAAAAATACAGCTCATTTTGTGCAGATGCTGGTGTTTATATGACCAAAAAGTTATGAAATTCTGATGATTGCAATGTAAATCAATGAGATCTTTATTACAGTGTAAAAGATGCGTACATAAAATGATCTAAATATCAGTCATCACTCTATAGCTTCAGTAATATGTGTCCCTGGAGCACAAAAGCAGTGTTAAGTCTCTGGGGTGTATTTGTTCCAATAGCCAAAAATACATTGTATGGATCTAAATGTTAAAAAAAAAATATATGCCAAAAATCACATTAAGTAAAAATTATGTTCCATGAAGATATTTTGTAAATTTACTACTGCAAACAATAGAAACTTAATTTTTGATTAGTAATATGCATTGCTAAGAACTTAATTTGAACAACTTTAAAGATGATTTTCTCAATATTTAGATTTTTTTGCACCCTCAGATTCCAGATTTACAAATATTGTCCGATCATAACAAACCATACATCAATGGAAATATTATGCAGCTTTCAGATGATATAGAAAAATGGACACTTATGACTGGTTTGTGGTCCAGGGTCCGATGAGATTTAAATGATCCAAACATATAATGTAATGCAATCCAATGATGATAATAAACGCTCCTCAGAAGATGTGAGATGAAGATCATTCCTCCGCTGAGGAACGGTGAAAGTAAAGGTTCTGGAAACAAACGCTCCTCAAAAGATCATGATGATCAGATTTGAGACGCGCTGATTTTATAAACAATGATTGGTGGAGAATCAAGTAAATCAAAGCTGCTTCTGTTCAGTAAGTGTTCATATGGACATATTACAAAAGTTAATATTATATTATTTTTAGATTTACTTGATACAAACAGAAGAGATTTGACAGCAAAGACGTGTGAAGCAGCAGCTGAAGGTGGACTTTTATACAATTATACCGTAGTAACTTTTGCGTGATTAAAATAACCTCTAAGCTATCAATCAGACAACAGAGGACATGGATTTAAGGTAAACGCCATTGCACACGGAGTCAAAAATGTTTGCACGTAAAAAAAAAAAAACACGTCACGCTTAAGGTCCTTGCATTTTGATATGCGTTTTTTTGTATTTGTAATCCTTTCCTATTAAAATGCATGCTACGGATGTGAAAACGCAGAAAATCGAACCCAATCCGAATGTGTTTTTTTTTTGTAGCGGACGAAAGTTTTGGAGGCAGTGTGTAAACGTGATTGACAGAACGTGAGGTCGTATTTATTTTTTAAAATAAATACATCCAGTGTGCAATGACCTTAACACACTGCCTCTGAAACTTTAGTTCGTCAAAAAAAAAAAAAAAAAACGTATCGGTTCGATTTTCTGCAGTTTCGCATTTTGATAGGAAAGGATTACGAATACAAAAAGACAGAAAAATGCATGTGAACATTTCGGACTGCGTGTGCAAGGACCTTAACACTTTATTTTAAAGTGCCCTTGTTACACACGTTACATGTCCTTACTATTATCATTACAATTAATGATGCATAATTACATGCAAGTAACCCTAACCATATAGTAAGTACATGTAGTTAATTAATATTACTCGGTACTTACGTGAATATTTACACCATAATAAGGACTTCTTAAAATAGTGTAACCAGAGTAGATAGTGTGTGAAATAGGTTTAACATTAAAGTTTTGATCATGTTGATCATTAGAAATGTGCACATTGAATATGATACAGTAGGATTATGTATACAGTAGGATTTATAGGGTTAATACTCCTAATCAGGACCTGGCATGCCACGATTCCTCAGTCACATCCTTTTGATTGTTTTCCAGG
>CM049821.1:4956367-4981367 GCA_027422435.1 Schizopygopsis pylzovi | reverse complement strand
CACACACACACACATCTACGCCATCACAGACACGGCCTACAGGAGCATGATGCAGGGTACACACACACACACACACACACACACACACACATCTACGCCATCACAGACACGGCCTACAGGAGCATGATGCAGGGTACACACACACACACACACACACACACACACACATCTACGCCATCACAGACACGGCCTACGGGAGCATGGTGCAGGGTACACACACACACATCTACGCCATCACAGACACGGCCTACAGGAGCATGATGCAGGGTACACACACACACACACACACACACACACACACACACACACACACTCGTCCCACAGGATGCTGAGTTTGAATGACAGGAAGAGGAATTGACTGAACTGCAGCTGAAAGTAATTTAGCAGTTACACAATAGTCATTTCATTAGTCCAGCACAGACAAAACAGAAATGCTTGCATCGTTAATTTAGACTAATTATGCATATTTATGTCCTAGAATATAAATAAACAATTGTCAGAGCAATACACAACCATGAAAACAGGATGCCTTTTTATATATGTATAAACCCACAAGAAAACACTTTTGCCAAATTATGCATTTAATTAGTCAGTTCTGTTAGTTTGAAAATAGTTACATTACAAATAAAGTGGAATCTATATGATAAATGCTATATGATACAATTATTTATTAACTATTTTAGGTTATCTAAAAGCTAAATTAAAATAATAAAATAAAAATGGTAAAAACTAGACACATCAGCTATATTACTTTAATTTTACTTTCTTAAATTCAAATTTGAATCTCAATTCTACTTCCTGTTTGTTACCTCGGTTCAAATTCTTTCTAAAAACTAATATGTACAAATAAGCCAGAGAAAAATTGAAATATGTTGTAATTTGCCATATCTACACGCCAAAACAAATTTCAAGAAAAATGAGGCTTAAAGTCCAAGATCCAATAGAAAAAAAGCAAACAAAATGAATTTAAGTTTGCTTGGTGTGTGTGGAATAAAATATTTTTGTGTTATTTTATTGTAAAGGTGCTAAAAACAACGATTTAATTCTGCTTTCTTATCTCCAAACTTGTATTGCAGTTTTATATTCTGTGTGTTACATCAACAAATCAGTATTTACAAATAGCCATGTTTTGTGACTAATAATATTTAGGAAATAATCGTCATTTAAAATCCACACGCTAAATCATAATGATAGAAACATGTGTTTGTTTGCTGCGTGGGTTCAACTTTATTCATCCAAATACATCTTGAATAATAAAAAACATCTTGATTTGATTGTGAGTGTTGCACAACCCCTCGTTAAGCGTGTTTTTCTGGTTGAGCGTTTGTCCCGTGGCGCCGGTTCAGAGACCCCCCCGTCAGGCTGTAATTCTCCTCTCAGACCTCCGCAGCGAGGCTCTGACCCGCTTTGGACGGAGCATTTTAAAGATGTTTTCCAAGAAATGCATCGCTCCGCTTCGGGCTTAGTGATGAAAGTTGACAAGCCTCTTCTGTTCAGCAAGGCTGCATTTATGCGATTACAATACTGTTAGAAATTGTCAAATGTTATTGTAATTTGAAAGAACTATGTAAATATATCATAAAATGTAATTTATTTCTGTGATCAAAGATGCATTTTAAGCATCATTTCTCCAGTCTTCAGTGTCACATGATCTTCAGAAATCAGTCTAATATGCTGATGTTCTGCTCAAGACACATTTATTATTATTAATGTTGAAGACATTTATTTTTTCAGGATTTTTTGATGAATAGAAAGGCATTTATTTGAAAAAAATTATCTTTTGTAACATTATTAATGTCACTTTTGGTCAATTTAATGCATCCTTGCTGAATAAAAGCATACATTTGTGAGATCTAAAAAGAACTGAATCTCTGAAACCCTTCAAAATATGTGATTTAATTTATAAAAGTGCGTTATTATGGTCTGGTCTTTTTATTTGCCGTTCAGCAAATGTAAGGGTTTATTAGTACGAGGGCCGTTATCTTGCTGTAGTTAAGGCGGCTCCCTCTCCAGTCACAGGAAGTCAGATATTGACTTCCTGTTTTGTGGTCTGAGCTCTTCCTGTTAAAGCTCAGAAGGGTTTGCTGCGAGCGAATGGGTGGTGCTTTACCGCCTGGAGGAGTTTATAGCTGCTCGGATAGTTAAACCAGCTAACCTACATCACAACGATCAACAAACGCTTTGAAGAAGATCAAAGTGATCTCAAACCTGATCAAAGCCTCCCGTCCTGTCTGTGTTCTTCTGAAGACATGATTGTTTTAATACTCGCAGACGTTTACATTACATCGATTATAAATCATGTTGAGGATTTTTACACCCTGCTTGTCAAATAAAACGTAAAGAATGAGATAAAAAAATAAATAAAATATTAATTTGACTTAAATCTAAGTAAAAAAAATGTATAAACATTATTTCTTTCCAAATAATTTCACTCAAAATAAATTTAATACATCCTTATTTTCAAATAAAAATGAATAAAATAAAGTAAAAATATGTATATAATAATAATAATAATAATAATAATAATAAAATAATTATTTTGTCAATTAATCTCTTGATACAGGAAAAAGTTTAAAAAATCCAAATAATGTAAATGTAAAAAAATAAATAATATATAAACAATTATAATTTCCTGCCAAATAATCTCACGAAAAATACATAACATATACAAATATTAAATAATTTAAATATGAAATAAAATCTATATAAATATTAAATAAAATATGAAACTAGTATTTCCTCATTCAAGATATATAAAATGCTTTCTGCTTTTCAAAATAAAAATGAATTAAATAAATGAAAATAAATCTAAGTAAAAATATGCATATAATATAAAAGTATTATTTTCTGTCACTTAATCTCTCGATACAGGAAACATGTAAAAATAAATCAAAATAATATCAATGTAAAAAAATATATATATATATATATATATTAATATGATTAATTAATACAATTATCATTTCCTGCCAAATAATCTCACTCAAAATACATTATATATATATATATATATATATATATATATATCCATACGTGCATGCATACAACATAAAAAAAAAAAAAATAAAAAAAAATCTATATAAATATAAAACTATTATTTAGTCACTCAATATATATATATATATATAGAATACACTCTGCTTTTGAAATAACTCACACGAATGAAATCAGTCAAACTAAATAAATGAAATAAAGCATCATCTGAAGTGAAAGTGTTTAATGCTGGTGTTTGTCTCCTCCCGCAGACCGCGAGGACCAATCGATCCTCTGCACGTGAGTCACGTGATCCCGCACGAGTGCACTTTATGATTTGATCATTAACGATGTGTGGATCGCTCAACTTCTCTGTGTGTTTGCATGTGTTCAGCGGCGAGTCTGGAGCCGGAAAGACCGAAAACACCAAGAAGGTCATTCAGTATCTGGCCCACGTGGCCTCGTCCCACAAAACCAAGAAAGACCAGGTTAGTTCAGTCTCCGAGCTGTTCTTCATGTACGCCAGCGGTCGTTCTCCACACGGCTTTCACATGGTCTTATCAGATCAGGCCGAGCCGAGCCGGAGGAATGCGTGTTGGGAGGGACTTAAACACATTTCACAAACAGCGTAATCCATTAGAGACACAGTGAGTCCTGCTTCAGGCCCGGGACAGCCCAGTCCAGTTTACCCCCCCCCAGACACGGCGCCGATGTCAGACATCCGGTGTAACGCTACAAGCATCACGTCAACCTCATGAACATGGAAATATCTCTTTTTCAGCTAATGTTCAGTGAAAAGAGGCGCTTAGCCTTCATTAAACTAAATTAAATCAAGCTAAATGTTTCGTTTTATATTAATGTATTTAAATTTATGCTTTATTATATTTATTTTTGCAAGCCTGTTTTGCATATTTCTGCATATAGTTTAAATCATATTTATTTATTTACTAGCATACATATTTCTGCATACTGTAAAATACATAAAAATTAAACTAAAATAGAAATGCATGCATTTATTTGTTTTTATACCGTGGGCTGTATTTCTGCATATCATTTCAATCAGATTTAAAATCTTATATTTAATCATTTATTTAATTGCATATTATAATACACATTAGATATTCTAAATATTTAAATCAAATATGAATTTATTTATGTTTAATACCTTGTTTTATACTTTAATTTATTTTAGCAATTTTTTATATATTTTGCAATGTATCAGAAATGTATGCATATTTCTGAATTAATCAGAAACCATTTTATTAGTTTATTTATTTATTTTACACTATTTTTTTTATTTTTGTACGTCGGTTGGGTCATATTTCTGAATGTAGTTTCGTTCAGATTTAAAACCTTATTTATTAATTGTATTAATAATTTTTAGCATACTTTTTGGCCTATTGTAATACACATTAAACATACATAAAAAATAGATACAATTCAGTTTTTAATGTTATATTTCGTAACAAGGTTGCAGAGTTCTTTGTCAAAATCAAGTCTAGTTTGCAACCAAATTTAGATTTGAAATGATAAATAACTCTCATGAAATGAATAATATTAATAATGTTTTCTCTGTACAACACCTCTGGTGAGTGGGTGGAGTGGTTGAGCTTGACTAGTGCAGGTTTGACATGACCTGTGGGTGTTTAGTGGGATTGGGTCCTGATGTTTCTGCCGCTGGATCTGCTCTTTGGCTGTAAGTTGATGGTTTGAGTGTTTTTCTCTTTGTATCAACAGAGCAGCTCGGTCCTGTCACATGTGAGTTACATCCCTCATCTCTCCATCTGTCTCTGTCCGTCTCGTTCACGTCTCGCCGTTATCTCTCCGCTGCTGGGGGACGGCCGAAGCCGAGCACAGCGAATCAGACACATGACACCGAGAACCAGACCGGCTCGTATTTCACCACAAAATCAACCGTTTGCATTACAAAAAAGGCTGGAAATGTGCTTGATTTGGTCAAAATCAACCGTTTGCATTACGAAAAAGGCTGGAAATGTGCTTGATTTGGTCAAAATCAACCGTTTGCATTACAAAAAGGCTGGAAATGTGCTTGATTTGGTCAAAATCAACCGTTTATATTACAAAATAGGCTGTAAATGTGCTTGATTTGGTCAAAATCAACCGTTTGCATTACAAAAAAGGCTGGAAATGTGCTTGATTTGGTCAAAATCAACCGTTTGCATTACAAAAAAAGGCTGGAAATGTGCTTGATTTGGTCAAAATCAACCGTTTGCATTACAAAAAAGGCTGGAAATGTGCTTGATTTGGTCAAAATCAACTGTTTGCATTACAAAAAGGCTGGAAATGTGCTTGATTTGGTCAAAATCAACCGTTTGCATTACAAAAAAGGCTGTAAATGTGCTTGATTTGGTCAAAATCAACCGTTTATATTACAAAAAAGGCTGGAAATGTGCTTGATTTGGTCAAAATCAACCGTTTATATTACAAAAAAAGGCTGGAAATGTGCTTGATTTGGTCAAAATCAACCGTTTATATTACAAAAAAGGCTGGAAATGTGCTTGATTTGGTCAAAATCAACCGTTTGCATTACAAAAAAGGCTGGAAATGTGCTTGATTTGGTCAAAATCAACCGTTTGCATTTCAAAAAAGGCTGGAAATGTGCTTGATTTGGTCAAAATCAACCGTTTATATTACAAAAAAGGCTGGAAATGTGCTTGATTTGGTCAAAATCAACC
Organism: Schizopygopsis pylzovi; assembly: GCA_027422435.1. NCBI lineage: Eukaryota > Metazoa > Chordata > Actinopteri > Cypriniformes > Cyprinidae > Schizopygopsis > Schizopygopsis pylzovi. Next base: position 4,975,698 of record CM049821.1, on the reverse strand, counting down.
GTTTGCATTAAAAAAAAGGCTGGAAATGTGCTTGATTTGGTCAAAATCAACCGTTTATATTACAAAAAAGGCTGGAAATGTGCTTGATTTGGTCAAAATCAACCGTTTATATTACAAAAAAGGCTGGAAATGTGCTTGATTTGGTCAAAATCAACCGTTTGCATTACAAAAAGGCTGGAAATGTGCTTGATTTGGTCAAAATCAACCGTTTATATTACAAAAAAAGGCTGGAAATGTGCTTGATTTGGTCAAAATCAACCGTTTATATTAAACAAAAAGACTGGAAATGTGCTTGATTTGGTCAAAATCAACCGTTTGCATTAAACAAAAAGACTGGAAATGTGCTTGATTTGGCCAAAATCAACCGTTAATATTACAAAAAAGGCTGGAAATGTGCTTGATTTGGTCAAAATCAACCGTTTGCATTACAAAAAAGGCTGGAAATGTGCTTGATTTGGTCAAAATCAACCGTTTATATTACAAAAAGGCTGGAAATGTGCTTGATTTGGTCAAAATCAACCGTTTGCATTACAAAAAAGGCTGTAAATGTGCTTGATTTGGTCAAAATCAACCGTTTGCATTACAAAAAAGGCTGGAAATGTGCTTGATTTGGTCAAAATCAACCGTTTGCATTAAAAAAAGTCTGGAAATGTGCTTGATTTGGTCAAAATCAACAGTTTGCATTAAAAAAAGGCTGGAAATGTGCTTGATTTGGTCAAAATCAACAGTTTGCATTAAAAAAAGGCTGGAAATGTGCTTGATTTGGTCAAAATCAACCGTTTGCATTAAAAAAAAGCTGTAAATGTGCTTGATTTGGTCAAAATCAATCGTTTGCATTACAAAAAGGCTGGAAATGTGCTTGATTTGGTTAAAATCAACCGTTTGCATTAAAAAAAGGCTGGAAATGTGCTTGATTTGGTCAAAATCAAGCGTTTGCATTACAAAAAAAGGCTGGAAATGTGCTTGATTTGGTCAAAATCAACCGTTTGCATTACAAAAAAGGCTGGAAATGTGCTTGATTTGGTCAAAATCAACCGTTTGCATTACAAAAAAGGCTGGAAATGTGCTTGATTTGGTCAAAATCAACAGTTTGCATTACAAAAAGGTTGGAAATGTGCTTGATTTGGTCAAAATCAAGCGTTTGCATTCCAAAAAAAGGCTGGAAATGTGCTTGATTTGGTCAAAATCAACAGTTTGCATTAAAAAAAGGCTGGAAATGTGCTTGATTTGGTCAAAATCAACAGTTTGCATTAAAAAAGGCTGGAAATGTGCTTGATTTGGTCAAAATCAACAGTTTGCATTAAAAAAAGGCTGGAAATGTGCTTGATTTGGTCAAAATCAACAGTTTGCATTAAAAAAAGGCTGGAAATGTGCTTGATTTGGTCAAAATCAACAGTTTGCATTAAAAAAAGGCTGGAAATGTGCTTGATTTGGTCAAAATCAACAGTTTGCATTAAAAAAAGGCTGGAAATGTGCTTGATTTGGTCAAAATCAACCGTTTATATTACAAAAAAAGGCTGGAAATGTGCTTGATTTGGTCAAAATCAACAGTTTGCATTACAAAAAGGCTGGAAATGTGCTTGATTTGGTCAAAATCAACCGTTTATATTACAAAAAAAGGCTGGAAATGTGCTTGATTTGGTCAAAATCAACCGTTTGCATTACAAAAAAGGCTGGAAATCTGCTTGATTTGGTCAAAATCAACCGTTTGCATTACAAAAAGGCTGGAAATGTGCTTGATTTGGTCAAAATCAACCGTTTGCATTAAAAAAAAAGGCTGGAAATGTGCTTGATTTGGTCAAAATCAACCGTTTGCATTACAAAAAGGCTGGAAATGTGCTTGATTTGGTCAAAATCAACTGTTTGCATTACAAATAGGCTGTAAATGTGCTTGATTTGGTCAAAATCAACCGTTTGCATTACAAAAAAGGCTGGAAATGTGCTTGATTTGGTCAAAATCAACCGTTTGCATTAAAAAAAGGCTGGAAATGTGCTTGATTTGGTCAAAATCAACCGTTTGCATTACAAAAAAAGGCTGGAAATGTGCTTGATTTGGTCAAAATGCACAAAGAAATGCTTGAATGGCTCATTTAGTTTTAAAGCAGTTTGTTTGGGGTTAAATATGATCTGAGATTTGCCAAGAAAGATTGTGCAAATGGAGATTCATGTGATCGTTAGGGCTGGGTATTGAGAAATATAACGCTTTAATTCGATTCAATATTAATTCATTTGGATATGCAGGCAACTCGGTACAGCACAAGTCATTTGTTTTATTTTTTAAGGAAGAAATATTTCAATGAATGCTGAAAACTATACAATAAACCATGTGGTTGCTATATTAAAGTGATTTAATGTCTATTTATTTGAATAACTTTCCAAAGATATGATTTCTACTCCAGTTTGTTGTTTAAATATAAACATTTAAACCGTTTATACATGTCATCAGTTTTCACGAGGGATTTATTCAAGCGTGCTATATACCAAACATGATAAGAAAACAAATCTATAATTGCTATGTAATCAAATTCTCCTTTCTGGAGGTCATTTGTCCAGCTAACGATCGATGAACGTCGTTCCCGAGGTAAACGTGGCATTGTTCACGAGTGGTTTTATTGCCGTTGTAACACCGATCGATCGATTGATTGAGACGTGATTGATTTGAGGGAGCTGTAACACGTCTGGTCATAGCTTCTGATGTTCATTCATGTTTATTGGTGTAGTAACCGGCAGTCAGAGGAAGAGATGATCGGCTGACCCGAGGCTCATAACCGTCGCAGCAGATTAAAGAGACACAACTGCTTGGATTGCGTGATATAACTGAGAGAATTTAATTTTGATTGTGATTTATTGGATGGAAAGCGTGTATAATTGTGTCCCTGGAGCACAAAAGCAGTGTTAAGTCGCTGGGGTTTATTTGTAGCAATAACCAAAAATACATTTTATGGGTCAAAATTATACATTTTTCTTTTATGTCAAAAATCATTAGGATATTAAAATCATGTTCCATGAAGATATTTAGTACATTTCTTACCGTAAATATATCAACTTAATTTTTCATCAGTAATATGCATTGCTAAGAACTTCATTTGAACAACTTTAAAGATGATTTTCTCAATATTTAGATTTTTTTGCACCCTCAGATTCCAGATTTACAAATATTATCCGATCATAACAAACCGTACATCAATGGAAATATTACTAATTCAGCTTCCAGATGATGTATAAATCTCAATTTTGCAAAGTTGACACTTATGTTTGGTTTTGTGGTCCAGGGTCACACTTCAAACAGAAACAGCACAGATCGATTCTCGGGATTTAATTATCGAAATGGTTTCATCAAAACGAGAAAGTCCTATATTGTCCTCGCAGCTTTAGTGATCATGTGATGCTCGTGTCTCGGTCTCATGTGTCTGAATACCACGGTGAATCTGTCTGTACTGTGTTTCTGCGCTCAGGGGTTGTGGATCTGGTCTCTGCTGTTTGAATTAAAGTTGTGTGTGTGTGTGTGTGTGTGTGCCAAAGAAAGGAGCGCAAGCCTCCCGCGGCGGGAGCGAGGAGGTCTGCTCACACTGCTGGGATGTTCTGGTTTAACGAGCCTCGCTTTACAGAGAGCTCATGTGAAACGCTTCGGGGGGGAGCTGCGGGGAAACTCATGATTACATGATTTGAACAAGATGCCGATCGAGTTAAACTCAGCATGTGGGAAATATTTTCTACTTTGTGAAAATGCTTTTGTAGGTGGAGAATGTTCCAGTGATGTCATGGGTGGGTGGAGTTTAATTCATGTAAATGAGATTATCAAGCTCCGCCCACTAGAAGCGCATCCACCTAGAAAATTTTAGCTCTGGCTCAAATGAACAATTTACATGGGTTTAATTAACATTGGAGTATTTAGACATTTTTATCTAAAGAATGACTATGAACTTAACATTTCTGCTTTTAAACCCTGTTCGAAGTGTTTAGATTCACATTCATTTACACACTTCAGCCGCAAGGTAATGTGACTTTGAGAGGCAGTGTCAGTTAATATAGCATTACAGTTCTTTATTAATTTGTTACATTTTTAGTAATTTTGTGAGTAATTTGTATTATTTTTTTGTTTATTTAGTAGTTTTTTTATATATGTCTATATAGTGTTATTTGTTATTTTTTTAATTTTGCAATTTTTTATATGCCTATATAGTGTTAATTATAATTTTTTTTATTTTGCAGTTTTTATATATGCCTATATAGTGTTATATATATATTTGTTTTGTTTTTTTACAGTTTTTTTTATATATGCCTATATAGTGTTATTTATATTTTTTTTTTTTAGCAATTTTTTTATATGCCTATATAGTGTTACTTATAATTTTTTTAATTTAGCAGTTTTTATATATGCCTATATAGTGTTATTTTTTTATTTTAATTTAGCAATTTTTTTTATATGACTATATTGTTTTGTTTTTTATTTTATTTTTGCTATTTTTTTATATGCCTATATATATATTTTTTTATTTTATTTATTTTTTGCAATTTTTTTTATGCCTATATAGTGTTATTTTAATTGTATTTTTGTGCAATTTTTAATATGCATATAGTGTTTTTTTTTTTGCTGTTTTTAATATGCATATAGTGTTTTTTTTTTGCTGTTTTTAATATGCATATAGTGTTTTTTTTTGCTGTTTTTAATATGCATATAGTGTTTTTTTTTTTGCTGTTTTTAATATACATATAGTGTTTTTTTTTTTGCTGTTTTTAATATGCATATAGTGTTTTTTTTTTTGCTGTTTTTAATATGCATATAGTGTTTTTTTTTAGCCGTTTCTTTATATGCCGATATTGTTATTTGTATATATTTTTTATTTTGCAATTTTTTTATATGCATATATAGTGTTATATAATTTTTTTTTATTTTGCTATTTTTTTATATGCCTATAGTGTTATTTTAATTTTTTGTTTAATTTTGCAGGTTTTTTTATATGCCTATATTATATTTTTTTTAATTTATATATATTTTTTTTTTATAATGTTATTTTACATTTTTGTCTATATATATGTATTTAGTCAGTTTGAGTTATTTTAGTACTTTAACTTAGAAATGTTGTCTTGGAAACTACCTGAAATAAAATAATTTTTAAATTTGATTTAATTTCAAATAGCGAAAGTGTGGTTTAGTTTTAGTTGACGACACTAACTCTGGCTACAGATGCTGCATAGAGTTGAACACTGAATCATGATCATTGTGTTGGAGTGAGATGAGTCAAATGAAAGGGTGGTGTGGTGTTTTGGGAGGTGACGGGTCGCTCACTTTGCTGGTGTTTTGGGATGAGGTATCAGAACGTGCTTATCTCTGTGTGTTTATTTCAGCTTATTTGCTCTTCTGTGTGCACAAAGCTTGTGATGTTGTGCTTAAAGGGACCCCCGGGTATTAAGACATGTATAGCTTAATATAACATAAATGATGTCTCTTATTTAAACATGTAGTAGAAAACCCATGAAAGATGTTATTTAAAAAATCAACATCGTTTTTGGACTATGGGGGGGGCATTATTTATGTGCACCGTGCATTCTGCGTCGATGACAGTCACTCGGTGAGCTACTGGCGCTTATTTCTATAGCCTTTGACTTTTTACCGAAACACAACTCAGAAAATAAAACACTGATACGATACCACATTGTGTGGCTTTTGGTTGTAATTTTCAGTCGAAGGGCAACAAGAGAAGCAATGCAAGACTTTCCTAGCGATAAGAAGAGGAGAAAAGAGATGCCTGTGGACGAATAAAACTACCTAAAGACCCGCTTTAGCCCTGATGCCTTCGAGTCTTTTAGTAGAGCACAGGTCCTGACAGAGCTTACACACGCCTGAGATAAGAAGCGTTAGATGCCATCTGTTAGGATGAAAACGCCGCGGCCGCTAGAGGAGTTTCTCAGCACGGGTCTTACTCCATATCAGAGACGTTTAGATGATCGATGGTATAGCATTTGGTTTAAACCTATATCCATCACCACCTGTAAGCTCTTCAGTAGCTGTGGTCATCATATCAGTGTTTTATTTTCCCAGTTGTCTATTTCGAGATGTGTTGTGGTAAAAATAGCAACATGTAGCGCTCTAGCTCACCGAGTGCAACCATTTTACGTCATCAGAATAATGGCGCCCCCCCCCATAGTCCAAAATATGTATAAAACGATGTGATTTTGATGGGTTTTCTACTACATATTTCAGTAAGAGACATCATTTGGGTTATATTAAACCATGCACGTCTTAATACCCAGGGATGCCTTTAAGAGCTCCTCCACACGATCGGCTGGTCGCCGTGCTTCGTTTGAGCTGATCTCAGTCGTGGACTGGTGTGTTTTTGAGCGCAGGGTGAGCTGGAGAAGCAGCTGCTGCAGGCCAATCCCATCCTCGAAGCCTTCGGCAACGCCAAGACCGTCAAGAACGACAACTCTTCCCGATTCGTAAGACTCTTCTTCAAGGGGACATTTGACGCGTTAGTCTGGCTGTTCGTGCTTGTGATTCATCTTTGGTCTTTTCTGTGTTTCAGGGCAAGTTCATCAGAATCAACTTTGACGTTAACGGGTACATCGTCGGAGCCAATATTGAAACCTGTATCTTTATGAGCTAGTTAATATGACCTGGTTTAAAAGAAAAATGAGCTTTTTCTATTGAAATAGTTAGTCATTATCATTCTGATTACGTAATTATGGCTTATTTGTATATTTATTTGCATATTTTTGGTTACGTTTATTGGAGGATTTACCGACCACAACTAGAGCGTGATCTGTTTTTAATAACCACTCGTGAATCTGTGAAAATGCCACGGTGTAAATATGTGGGGGGGGGGTTGTGACATAAGAAATGGCAAGGCAGATAAACAAGTTACATTACTATTTTTAAATTAAGTACAAATATGAACGTTTATTTTTTTTACCACAAAAAAGCCAAAACACAGTTAATAATAATAAAAGGGAAATACAAATGTTAAAATAAAAATATAGAAATTATATTTTTCTTAATCACTGCTTGAAAAACAAAAACAATAAAAAAACTAAAAACACAACTAATAATAATAATAATAAAATGAAATGCAGATAAATAATTTGTATTAATTTTTAAATGAACAAAAATTAATGTATAATTTTTCTTAACCACTCAAAGTATAAAAAGACTAAACTAAAACCAAAGTTACTAATAAAATTAACTAGAAATTAGCTATTTTTGTTTCTATTTTAAAAATAATAAGGAATTGTGAGAATCCCATAATCACTCCAGTTTAAAAATACACACAAAAAAGTAAACAGAAATTCAGATCAACAATTTCTTACTATTTTTTTAAATGAATGGATGGAGATGCTGAATTATTATTATTATTTATTTTTTTTTTATATATTTTATTTTTAACATTTATATAGTTTCTTATTCACCCCCAGTTAATCTGTTGTTCTGACTTTTTGACATTTGTAATAATTTAATTTGTAATAAATGCTAAAAGAATTGATTGTTTCTGTGACTGTACACAGAGCATAGATGATGCACATAATTAGTGATGCACAAATCGAGACTGGTTAATAAAGGCCCAGGCTGTTAAAAGCCTTCAGGTGAATATTCGTGCATGTCTCCTTGACTCTGACCATCAGACCTGTTGGAAAAGTCCCGCGCGATCCGTCAAGCTAAAGAAGAAAGAACCTTCCACATGTTCTACTACATGCTGACCGGTGCAGGAGACAAAGTGCGCTGTGAGTGTCCTTCACTGCTTTCATACAGGAGTTTTGACTGTTTTAAATGCTTATGAATTACTGAAATCTTAAGAATAGTAGGATGAGGCATTTATGTTTATAGATGATTTGATCAGTTTCTTCATTCATCAGCTGAACTCTGTCTGGAGGGCTACAATAAGTACCGGTTCCTGTCCAATGGGAACGTGACGATCCCGGGACAGCAGGACCGAGACATGTACCTGGAGACCGTGGAGGCCATGAGGATCATGGGATTCTCTGAGGAAGAACATATCGGTGATCACATACTGCCGTTTTCAAACATCACCGTATTATATGCAGCATGTTTGGGTTTTTTATATGTGTGTGTCGCCCCCTGCAGGCCTGTTGAGGGTCATGTCGTCTGTGCTACAGCTGGGTAATATGTCCTTTAAGAAGGAGCGTCACTCGGACCAGGCCTCCATGCCTGATGACACAGGTAAACACATCTCTATGGCTTTACAAACACGTCCATCAGGCCTTGTGCTGATAATCTGTAGCTGTATTATCACCATACAATTAGCAGGTGGTTTTACATGGTATCTAAAACTGGTCATTAGCTGCTCCAAACTGGCCACAAATAGTCATTAGCTGGTCCAAAGTGGTTATTAACTGCTACAAGCTGACCAAACATTTCATTAACTGGTCCAACTCTTCTAAAATGGTAATTTGCTGGTCCAAAATGATCAAAAAGGATAATTAGCCGTGACCAAACTGGTCAGATATGGTCATTGGCTGTCCAAACTGGCCAACAATAGTCACTAGTCGGTCTAGATGGACAAAAATGATTATTACCTGTTTAAAACGGTCATTAGCTGGTCCAAACTGGTAAAATGGTCATTAGCCAGTCCAAACTGGTCAAAAATTGTCATTTACTGGTCATAAATGGATATTAGCTGGGCCAAGATAGCCAAAAATAGTCATTTGCTGGACCAAACTGGTCCAAAAAGGGTTATTAGCTTGTCCAAGATAGCCAAAAATGGTAATTTGCTGGTCCAAACTCATTGAAAATAATCATTAGCTGGTCCAAGGAATAGTCATTGGTTTGGTCAAAAATGGTTATTAATTGCTACATGCTGAAAAAGCTTGAAATATGGTTGTTAGCTGACCAAAAATGTCATTAGCCTGCCCAAACTGGTTAAAATGTGTAATTTTGTTGTCCAAACTCATTGAAAATGATCATTAGCTGGTCTAACTGGTGGTCGAAAATGGTCATTAACTACTACAAGTTGGCCATTAGCTGTTCCAGCTAGTCAATAATAGAAATTAGCTGGTCCAAACTGGTTGAAAATTATAATTAGCTGGTATAACTGATCAAAAATGGTTATTAGCTGGTCAAAACTGGTAATTAGCTGGTCCCAAGTAGTCGAAAATTGTCATTAGTTGGTCCAAACCGCTCTGAATGGTTAATTAGCCATTCAGAAATTTCTAAACAACTTTTCCTTCACTTTTCCAGCTGCCCAGAAGGTGTGCCATCTAATGGGCATGAACGTGGCCGATTTCGCACGTGCCATCCTCTCGCCCCGGATCAAAGTGGGCCGTGACTACGTGCAGAAGGCCCAGACCCAGGAGCAGGCCGAGTTTGCGGTGGAGGCTCTGGCCAAAGCCACGTACGAGAGGATGTTTCGCTGGCTGGTGCTGCGCATCAACAAAGCTCTGGATAAGACCAAGCGTCAGGGCGCCTCCTTCATCGGCATCCTGGACATCGCCGGCTTTGAGATCTTCGAGGTACAGCAGAATCTTTCAACCTCAACGGTGCTTACAGTGGGATTACCCACAATTCCTTGCAGTAACCGTGTTTCCGTTCCTCTCCGCAGCTGAACTCGTTTGAGCAGATGTGCATTAACTACACTAACGAGAAGCTCCAGCAGCTGTTCAACCACACCATGTTCATCCTGGAGCAGGAGGAGTACCAGCGCGAGGGCATCGAGTGGAGCTTCATCGACTTCGGCCTTGACCTGCAGCCCTGCATCGACCTCATCGAGAAACCCGTAAGTGTCTCTCCACCAGTCGTGCGACTCCTAGAACAATCACGTGACTTTTAGTTGAGCTGTTTCCGTGTTTAAGAATTGAGAACTTAAAAATCCGTTATTTAAAAAATACTAAACCCGGTTTGATTTACATGATGTCCTCATGATCTTCTGCTGATGTAGATACTAGCAGGTCAAAGCTGCTCCAAGCTGGTTTAGATGTTTGGTTAGCTAAACTACCTGCCAATGGGGTACATTAACCTGGTACATCATCCTAGACAAACTAGTTAGAACAGGTAAAGAAGGTAAACCAATAACTGTTATTATTTCTGAAAGACTCGCGTAACTTTTAGTATCACCTTTAATAGAACAGTTTTCATGTGTAGATATTAGTCAGCTCCTGATGTTTAAGTTTGGGAATCAAGAACTTGGAATACATTATTTAGAAAATACTAAATTCAGTTTGATTCCATGGTTTCATGATATTTTCAAACTGGCCAAAAATTGCCATTAGCTGTTCCAAGTTAGTCAAAAAAGGTAATTAGATGGTCCAAACTGGCTGAAAATGGTTATTAGCTGGACCAAATTTGTCTAAAATGGTCATTAGCTGGTCTAAACTGCATATTGCCAAACTGCTGGTTATTAGCTGGTCATAAATGAGCATTACCTGCTCCAAACTGGCCAAAAATAGCCATTAAGAGATCCATTCTGGTAAAAAAATGGTAATTAACTGCTCCAAGTTGGCCAAAAATTATCATTAGCTGGTCCAATCTGGTCAAAAATGGTTATTAGCAGACCAAAGTGGTCATTAGCCGGTCAAAAATGGATATTAGCTGGACCAAAGTGGTCATTAGCCGGTCTAAACTGGTCAAAAATGGATATTAGCTGGACCAAAGTGGTCATTAGCTGGTTTAAACTGGTCAAAAATGGATATTAGCTGGACCAAAGTGGTCATTAGCTGGTCTAAACTGGTCAAAATGGATATTAGCTGGACCAAAGTGGTCATTAGCTGGTTTAAACTGGTCAAAAATGGATATTAGCTGGACCAAAGTGGTCATTAGCTGGTCTAAACTGGTCAAAATGGATATTAGCTGGACCAAAGTGGTCATTAGCTGGTCTAAACTGGTCAAAAATGGATATTAGCTGGATCAAAGTGGTTATTAGCTGGTCTAAACTGGTCAAAAATGGATATTAGCTGGACCAAAGGGGTTATTAGCTGGTCTAAACTGGTCAATAATGGATATTAGCTGGACCAAAGTGGACATTAGCTGGTCTAAACTGGTTATAAATGGTCATTAGCTGGACCAAAGTGGTCATTAGCTGGTCTAAACTGGTCAAAAATGGATATTAGCTGGACCAAAGTGGTCATTAGCTGGTCTAAACTGGTCAAAAATGGATATTAGCTGGACCAAAGTGGTTATTAGCTGGTCTAAACTGGTCAAAAATGGATATTAGCTGGACCAAAGTGGTTATTAGCTGGTCTAAACTGGTCAATAATGGATATTAGCTGGACCAAAGTGGACATTAGCTGGTCTAAACTGGTTATAAATGGTTATTAGCTGGACCAAAGTGGTCATTAGCTGGTCTAAACTGGTCAAAATGGATATTAGCTGGACCAAAGTGGTCATTAGCTGGTCTAAACTGGTCAAAATGGATATTAGCTGGACCAAAGTGGACATTAGCTGGTCTAAACTGGTTATAAATGGTTATTAGCTGGACCAAAGTGGACATTAGCTGGTCTAAACTGGTTATAAATGGTTATTAGCTGGACCAAAGTGGTCATTAGCTGGTCTAAACTGGTCAAAAATGGTTATTAGTTGGTCCAAACTTATCGCAAATTGTTTTTAGCTAGTCTAAATGATCATTGTCTGCTTCCAGCATGTCAAAAGGGTCACCAATCTTCTCCTAGAATGATCACATGGCCTTTTAATGTAGCTGTTTTCATGTGTAGGTATTACTCCGATCCTGAGGTGTAAAATTGGGATACATTATTTTAAAAATACTAAGTCCAGTTTGATTTCCTGATCGTCCTGATGTAGATGGGTCACCAATTCAAGACTTTGTTTGAATGTGATCGGTGTTGTGTGTTTCCAGACGAGTCCTCCAGGAATCCTGGCTCTCCTAGACGAGGAGTGCTGGTTCCCCAAAGCCACGGACAAGAGCTTCGTGGAGAAGGTCCTGCAGGAGCAGGGGACGCACCCCAAATTCCACAAACCCAAGAAACTGAAGGACGAGGCGGACTTTTGCATCATCCACTACGCTGGAAAGGTGTTGACGTGCTCCTTGGCTAAACCAATGTGTGATTTCATGACCTCATTTGGGAATTTGAAACATCTGCGATTGTGTTTCTCAGGTGGATTATAAGGCGGATTCGTGGCTGATGAAGAACATGGACCCGCTGAACGATAACGTGGCCTCTTTGCTCAATCAGTCCACCAACAAGTTTGTTTCAGAGCTGTGGAAGGACGGTGAGTCGATAGATCACGTTCAGTCAGCTCTTAAATGAATGTTAAAGCAGCAGGTCGTGGAGAAGATCTATAAATGATGAAGACATGTAGCTCTCAGAATGACGTGAAGCTTTTAAACTGAACAAAGGGGAATAATGACTAATGATGAATTTACACCTGGTGACTTTTTCATGCCAAAATGGGTGGAAACTCACTGGAATCATTTTCTTTTGCTGGTGTTTGGTCCTCTGTTTCTTCTCCTCTCCTCTCCATCCATCTATCCATCCGTCCATCCCTTGTTTCACGTCCTCCTGTATGTCCGTCTCTCTCTCTCAGAGGTCCAGAACTGTCAAAGAGCTTATTTCTATGAGCGTTTTCCTTTCCTTCATTTAGAGCCAGGTGACATCTTTGTTTCTCTCTCTCTCTCGTGATGTTCTCTTCCTCCTCCATCTCCATCAGCTGTCCTGCGTGACTGTGTTTCTCCGAGGTGTTGAGCTATGTCTCTGATATTTCTGCTGTCTCTCCTCTCTGTGTAATATAGTGTGCTTTGGCGCCTCCGCTGCTGATGTGTGGTACTGCAGAAATGGGTATAAACTGCATGGGTTTGGTTCTGTTCTCACCAGTGAAACATGACCACAGTATGCAGTCACACACACTCACAGGGTCCAAAATTCACTAAACATCACAATGGCAGATGTATAAAAAATGGGGGATTATATCCTGGAAAAATATTTATTTTTGCTCCATGAAAATAATAATTATTTAGCTATATTTTCAGCATTGTACGTTAACTGTCTATATACACGACGGCTCAAAAGGTTGGGATCAGTAAGTCTTTTAATATTTTTTAAAGAAGCTCTTATGCTCTTCAAGACTGCATTTATTTGATCAAAAATACAGAAATAAAACAATAATACTGTAAAATGTTATTACAATATAAAATAATGGTTTTTTATTTTAATATACTGTAAAATGTAATTTATTCCTGTGAACAAAGCTGTATTTTCAGCATCATTATTCCAGTCTTCAGTGTCAAATGATCTTCAGAAATCATTAATATGCTGATTTATTATTAGAATTATCAATGTTGGAAACTATTTTTTGGAACCTGTGATTCTTTTTTTTTTTTTTTTTTTTTTTAGGATTCTTTGATGAATGACAAGTTAACAAATTTTATTCAAAATATAAATATTTTCTAATGGTGTAAATCTATGCTATGACTTTTTATTAATTTAACACATCCTTGGTGAATAAAAGTATTAATTTCTTTCAAAAAGAAAGAATAAAAATGTTCTGACCCCAAACTTTTGAACGTTGGCGTATATTGTTAGAAAAGATTTATATTTTAAATAAATGCTGTTCTTTTTAACATTCTATTCATCAAAGAATCCTGAAAATATCACAGGTTCCAAAACAATATGAAGCAGCAAAACCGTTTCCAGCACTGATAATAAATCAGTATATTATTATGATTTCTGAAGATCATGTGACTCTGAAGACTGGAGGAATGATGCTGAAAATACAGCTTTGATCACAGAAATAAATAACATTTTTAATGTATATTAACATCGAAGAACGTTGTTTTACATCGTAATAATATTTCACATTATACAAATATTTGATCAAATAAATGCAGTCTTGATGAGCATTAGAAACTTATTGAAATACATTAAAAATCGTACTGAGCCCAAACCTTTGAGCAGCAGTGTAAGTAAATAATAATAATACAAAAATATATAAATTTAGTCTGTATTTCTATTTTTCCAGTTAGTTATTCTACTTTCAATTGGTTCCTTTCGTTTAGTTTTTCAATCTAATATTTGAATATAAATTTATTTCATCTTTCAATTAAAATATGGATTAAAAAACTAGTACTAGTCTGCTGTTCATACATTGATAAATTGAAACAAATTAAAAATGTACATTTTCAGTCTTTTTTGTGCTTATTGAGTCTCATTCATGAAGCACGAGCAGAATTAATTGTTCTGAAATCTGTGTCATTCAATTCTACTTGTGTTTTAATGAATGAGTGATTTATTTTGGACCCTTGAACACACACACACACACACACACACACACACACGTACGTCTCACCTGCACTGCATTGATTTGGATCATTTTCCCATGTGCCCCCCCCCCACTCTTCACCAGCATCGTGTGTGTCTGTGGTTTGTCACCAGTGCTGACGTGTGTTTGCCCCACTGAACTGTGGGTAGTCTTCACATCATGAGCAGACTGCATGCCTGAGACGAAGCTCTTACAGTGTCATGACTCTGCTGTCTCTCTCTGTGTCTGTCTGTCTCTCAGTGGACCGTATCGTGGGTCTGGATAAGGTGGCCGGCATGTCGGAGCTGCCCGGTGCGTTTAAGACCCGTAAGGGAATGTTCCGGACCGTCGGGCAGCTCTATAAAGAGCAGCTGTCCAAACTCATGGCCACGCTCAGAAACACCAACCCCAACTTCGTCCGCTGCATCATTCCCAACCACGAGAAAAAGGTACCAACTGATATAACAATATAGGTACTGGCATCGGTTTCATGTTAACATTGGACACTCCCACTTTGGGCTTAAATCGTCCTGAATTCATCGTAAGCCTTTGCATGTTGTGTCTCTGTCCATCTCAGGCGGGTAAGCTGGACCCTCACCTGGTTCTGGATCAGCTCCGGTGTAACGGTGTGCTGGAGGGAATCCGTATCTGCAGACAGGGTTTCCCCAACCGCATCGTCTTCCAGGAGTTCAGACAGAGGTATCGGAGCGGTTCAATAAATCAGTCCTCAGGAACAAACTCATTAATTATTCCTCTTAAGAGTCTTATTCTCTTAATCTATCTTAACTTTATTGTCCCCCAAGAGGGAAATTGCACTTGTACTGCACTTATTTGACACACACAACATAACAAACATAGTCAAATTATATTATATGTACACAAAAAATAAACCAGATAAGATAACCTCTGTTGTTGAGATATGTGATGGGTGAAGGAATCGGGCTTCTTCCAAAGCGGGCCCTCCTACACCTCATAGCCCTAAACCTGCGCCCCGAGGACAGTGGGGCTAAACACTCATCAGTGGATGTGTGGAGTCCTGTTCTATTGAAACGTGTAATAGCTCTGTTATTGAGTTCAGTGAGGTTCGGTGTTGAAAGACCTATAACTTTTGCAGCTATATTGGACCCCTTTGTAAGTTTGGTCCGGTTTTTAACAAAGCATATTGTAAAAATAAGAAGAACAATACAATAGAATTGGCAGAATAATGCTTTGATTAAGTAGTAATAATAATCGAGGAGCAACATTTGGATCGAATAGGTTTCTTACTAACTGAACGCAAACCTGGTTGTGTTTTCACTGATGCTAACCGTGGCTTGTGTTTCTGCTCAGGTATGAAATCCTCACGCCCAACTCCATTCCCAAAGGCTTCATGGACGGTAAACAGGCTTGTGTGCTGATGGTGAGACCAGTTTTACCGTTTAAACGAACTGGTTTAGTGCCGTCCGCTGTTACTTTATTCATTTTCCAAACTCTAAAATGGTATATTTTAATTTAGAATATTTATACATATTTTCTAGTGTTTTATTTTGATTTGGTAAAATAAAATTAAAATGAATAAATATGAAGTAAAACTCTAAAATGGTTTATTTTAATTTAGAATATTTATAAATATTTTCTAGTGTTTTATTTTGATTGGTAAAATAAAATTAAAATGAATAAATATGAAGTAAAACTCTAAAATGGTTTATTTTAATTTAGAATATTTATAAATATTTTCTAGTGTTTTATTTTGATTGGTAAAATAAAATTAAAATGAATAAATATGAAGTAAAACTCTAAAATGGTTTATTTTTATTTTAAATATTTATAAATATTTTCTAGTGTTTTATTTTGATTGGTAAAATAAAACTAATATAAAACATTTTTTAATATAAAGTAAAAATTTTGGTTGGTAAAATAAAATTTAAATTAATAAATATGAAGTAAAACTCTAAAATGGTTTATTTTAATTTAGAATATTTATAAATATTTTCTAGTGTTTTATTTTGGTTGGTAAAATAAAATTAAAATTAATAAATATGAAGTAAAACTCTAAAATGGTTTATTTTAATTTAGAATTTTTATAAATATTTTCTAGTGTTTTATTTTGATTGGTAAAATAAAACTAATAAAAAACATTTTTTAATATAAAGAAAAAAATTTGGTTGGTAAAATAAAATTAATAAAAAACATTTTTTAATATAAAGTAAAAATTTTGGTTGGTAAAATAAAATTAAAATTAATAAATATGAAGTAAAACTCTAAAATGGTTTATTTTAATTTAGAATATTTATAAATATTTTCTAGTGTTTTATTTTGATTGGTAAAATAAAACTAATAAAAAACATTTTTTAATATAAAGTAAACATTTTGGTTGGTAAAATAAAATTAAAATTAATAAATATGAAGTAAAACTCTAAAATGGTTTATTTTAATTTAGAATATTTATAAATATTTTCTAGTGTTTTATTTTGGTTGGTAAAATAAAACTAATAAAAAACATTTTTTAATATAAAGTAAACATTTTGGTTGGTAAAATAAAATTAATAAAAAACATTTTTTAATATAAAGTAAACATTTTGGTTGGTAAAATAAAATTAAAATGAATAAATATGAAGTAAAACTCTAAAATTGTTTATTTTAATTTAGAATATTTATAAATATTTTCTAGTGTTTTATTTTGATTTGGTAAAATGTAATAAAAATGATTATTATTTAAAATATGAAGTAAAACTAAAATGGTTTATTTTAATTTAGATTATTTATAAATATTTTCTAGTGTTTTATTTTGATTGGTTTATATTTTTAAATCATTTGTTTTGATTTAGATTATTTATAAATCTTTGCATTCAATTTTTTTCTAATTAAAAACAGTCTGAATAAAACACAATATCTTATTTGTTTACCTGCATGCAATTTGACCATTAACCCTCATCAGAGAAGCATGAATGTGTTGATAAATGATTGAAATATTGAGTTTAGTAAATATTTAGGTCAAAGCTGGTTCCTGTGTTAAGCTCTTGGTCTGTGTCTCAGATCAAAGCGCTGGAGCTGGATCCCAACCTGTTCCGGATCGGACAGAGCAAAGTGTTTTTCCGCGCTGGCGTCCTGGCTCATCTGGAGGAGGAGCGCGATATGAAGATCACCGATGTCATCATCAACTTCCAGGCCTGGTGCCGTGGATACGTCGCACGCAAGTGAGCGTCACCACATCATGGTCCAGCCATAGGGATTGTTCAGTTAGCCGGCTACTGCACTAAACATTTACTCAAACCCTCTTTTATGAGATGAAGGGGATCGGCCCAGAAATCGGCCTCATATATCGGCTGCCCCGATTTCCCAACCCAAACCCAAATCAGTCGACCTCTAATGTTAATCAAACATTAAAAGAATTCACTGCTCTTCATTAAACTACGGTTTATTGCCATCTTTGTTCTTATTTTTAATAACAAAGATAAAATAAAAAAATATATATTGTGATTTAATAATATAGTAGTTATTATTAAGAAGAAAATTGGAGGAAAATATTGCTTGATTTTGCTTTGGGACCAAATCAGCACAAAAATACCAGGATATATATATATACACCGTATACCGCAAATCAGCCCAAAAATACCGGGATATACCGTATACCGCAAATCAGCCCAAAAATACCGGGATATATATATATATACCGTATACCGCAAATCAGCCCAAAAATACCGGGATATATATATATATACACCGTATACCGCAAATCAGCCCAAAAATACCGGGATATATATATATATATATATACACCGTATACCGCAAATCAGCCCAAAAATACCGGGATATACCGTATACCGCAAATCAGCCCAAAAATACCGGGATATACCGTATACCGCAAATCAGCCCAAAAATACCGGGATATATATATATATATATATACCGTATACCGCAAATCAGCCCAAAAATACCGGGATATATATATACACCGTATACCGCAAATCAGCCCAAAAATACAGATATATATATATATATATATATATACACCGTATACCGCAAATCAGCCCAAAAATACCGGGATATATATATATACCGCAAATCAGCCCAAAAATACCGGGATATATATATATATACCGTATACCGCAAATCAGCCCAAAAATACCGGGATATATATATATATACCGTATACTGCAAATCAGCCCAAAAATACCGGGATATATATATATATACCGTATACTGCAAATCAGCCCAAAAATACCGGGATATATATATACACCGTATACCGCAAATCAGCCCAAAAATACCGGGATATATATATATATATATATATACCGTATACCGCAAATCAGCCCAAAAATACAGATATATATACCGTATACCGCAAATCAGCCCAAAAATACCGGGATATATATATATATACCGTATACTGCAAATCAGCCCAAAAATACCGGGATATATATATATATATACCGTATACCGCAAATCAGCCCAAAAATACCGGGATATATATATATATATATACCGTATACTGCAAATCAGCCCAAAAATACCGGGATATATATATATATATACCGTATACCGCAAATCAGGCCAAAAATACCGGGATATATATATATATATATATATATATACCGTATACTGCAAATCAGCCCAAAAATACCGGGATATATATATATATACCGTATACCGCAAATCAGGCCAAAAATACCGAGATATATATATATATACCGTATACTGCAAATCAGCCCAAAAATACCGGGATATATATATATATACCGTATACTGCAAATCAGCCCAAAAATACCGGGATATATATATATATATACCGTATACTGCAAATCAGCCCAAAAATACCGGGATATATATATATATATATATATACCGTATACCGCAAATCAGGCCAAAAATACCGGGATATATATATATATATATATATATACCGTATACTGCAAATCAGCCCAAAAATACCGGGATATATATATATATACCGTATACCGCAAATCAGGCCAAAAATACCGAGATATATATATATATATATACCGTATACTGCAAATCAGCCCAAAAATACCGGGATATATATATATATATATACCGTATACCGCAAATCAGGCCAAAAATACCGGGATATATATATACCGTATACCGCAAATCAGCCCAAAAATACCGGGATATGTATATACCGTAT
>CM049821.1:4921367-4951367 GCA_027422435.1 Schizopygopsis pylzovi | reverse complement strand
TTTTTTCATTTTATTATTTATTCAATTTTTACCTAACAGTACAACTGCATTGCAGTTATTATATTTAAATTACCATTTTATTATTATTGTTATTATATTTAATTAGATTTTTATTTTTTTATTTAACAGTGCAACTGCATTACTATTCTTTTTAAATAATTAGCGGTGAAATAATATGAAAACAATTTAATTTTAGTATTATTATTTTATTATATATTAATTTATATATTTAACAGTGCAGTTGCGTTACAGTTCTTGTTTTTTTATATAATTAGTGATAAAATGATAATGTGCACAAGACATGTGATGTCCAGGTTCAAAGTCATTTTTGTTATATTTGTATGGTTCTTGTAAAGATTGGTTGAAATAGCTTTTTCCTGGAGATTTCAGCAGCAGCTATATGAGATGAAATGTTTATGATGCAGCTCAATATGTCACCTGGTGTTTCCTGCAGGACGAAGCGTGAGACTGAAGTGGCTCATCTGAAGAAGAATCTGGAGGACGAGGCTAAAGTTCACGAGCAGGTGGTGTTGGAGATGAGACAGAAACACGGCCAGGCCTTCGACGAGCTCAACGAGCAGATGGAGCAGGTCAAGCGGGTAAGACACACACAGAGCCAGCGTCGCTGTCGGCTGTGTGATCTGGGTTCTTCCCTCTGAAGCTCTTTCCGTCTCAGAATAAGGTGTCGGTGGAGAAGACCAAACAGGCTCTGGAGTCGGAGAGGAACGAGCTGCAGATCGAGCTGAAGGCGCTCATGCAGGGCAAAGGAGAGTCCGAGCACCGCCGGAAGAAAGCTGAGACGCAGGTGCAGGAGCTGCAGGTCAAACACGCCGAGAGCGAACGGCATCGGATCGAGCTGGCCGAGAGAGTCTCCAAGATGCAGGTGCGTTTATCCACACATTGAACTGCTGGGTAGTTGCATCCTAGCATCGCTTCGAGTTCCGCGATACGGAATACTCGGTCATAAAAACGGAATCTACTGTACATCGCGGAATTGATCAAATAACTCCGCTTGATTCAAAACACGATGTGGACTAGTGTCTGTAAATATTCAGACACAGAAATACTATTTCATTATGAATCCTGCGTGTCTCTGTATGAATGATTTCCTTTACTACACACACACACGGACGCTCGCGGTGTGTTCTGCCTCAGTGTACATGAACACACCCACAATATCTCCAGAGCTGCTCTTCATGAGCTTTTCACCCCTTCTTTTGAGAAACATCATCACATCAGAAACCTTTAGATCTTCACGGCAACCCGTCAAAATAAAAGTGCCTTTTAACTATTATTAACTGTGACCGGAATAATTGCTTAATGTAGGCCTAATGATAGTTCGTAAATTATTATTACAACTTTTTTGGGGGGGGTATTTACCAGAATTTATTTACAAAAAATTAAGAAAAAATAATTGCATATATATATATATATCACTTTATTTTAGGGTCTCTTAACTAGTTGCTTATTAGCATGCATATGACTAGAATATTAGCTATTTATTAGTAGTAATTAAGCACATATTAATGCCTCATTCTACATCTCTAATCCGGCCCAATACCTAAACTTCACAACTACCGCACTAACTATTAATACGCAGCAAATTTTCATTGAGGGAAAAGACGTAGTTAATAGTGAATAAGTGTTATCTATTCTAAAGTGTTACTATAATAAAAAAAAAGTTTTAATTAATATAAAATCAGTTAATCAGAGAAAATGTACTGAAACCATTAAAATGGAATCCAGAAAATTAATGGACAAAACTGAATTTGGTCAAAATAAAATTGAATTTGAGAGAGAAATTATTTTCATAGGGTCCTATTAACCACATAGCAATGCTCAGGCAACCACTAAGAACACCCTAGCAACCACAGAGAACACCCTAGCAACAGCCTAGCAGCCACAAACGCCAGAGCAAACACCTGGAAACAGCCGTGTAATCACTCAGCACACATTTCCCTCCACAATAGCCCCAGAATAATGCAGGCTTAAACTGTGTCTACACCTGGTGAAATCCTGTTAAATGTACGTTTACGTGATTCCTGTAATTATTTGCTCATTTTTCGGTGCAATGCAGGCGTTTTGCGTGATGTAAACGCTGTTTCTGTTTCCCCTTCAGACCGAGCTGGATAACGTCAACGCGCTGCTGAGCGAAGCCGAAGGGAAGTCCATCAAAGCCAGCAAGGACTGGTCATCCGTGGAGTCGCAGCTGCAGGACGTGCAGGTACGTGCGTTATGGGATTTCTGCAGGCCTCTGCATCTCACGCACTCGTTAAACCCAAACTGTGTCCTCGCAGGAAGTGCTGCAGGAGGAGACGAGGCAGAAGCTGGCGCTGAACACGCGTCTGCGGCAGCTGGAGGACGAGCAGAGCGGCCTGAAGGAGCAGCTGGAGGAGGAGGAGGAGGCCAAGAGGACCCTGGAGAAACAGATGAGCACCATGCAGACGCAGGTGAACACAGACACACCGAGAGAACCTGGGCTGCGTCCCAAATCACATACAGTAGTAGGGATGTAACGATTAACCGCGAGCCGGTAGAAAATCGAATCTACGAATCGCCATTCAATTAGAGGGCAACTTACTGTCTTTAGAAAAGTTTAGATGCTATTTTTTCTTTTCATCTTGCCTCTGTATAATGCATATTAAAGTTCGTAAGTGCGGTTGCTTTGTTTACAGCGGTAACCAAGTTAAATGAGTTAAATGTTAACGAGAGAGTCATGTGTTAAATATCTCAATATACATTTTGGTAAATGTTTGCGGTGCATACAGAAACAGTTTTAATAGCATGCAGTATATAATGATTATCTAAAGATTAGTACTATAATAGATCACAAGGGCATCCAGTTACAGAAATAAAGAGGCTTAGTTTGCATTTAATCCAAATTGAATTCAGGTTAAATGTATTTTAACTCTTTTGCCAGTTCAGTATGCATACTGAGAAACCGCACGGAGCAGCTGTTAGCAGTGTGTCTAACGCAGGTGTGTCTCTCTTCTGCTGCAGCTGGTGGACATGAAGAAGAAGATGGAGCTGGAGACCGGTGTTCTGGAGAGCGCCGAGGAGACGAGGAAGCGCGTCCAGCGTGACCTGGAGGCCGTGACACTGCGTCTGGACGAGAGGAACGCCGCCTTCGACAAGCTGGACAAGACCAAGACGCGCCTGCAGCAGGAGCTGGACGACATGCTGGTGGACCAGGACCATCTGAGACAGATCGTCTCCAACCTGGAGAAGAAGCAGAAGAAGTTCGACCAGGTGAGGGCGATCATTAGACCAGCGGTGCTCCAGCAAACCAGTGTCAAAATCAGCTAGAAATACCTTTCTTATTGTGATTGGGAAACCTGGATATATAAGCAAGCCTCGTAGTGTGTGATTTCTAGACACGGAGAGGTCTAGTTCTCATCGGTAGAAATTGTGCGTAAACGATGTCTGGAGAAAACAAAATTATTTAAATGTTTAGAATATATATTTTCTAGTTATGCTGAGATTTTTTTTTTTTTTTTAAACGATTTTGAACATTTCTATTTATTTTTTTCCATTTAAATTTTTGTGATGTAAGTTTATAATATTTTATCAGATGTTGTGAGTAACACTGTTTTTTTATTTTTATCCTTAATTTTTTGTTTTAGAAATTTATTTTTAATCCTAAATATTTTTTAAGGTATAGTGAGTAAAAACTATTTTTAATAATGCTAAAAACAATATATATATATATATATATATATATAAAGGAGGTAAAAAGTGTTTTATTTTATTTTCTAATTTAAAAATACTTCTATTCATTTTAGTTTTAGAAATTGAATTTTTTTTTTATATTTTTCTTATTTAAAAATACTTCTATTCATTTTAGTTTTAAAATTAATTTTTTATATTTTCTTATTTAAAAATACTTCTATTCATTTTAGTTTTAAAAATTGATTTTTTTTTTTTCTTATTTAAAAATACTTCTATTCATTTTAGTTTTAGAAATTGATTTTTTTTTTTTATTATTTAAAAATACTTCTATTCATTTTAGTTTTAGAAATTGATTTTTTTTTTTTTATTATTTAAAAATACTTCTATTCATTTTAGTTTTAGAAATTGATTTTTTATATTTTTTCCTAATTTAAAAATACTTCTATTAATTTTAGTTTTAGAAATGTGATTTTTGAATATTTCTTTTCTAATTTAAAAATACTTTTATTAATTTTAGTTTTAGAAATATACTTTTGTAATATTTTCTTTGAAATTTAAAAATACTTCTATTCATTTTAGTTTTAGAAATATACTTTTTTATATATTTTTTCTAATTTAAAAATACTTCTATTAATTTTAGTTTTAGAAATGTAATTTTGTAATATTTTATCAGATGTTGTGAGAATGAATGTGAAAGTGATTATAGTTGTCGAGTCAAAAAGGTTGAGTGCCGCTGATTTAGACGAACCGCGACGAATGAATACAAGCAGCTTCCCGCATCAGATCTTAAACGGTAATACGTGATATAAGTTAAACTGCTTTGCTCCTGTTTTCAGATGCTGGCTGAGGAGAAGTCCATCTCTGGCCGTTACGCCGAGGAGCGCGACCGCGCCGAGGCCGAGGCTCGTGAGAAAGAGACGCGTGTGTTAGCTCTGGCCCGCGAGCTGGACACCCTCAGCGACGTGAAGAACGAGCTGGACCGGACCAACAAGCTGCTGCGCGCCGAGATGGAGGACCTGGTGTCCTCTAAAGACGACGTGGGCAAGAGCGTAAGAGTCGTTCCTGTCGTCAGAGACCTCGGCGGGCGGTCGGTGGAGACCTGACGGTGTTTCTGCTGCTCTCACAGGTTCACGATCTGGAGAAGTCCAAGCGCACGATGGAGCAGCAGCTGGAGGAGATGAAGACGCAGCTGGAGGAGCTGGAGGACGAGCTGCAGGGCACCGAAGACGCCAAACTGCGGCTGGAGGTCAACATGCAGGCCATGAAGGCGCAGTACGAGAGAGACCTGCAGGGACGAGACGAGCTGGGAGAGGAGAAGAAGAGACAGCTGATCAAACAGGTGACCCACAAAACACGCTCGACTGATACTCTCGCCCAATTGCATTTCGAGGGGGAGCCCCTGTTAAAAATGGCATTGCGGGGTGTTTGTAACAGGTGTCCTCTGCTAAATTATCATTCCAGGGGCTAAATATGACTCATAACAACAATAGTGTTACAGTAGCCCAATTCCATGGCAAATAACTAACTAATCAATTATAATATAGACAAAATATATTTATTTAAAATAGATTGACTTCGAATGTAAACTGAAAATGCATTTTCTTTACTATAAAATATTAACTTAATATATATATAACTAATCAAGGAAATAAATCTTACATAAAACTATTTTTATTTATTTTCATGCATTTAAAAATATATCAGTTATTGTGAGTAAAAAAAAAAAAGTAATATTTAAAAAAATCGTAAAAATAACGGGCATTTTTTTATTAATTTTTTTTTTTATTATTAAAATGATTTTATTATATTTTTTTATCCAATATTGTGAGTAAATCTATTTTTAAATCCATTTTTAAATATGCTTTTCTCTAGTTTTACCAAGTTTTTTTCAAACAATTATTGTGAGTTTTTGCTGTTTTTTTATTTATTATATTGTCCGATCAATCAAAGAAATAAACAACCAAGTAATTATTTTATGTATATATAGCAGCACTTGTTTATTTTTTGCACAAACATGTACTTTTATGATATGCTATATCTGTTCAGTCGTGGGTCCGACTCAGCTGTTGAATCCGTAATGAGTTGATTGTGTTCAGCACGGTTAGTTGTGTGGTGTGCTTGCGGTCAGGTGCGTGAGATGGAGATGGAGCTGGAGGACGAGCGTAAACAGCGCACTGTGGCGATGGCGGCGCGTAAGAAGATGGAGCTGGACCTGAAGGAGCTGGAGGCTGCCATCGACCAGGCCAACAAGAACCGCGACGAGGCGCTCAAGCAGCTCAAGAAAGTGCAGGTCTGTCTCTTACAGCGTACGCTTGGTGAACGAGCTGAACGTGTTGTCTGCAGTCCTGTAAGCGTCTCCTGTGTTTCAGGCTCAGATGAAGGAGCTGCTGCGGGAGCTGGAGGACACGCGTGTGTCCCGCGAGGAGATCCTGGCCCAGAGCAAAGAGAACGAGAAGAAGGTGAAGAGCATGGAGGCTGAGATGATCCAGATTCAGGAGGTCAGTGTGTGTCTCGGTCTGTCCTCGCAGTCCTGAAGCTCCTGTTGTTCCCGTCTGACATCTGTCTGAATGCAGGAGCTGGCGGCCGCAGAGCGAGCCAAGAGACTAGCGCAGCAGGAGAGAGACGAGCTGCAGGACGAGCTCAACAACCTGGCCGCTAAAGGGTGAGGAGACACTCACACAGTCCAGCGTTATGACACGTTTGATTAGAAGAAACAATACTACAAAACATCGGCCATTGTTGTTAAGAATATAGATTTTGATATTCTAGATATGTAAATTAAAATTACAAATGTATGGAAAACATAATTTTTGTTTGCCCTTCCATTTTTATGGAAAGCTGTTTTATTTATTATTTGTTTTATAAATGTAAATGGAAGAAAGCAACGTTCCACAAAATGTTTAGGTTTTTTAATCTAAACAAAAAGCTACAAATGCTACAAATAAATCTTCCATTGTTATGAAAAATATAGATTTTTTTATGTTCAATTTCTCTAACTGATATGTAAATGAAATGTATTTATTTTTATTTGCACTCTTATTTTATTCATTTATGGATTTGTGGTATACACTGCTGTTCAAAAAAGTTTTTTTCTTTTTTTATAAATGAATACTTTAATTCAGCAATAATGTGTTAAATTGATAAAAAATATATAGTAAAGCTTTATATTGTTAGAAAAGATTTCCATTTTGAATAAATGCTGTTCTTTTTAACTTTTTATTCATCAAAGAATCCTGAAAACAGTATCACAGGTTCCCAAAAATATGAAGCAGCAAAACAGCTTCCACAATTAATGATAAATCAGTATATTATTATGATTTCTGAAGATCATGTGACTCTGAAGACTGGAGGAATGATGCTGAAAATACAGCTTTGATCACAGAAATAAATTACATTTTACAGTATATTCACATAGAAAACCCTTTTTTTAGTGTAATAATATTAGTTTTTTTTGATTGAACAAACATGATTTGATCTGTTGAAATGTCCCATGATGCATTGTGTCGGTGTGCTCAGCTCTCTGGGCTCGGAGGAGCGGCGGCGTCTGGAGGCGCGCATCGCTCAGCTGGAGGAGGAGCTGGAGGAGGAGCAGAACAACACGGAGCTGGTGAACGACCGGCTGAAGAGAGCCCTGCTGCAGGTGCGTCGCGCTCGGACCGTCCCGCCGCTGGCGTCTGACGCCTGCAGCACGCTCACCGCTGTCTCTCTCTCCACAGACGACCAGATGAACGTGGAGCTGACGGCGGAGCGCAGCACCACACAGCGGCTGGAGGGAGCGCGCTCACAGATGGAGCGCCAGAACAAGGAGCTGAAGCTCAAACTCGCCGAGCTGGAGGGAGCCGTCAAGAGCAAATACAAGGCCACCATCACCGCCCTGGAGGCCAAGATCGGCCAGCTGGAGGAGCAGCTCGACGTCGAGACCAAGTACAGCCACACTTACATCACTGTGCTATATATACATCTACATCAAGCATCACTGTGCTATATATACATCTACATGCAAGCATACAGAGACCGTTTAAATTCCACCTGTTAAGTGCAATCAAGTCTGTTTAAATACAACATCTCTATTTATCACAATATAGATACAAATGGGGAGCAACACTTTTTTTTACATGGAAAAATATACTAACGTTTGGACATTTATAGACTACTTAACATAAAATATATGTATTTTATTATTCAGAAAATACACATATAAAATTTACTTAAATTTCAGATTAAAAGCACATAACATACATAATTTATGTTGAGTGCTTTTAAGTTAAGTGCTTTTAATTTTTTAACAATAAAAAATTTATAATATTAATAAATCATGTTGTTGTTTACATTTAAGTCAACAAACTAAATTTGTATACAATTAATGTTTAATCTATTTTTATTAATCACAATACAGATACAAAAATACCAATAAATACATTTATATTTATTAACATAGAAATATTTAGAGATTTTAGACTAGTTACCTACTTTACAAGATAAGTATTTTGTTATTTGGAAAATAAACATATAAATAAATAAAATTTGTAAATAACTCTATAAATTACATTTACATTGACATATAATTAAAATCAAATTTTGTTTTTAAATTTCATTTTAAACGGACATCAATTACCTACTAATTTGTACATTTTGGACTAAAAATCTAAAATTTATATACAATTAATAATTCATCGTTTTTTTTATTTATAAAAAATTTAAATATTTTTTTTTATAAATTTTACCGTGCTATTTATGCATTTTGTTATTCAGAAATACACAGCTAAATAATTAAATAACTCCAACTGTTAAGTCAAATAAAGTTCAAATACATTTCTATTTATCACAATACAGATACAAATCAGGAGCAAAAAAAAATACATAATTCCTTTATTTATAGACTTTATATATATTTATTTATAGACTATTTAACAAAATATATGGATTTTATTATTCAGAAAATACACCAATATAAAATTTTCTTAAATTTCAGATTAAACATACATTTCGGTCTAACAATAAAAATGTATACTATTAATAAATCATAAATAAAAGTATTCAATTAATGTTTAATCTATTTTTATTCATCACAATACAGATAAAATCAACAACAACTACAAAAATACATATACAGTTATTTACATAGAAATATTTAGATATTTTAGACTAGTTATTATACAAGATGTGTATTTTATTATTTGGAAAATATACAAATAAATAAAATTAGAAAATAACTCAATGAATGAAATTTACATTGACATACGATTAAAATATAAACTTTTTTTTTTAATATTAAACAGACATTAATTACCTACTAACTTGTACATTTAGGTATAAAAATAAAAATGTATGCCATTTAATAATTAATCTGTTTTTTATTAATACATAGACGGAAATGTTTTACAATTCAGAATGTATACAATAAATATAATTGCATTAGACAATAACAAATGTACTCATTTTCAAATTAAACTGCCTTCAACATTTAGGTCTACTGATGAAAATGATACACAGTAATTAATCTAAGTATTAAACGATGTTTGTGTTCAGGGAGCGACAGCAGGCCTCAAAGCTGGTGCGTCGTTCGGAGAAGAGGCTGAAGGAGGTGATTCTGCAGGTGGACGACGAGAGACGCAACACGGAGCAGTTTAAAGATCAGGTGATGCTCGCCACACAGCCGTGTCCGCCGTACCGCCCCAGGTCAAAGGTCAGTGAGGTTAACGGGTGTTTGTGATTGGCTGCAGTCTGAGAAGCTGAACAGCCGCATGAAGCAGCTGAAGCGGCAGCTGGAGGAGACCGAGGAGGAGGCGCAGAGAGCAAACGCCAACCGCAGGAAGCTCCAGCGCGAGCTAGAGGACGCCACCGAGTCCGCCGACGCCATGAACCGCGAGGTCAACAGCCTGAAGAGCAAGCTCAGGTGCGCCAAAGCTCTTGATCAAGCGCAGAAATTACATTATTCATCATTTATTTCAGTATTGCACATTCACATTTTAAAATAAATGTCATTACTAAGGAAAAATAATTCTTAGTATTAATTAATACATTTTTCTTAATTTTGTTTAGTTTGACTTTAAGTACTAAAATAATGAAAAAGTACATTACAATTAATACGAACTATATAGAGATATTAAAAAATATATACATTTCTGATTTTCATTTAGAAATAAGTTTGAAGTAATAAAATAACTAGAACCGTCAAAAAATGAATAATTTCTTGAAATAAAATTAATTTCATCTATCGCTAAGACAATTTCTCATTTTCATTTAATTAAAGTACTAAAATAACATTTTCAAAAATCATTTAAAATAATCTCTCATTATATTTAGTTTAAGTATTCCCATAACTAAAATAATACAAACTTGTTACTTGAAATAACATAAATGTTAACAAAAATAAAATTAATTATTGCTAAAATTTAGATAGATACCAGAGCATATTTATCATCTATGTTTAAACTGAACTAAAAAGATTTATAATTTGTTTAAACTGAACTAAAAATGAATAAAAAATATAAAAATACAAATAAACATTATATACATTTGAATAATACATTACATTTTTAAGTTCAATTACTAATAATGCTACAACTAAAACTGAAATTTAGTTTAAAAAATTAATAAAATAAAAATAAATATATTTTAGTTTAATTTGAAATATTAAAAATAACAAAGACACAGAAAATGACAAGAAATTTCACTAAAATTAAATTGAAAATGGAAAAATTAAAAACGACCTAATTTATAATATTAAATCATACACATGGTTTATTTTGGCATCGTGTAAATTAATACATTCTCTACACAGTATGAAAACGATCCAAACAATAATTTATTTTTAAAAGCTAAAACAGTCATATTTCTAATATTTATTCCAATCATTACAAATTGTTAATATATTAATTTATTATTCTATAGTTCTATTGTTTTATGTATTTCTATGCTATTATTCAGTTTTTCTATAATTAATCAAGGGAAGTAGAAATCAGAATTAAAGTATGTTGTCTCTCTGAGGCCTGCATGTGATCACATGTGTGTCTCTTGTGTCCAGACGCGGCGATCTGCCCTTCACCATGCGCCGCATCGTCAGCCGCTCGGGAATCGAGAGCGACGAAGACCCGGAGACCAAGCCCGAAACCCTCGAACCCAAACCCGAGTGAAGGAAGCCGAACCGCAGCGTTCCCTCACACAACACACACGCATACACACACACACTCACACACACGCAGACACAACACACACACACACACACACGTCTTGGACCACAACGTCAACGAAAACTCAGAGATACTTCGCCGATTCTTGTTTTTGTTCTTATTTTAGTGCCATGGTGTATTCGCGCACACACACACACACACACACTGGTTCTCCTGACAATCACACACACGACCGCTTCACTCACACCGAGGGCCAGGTTTGTGTTTTCATGTCGTTGTCTAGAATAGAAAGAGAACGCAATGATATTTTTGTAAGGACGCATTCCGTCAATTGTCCTGATTCCGGATCTATTTTTCTAACTGAAGCAAAAGAATTAAAAAATGGTGAAGATGAGAACTTATTTGAAGGGGACCATAGCAAAATTGCTTTCTGCAAAACTGTATTTTATTCACACATTTTTATAATGGTATAATGATGAACATAGTGCTCGCTCTCTTGCACATCTGCTGGTAAATAAACCATTGTGATGTTAATTACAGTTACTATGTACGCTTTTGGGCTTTACACATGAATAAGGCATTTAGTAAATCAACCCAGCACCAGAATTATTAGAGATTTTCACGCACATGAAATGAGGAAAGACGGTTTGTTTTGAGCAATAACATGGCGGTGTTTATCGCACTGTTGCAGATGATTGAAGAAATAAGGATTGTGTTCATTTATTCATGGCACTATCGCCTTAAATCTACTATTTGGATATGTTCTGTTCCTCTTTTCCTTTCAGTATATGTGTCTTTATTAATGTTCAGGGCATGAATGGTGGAGGGTTGACGGTTTCTCTCACGCACACACTGTAATCGCTGAGCACGGCCGCGCGGGAGCGAGAATCCACCGCTTTGGCGGGAGTTTTTAAAAAACATGGAACGCTTGATTTGATCGCGCGTAACACTCTGTGACGTCATGTTTAGGAATGCCTTTGAAGCGATCTCGCTCCTCGAGCTCGTGCTCGGGTTCTGCTTTCTTCGCTCACGCTGCTGGGAAGTGAGAGAAATCTACTATTATTGATTATGTATGGATCGATAGAGCAATTCTCTCTCTCATTCTCATCGTCTCCCAATAATGACTTTGTGATGTTATGTTCTCTGTGACTCCTTAATGATATCTGGAGAGATTTGTCATAAATTGTTGGTATAATTATGCAATAAAATGGCTTTTTCAAAACCCCTTTAGCAAGTTTTTTTTTTTTTGTCCTGGTTTTCTAACTTCAGATACTGTTCAAAATAAAAGTAGCCTAAGAATTTGGCTCATGCAAATGTAATGAACCCACTGCTTTCAACTATTAACCAAAGATCTTAGTCCTATAAAATGTTATTATAATCTATTACAAGTGGACACTAACTGGTAACCTCAGCTTCTCCTCCTCCAACGGACGTATTTCCCAAATATTGATAATCTTTTTGAAAATCCTAATATTCTCTTTCATTATTCAGTCCTTCAGAATAACTCACGTGCATCACAGCAGTGTTATAGGCAGATTAAAACATTTTCAAAATGAATAATGTTCAATGCAGAACATATGCAAGGTTTAAAAAACCGTCATTTGTTAAGCGATTTGAATAATGACTGGTGAAAATGGTTTGTTTAGTTGTGTGAACACTTAGGAGCGCCGCCTGTTGGGTGCTTTCACACCTGTCTCATTTAGTTGTGTTGAATCGCACTAGAGTTGGTTTTCCCTCTTGGTGCGGTTTGTTTGGGCCGGTGAGAATGCAGCAGTCGCACTCAGGTGTGCACCAAAAGCGGACCAAACACGCGTCCCGAGACCTCCTTGAAGAGGTGGAACCCTGGAGCGGTTCGTTTGGGCCGGTGAACAAGCAGCAATCGCACTCGGGTGTGCACCAAACATGCGTCCCGAGACCTGCTTGAAGAGGTTTGGGCCGGTGAGAATGCAGCAGTCGCACCAAAAGTGGACCAAACACATGTCCCGAGACCTCCTTGAAGAGGTGGAACCCTGGAGCGGTTCGTTTGGGCCAGTGAACATGCAGCAATCGCACTCGGGTGTGCACCAAACATGCGTCCCGAGACCTGCTTGAAGAGGTTGAACCATGGTGCGGTTCGTTTGGGCCGGTGAACATGCAGCAGTTGCACTCGGGTGTGCACCAAACAGCGTCCCTAGACCTGCTTGAAGAGGTGGAACCCTGGAGCGGTTCGTTTGTGCTGAGAACATGCAGATCCGACCGGTTAAACATGTCCTTCCCTGTCTAAGGGTTTAGAAAAGGTGCAACAAGAAAAAAAGAAAAAAAATCTTGGTGGAGGTCATCACCCATGTCCCAGCCAGCAATCACCACACAGAGTTAAACATAGGTTGTTTTATTTAAGACTTCATTAGATAACATAAAAGAGGAAGCAAGAATCGTTCAAGAGGGGACAACAGGCCAATAACAACCAAACAGAAGATGTCTAAATGCTGGGAGATCAAACTATCTTACCTGAGTAAGA
The DNA here is from genome assembly GCA_027422435.1 of Schizopygopsis pylzovi. Lineage (NCBI taxonomy): Eukaryota > Metazoa > Chordata > Actinopteri > Cypriniformes > Cyprinidae > Schizopygopsis > Schizopygopsis pylzovi. Next base: position 4,938,068 of record CM049821.1, on the reverse strand, counting down.
AAAGTGACTTTTACCTCAGCTCCCTATCTGACCAAAAACAGGAGAAAACACAAGCTTAGCTAAATAAATTGGCGTCCACTGTCTCTATGGCTTCCAAAAGAAATACAGACAAAGGAACTTGAATGATACCGTTCAACAGAGTAACACAGATTCGCATTTTGATAACAAAAGGTATTTTGTAACACAAACCCAGGTTCTAGCGCCTCACAACAGTCAATCAACACACCTAAACAGGTTTAACAATCACATGCTGGAGCAGGAGGAAAGACTCCGCTTTATCCACCAGCTCCCATCTCATCAACCAATCAGGTCACCCCAGAGCTTGGTTTTAATTAGGCACAGCTGATGCTCATACCTGTCTGAAGAGATGACAGAAAGAGAGAGATTAGAAAACAAAGTACAACCACATTGCAATGAATAAATAAATGGTGACATCACAGATGTACAGGGAATTAAAATACGTCCTGGGACGTAACAGGCCCAACTGCAAAAAGAACTGCGCATTTTTGGACTAAACCAGCTGCCGTAGTCAGCTGCGCTGTGCATTATGGGATGAGGATGGGTTTGTAGTTTAGCATGGCAGGTCGCGGACACACTTTGTGGGTTGTGAGAGGTTTGGAGAATCCACCCGCGTGGTCATCTCTCCATAATAGCAGTGTGCTGTCTGCTGCATTTACTCCTGTCTTTGTTTACTTCCGGGAGCACCGGTGGAATTTCCCCGCGCGCTCTTTCTGGCCAATCGAAAAGCAGTTTAGGGAATGCGTTCAAAGCCAACAGGTGAAGCGGAGGTTGTCACGTGACTGCATTCTGGTTCGGACCAGAGCAAACAGTGGGGTGTGAAAAGAAACCAAAACGGCTAAACATAGCTACAATGTATATTTTTTTGCCTCTGGTCCGGACCAAAGTAAGTGAAGTATCGGACTTCCCTGGTGTGAATACACAGTAAGATGGGTTGATATTGCTCAGTTACTGAGCGCGTCCACGAGAGCGCGCACACTGCCCGTCACTGTAGAGCTGAAGGAGCCCAAACTGCTTCTGAGCGGATTTATCTGCTTTACACTGAAGCCAATCTATAGCCTTTCAGTCTGTAAAGATCGTGTTCCACTGAGTTTATTAATTTAATAAGTTAATTATGTCATCATTCTTATTCTCAGATAAACATTCATGCATTCTAAATAATTTGATTATGCTATCAAATACATTGTTATTGGTATTATTAAATAATATCATATATATTCTCCTTTAAATAGATTGAATACATTATATAATAAAGTAGTCAACATTTGAAGTGGATCAAAAAGTTGATCAAGGTTTTCCTAATTAGACAAGAACACATTTAGGTTTTAGGACAACTTTGATGAAAGGTTTTGATCCACTTCAAATGCTGACTACTGTATAAATATAGGTTATATATTAGCGTTATTTCCCAATCTTGACATACTGGTCTTGCAAGTAGCTGGTTATTGGCCAATCAGACGCCGTGTACCGCGCACCTTGCATCAGGCCCCGCCCCTTTCGTTTATACCTGTGGAGCGCGTGAACGGCAAGACACAGCAGCGCTTTACACGGCGTTGATCGTCAATTTGACTTCTTCTATTTCTCCTCGTTCTTCTTTTATTACTCTTATTTATAAGCTTTCCAATCACGTGAATATTTTTACCTTTACATTTAAATCTCATTTAGTAATTACAGGAATGATCATGAACACCCGCCGCGGGTCATAGAGTAAGAAGAGGTGAGCTGAGCTTGTGCTTAATAACTGTTTATTTACGACTGTGGTTTATAGGCCTACGTTTAGTTACTTTTTCTGATTTTTACTTGAAAACTCAAAAGCACGCGAACGCTCCTCACATGCGAAGCGCGCGCATGACGAGAGGCACGTGCACGCAGTATAATAAACACTGTGTGTCTGTGTTTGGAGAGAGAAACACGGTCAGATGACATGAAGTTAGTGCGAAATTAAAGAGATGCTGTTAGTTATTCATTCTCAGATCACTGGTGTTTTCAGAAGCTGAGCTGCTCTGACTGAACATCTCAAACATCATGGAGTTCTCTCTGGTAAGAGTCAGTGTGTGTATCCGTCTGTCTGACTTTCTGTCTGTCTGACTTTCTGTCTGTCTGTCTGTCTGTCTGTCTGTCTGTCTGTCTGACTTTCTGTCTGTCTGTCTGTCTGACTTTCTGTCTGTCTGTCTGTCTGACTTTCTGTCTGTCTGTGTGTGTGTGTGTGTGTGTGTGTGTGTCTGCTGTCTGTCTGTTTCTGTCTGTCTGACTTTCTGTCTGTCTGACTTCTGTCTGTCTGTCTGTCTGTCTGACTGTCTGTCTGTCTGACTTTTTGTCTGTCTGACTTTCTGTCTGTCTGTCTGTCTGTCTGACTGTCTGTCTGCCTGTCTTTCTGTCTGTCTGAATTTCTGTCTGTCTGACTTTTTGTCTGTCTGACTTTCTGTCTGTCTGTCTGTCTGACTTTCTGTCTGACTTTCTGTCTGTCTGTCTGTGTGTCTGTCTGACTTTCTGTCTGACTTTCTGTCTGACTTTCTGTCTGTGACTGACTTTCTGTCTGTCTGTCTGTCTGTCTGTCTGTCTGACTGTCTGTCTGTCTGTCTGACTTTCTGTCTGTCTGTCTGTCTGACTTTCTGTCTGTGTGTCTGTCTGACTTTCTGTCTGTGTGTCTGTCTGTCTGTCTGTTCTGTCTGTCTGTGTGTCTGTCTGTCTGACTGTCTGTCTGTGTGTCTGTCTGTCTGTCTGACTTTCTGTCTGTGTGCTGTCTGATTCTGTCTGTCTGTCTGACTTCTGCTGTTGTCTGTCTGTCTGACTTTCTGTCTGTTGTCTGTCTGAATTTCTGTCAGTCTGTCTGCTCTTCTGTCTGTCTGTCTGTCTGACTTTCTGTCTGACTTTCTGTCTGTGCTGTCTGTCTGTCTAGACTTATACTGTCTGTCTGATCTGTCTGTCTGTCTGTCTGTCTGTCTGTCTGACTTTCTGTCTGTCTTCTGTCTGTCTGTCTGTCTGTCTGTCTGACTGTCTGATCTGATTTCTGTCTGTCTGACTTTCTGTCTGTTCTGTCTGTCTGTCTGTTCTGTCTGTCTTTCTGTCTGTCTGTCTGTCTGTCTGTCTGACTTTTTCTGTCTGTTTCTGTCTGTCTGTCTGTTGTCTGTCTGTCTGTCTGTCTGACTTTCTGTCTGTGTGTTTCTGTCTGTCTGACTTTCTGTCTGTCTGTCTGTCTGTCTGTCTGACTGTCTGTCTGTGTGTCTGTCTGTCTGATCTTTCGTTGTCTGTCTGTCTGACTTTTTCTGTCTGCTTCTGTCTGTCTGTCTGTCTGTCTGTCTGACTTTCTGTCTGTCTGTTCTGTCTGTCTGTCTGTCTGTCTGTCTGACTTTCTGTCTGTGTGTCTGTCTCTGTCTGACTATTCTCTGTCTGACTTTCTGTCTGTTGTCTGTCTGTCTGCTTCTGTCTGTCTGACTGTTTGTCTGTCTGTCTGACTTTCTGTCTGTCTGACTTTCTGTCTGTCTGTCTGTCTGTCTGACTTTCTGTCTGACTTTCTGTCTGTTCTGTCTGTCTGATTCTGCTGTTCTGTCTGTCTTGACTTTCTGTCTGCTCTGTCTGTCTGACTTTCTGTCTGTCTGTCTGTCTGTACTGTCTGTCTGACTTTCTGTCTGTCTGTCTGATTTCTGTCTGTGTGTTGTCTGTCTGACTTTCTGTCGGTGTCTGTCTGACTTTCTGTCTGACTTTCTGTCTGTCTGTCTGACTCTGTCTGTTGTCTGTCTGACTTTCTGTCTGTCTGTCTGTCTGACTTTCTGTCTGTCTGTCTGTCTGTTCTGTCTGTCTGTCTGACTTTCTGTCTGTCTTGTCTGTCTGACTTTCTGTCTGTGCTGTCTGTCTTTGCTTCTGTCTGTCTGACTGCTGTCTGTCTGTGTGTCTGTCTGTCTGATTTCTCTGTCTGACTGTCTGTCTGTCTGATCTGTTTGTCTGTCTGCTTCTGTCTGTCTGACTTTGTCTGTCTGTCTGTGTGTCTGTCTGTCTGACTTTCTGTCTGTGTGTCTGCTCTTCTGTCTGACTTTCTGTCTGTGTTCTGTCTGTCTGACTTTCTGTCTGTCTTCTGCTTTCTGTCTGTCTGTCTGTCTGTCTGTCTGTCTGATCTGTTGTCTGTCTGTCTGTTCTGTCTGTCTGTCTGTCTGACTTTCTGTCTGTTGTCTGTTTTCTGTCTGTTTCTGTCTGCTTCTGTCTGTCTGTCTGACTTTGTCTGTCTGTCTGCTTTCTGTCTGTCTGTCTGTCTGTCTGTCTGTTCTGTCTGTCTGTTGTCTGTCTGTCTGTCTGATTTCTGTCTGACTTTCTGTCTGTCTGACTGTTTGTCTGTCTGTCTGACTTTCTGTCGGTCTGACTTTCTGTCTGTCTGTCTGTCTGTCTGACTTTCTGTCTGACTTTCTGTCTGTGTGTCTGTCTGTCTATCTGACTTTCTGTCTGTCTGTCTGTCTGACTTTCTGTCTGTCTGTCTGTCTGTCTGTCTGTCTGACTTTCTGTCTGTCTGTCTGTTTCTGTCTGTGTCTGTCTGTCTGTCTTTCTGTCAGGGTGTCTGTCTGTTTCTGTCTGTCTGTCTGTCTGTCTGTCTGTCTGTCTGTCTGTCTGTCTGACTTTCTGTCTGTGTGTCTGTCTGTCTGAATTTCTGTCTGACTTTCTGTCTGACTTTCTGTCTGACTTTCTGTCTGTCTGACTGTTTGTCTGTCTGTCTGACTTTCTGTCGGTCTGACTTTCTGTCTGTCTGTCTGTCTGTCTGACTTTCTGTCTGCCTGTCTGTCTGTCTGTCTGTCTGACTTTCTGTCTGTCTGACTTTCTGTCTGCCTGTCTGTCTGACTTTCTGTCTGTCTGTCTGTCTGTCTGTCTGTCTGACTTTCTGTCTGTCTGTCTGATTTCTGTCTGTGTGTGTCTGTCTGACTTTCTGTCAGGGTGTCTGTCTGACTTTCTGTCTGACTTTCTGTCTGTCTGTCTGTCTGTCTGACTTTCTGTCTGACTTTCTGTCTGTCTGTCTGTCTGACTTTCTGTCTGTCTGTCTGTCTGTCTGTCTGTCTGTCTGACTTTCTGTCTGTCTGTCTGTCTGACTTTCTGTCTGTCTGTCTGTCTGTCTGTCTGTCTGACTTTCTGTCTGTGTGTCTGACTGTCTGATTTTCTGTCTGACTTTCTGTCTGTCTGACTGTTTGTCTGTCTGTCTGTCTGTCTGACTTTCTGTCTGTCTGTGTGTCTGTCTGTCTGACTTTCTGTCTGTCTGTCTGACTTTCTGTCTGACTTTCTGTCTGTGTGTCTGTCTGTCTGACTTTCTGTCTGTCTATCTGACTTTATATCTGTCTGTCTGTCTGTCTGTCTGTCTGACTTTCTGTCTGTCTGTCTGTCTGTCTGTCTGTCTGACTTTCTGTCTGTGTGTCTGTCTGTCTGAATTTCTGTCTGACTTTCTGTCTGTCTGACTGTTTGTCTGTCTGTCTGACTTTCTGTCTGTCTGTCTGTCTGTCTGTCTGAATTTCTGTCTGTGTGTCTGTCTGTCTGAATTTCTGTCTGACTTTCTGTCTGTCTGACTGTTTGTCTGTCTGTCTGACTTTCTGTCGGTCTGACTTTCTGTCTGTCTGTCTGTCTGTCTGTCTGTCTGACTTTCTGTCTGTCTGTCTGTCTGACTTTCTGTCTGTCTGACTTTCTGTCTGCCTGTCTGTCTGACTTTCTGTCTGTCTGTCTGTCTGTCTGTCTGACTTTCTGTCTGTCTGACTTTCTGTCTGACTTTCTGTCTGTCTGTCTTTCTGTCTGACTTTCTGTCTGTCTGACTTTCTGTCTGACTTTCTGTCTGTCTGTCTTTCTGTCTGACTTTCTGTCTGTCTGTCTGTCTGACTTTCTGTCTGTCTGTCTGACTTTCTGTCTGACTTTCTGTCTGACTTTCTGTCTGTCTGTCTGTCTGTCTTTATAAATCCGTTTTTACTCCGGGTTAGGGGTCCTGTTTAACCCATTGTGCTCTTATGTGCACTTTAGGTATACACTGAATAATTCAATATAGTCTAATGCTGATTGTTTGACTGATGTAGACATATAATTGAGCTGAAACGTATAATTTTGTCTGTTCTGCAATCTCCTTCTGAACTTTGACCTCTAACTTGCTCCATTTCTATAGATCATATCAATCGTGTTATCAGTTTAGTGATAGATAGGGTAGCTTGACTGATAGACAGTTACCGCAGACAGTGCAACATTGTCTCAATTCTCAGAGACCCAAGCGGGGTGTTTTCAGAGAGTTTGTTGTAGTTTACCTAAAAAGCGTTTGCAGAAGTAAATCCTCTGAAGGGGGCGGGCTTTAGCCGAGCCTCTTGTTTTCTTGCGCTCTGATTGGTGCGTGTGAAGCGGGGCTCTGTTAAACACTCGTTTACCATGTCTCTGGCCTAAAGAGGCGTTGCTGAGCAAACACCCTCAGCTCAACTGCAGACACAGAGGAGAAACCTCAGTTAAAGTTCAGCAGAAGGAGATAAACTGAAGCTCTGCTGAGTCATGCTTTACATCACATTCATAGCATTAACTTTATCAGTGCTTATATGATGGCCAAAATACACCCCGAATAAAACTAATTTTGTTACAGTGTTGTTAGTATCATATATATATATATATATATATATATATATATATAATTCTATTTTCATTTTATTTTTAGCAAATGCTTTTTGTCATTTGTATTTTTTTCTTAATCTTTTTTTATTTTATTTTAGTTTCAGTTTTAATTTGTCAAATTTAGTACTTCAAAGTAAATGCAAATGTTGCCTTGGCAAGTAGATGAAAAAAAAACATATATATTTTATTGCAATGTTTATATCAGTTAGTAGTTATTTTCGTGAAAAAAAGCAAAATTTTTTTTTTTTTTACAGATTAAGTTTTACTTTTAATAAACAATAGCCCTTTTTTATAAACAAATAATAATAATAATAATAACAAAGATTTAAAGTCCTGTAATATGCTGAAATCCATCTAAAATCATAATAAACAACCTTTATTTGTAAGTCTTGTGTAAGCAGACGTGATTAAAGCAGCTTTTGACTGACTGCAACATGAACTGTTTTGTGTTTAAATACATTGTTCTTTCTCTCTGTGTGATTTAGGCTCATCCAGCTGTGAAAGCGTTCATGTGTGGCTCTCTGAGCGGGACGTGCTGCACGCTGCTCTTCCAGCCGCTGGACCTGGTGAAGACGCGTCTGCAGACCCTACAGAGCGGCGTCCAGCCCGGGTCAGTACACATACAGGACACGGTTCAGTCTGGCTGGATGAGCATTAAATGAACTGTCTTCTGTGCCTCAGGTCGGGTCGGGTTGGCATGGTCTCGGTCTTTGTGAGTGTGCTGCGGACGGAGAAGCTCCTGGGACTGTGGAGAGGCGTTTCGCCTGTGAGTATCACACCTGATTTGGTACGAAACCTCTGTTATGTTTCTGTTTGTATGGTTATGTTCTGTATTTCTGTCTCCGCAGTCGTTTGTGCGCTGTATTCCAGGAGTCGGCATCTACTTCAGCACGTATTTCACTCTAAAGCAGCACTTCTTCGCAGATGGGGCCCCGGGGCCCTTACAGTCCATACTGCTGGGAGCCGGAGCCAGATGTGTGGCAGGAGTCTGCATGCTGCCCATCACCGTCATCAAAACACGCTTCGAGGTGTGTAAAGACTTAATTATTTGACTGATCGAGGATGCATTAAATTTATCCAAAGTGACAAAGACATTCATAATGTTAAAAAAGATTTATATTTCAAATAAATGCTGTTCTTTTGAGCTCAAATAATCCTGAAAAATAAAATGCATCATGGTTTCCAACAAAATATGAAGCAGCCCAACTGTTTTCAACATTGATAATAATCAGAAACGTTTCTCAAGCTGCAAATCATCATATTAGAGTGATTTTTGAAGGATCATGTGACACTGAAGACTGGAGCAATGATGCTGAACATTTACAGCATTAAACTGTAATAATATATTACAATTGTTGATCAAATAAATGCTGCCTTAGTGAACATAGGAGGCTTCTTTCAAAAGCATTTGACCGACCCTACACTTCTGAACGGTGGTGTACACACTGTATGACGTATAACACGTGTGTTTCAGAGCGGCCGCTATAAGTACAGCAGTGTGTTAGGAGCGCTGCGGTGTGTGTGTCGGACGGAGGGACCGAAGGCTCTGTTCTCAGGTCTGATGGCCACGCTGCTCAGAGATGCACCGTTTTCAGGCATATACGTCATGATCTACAGCCAGGCCAAATACACGCTGCCACAAGGTCTGTGCACATACTTCAGCTTTACATACATGTGATTGATTAGGACTTCAGCGGCTTAAATGGTTCATTTTACAATTGTATGGGAAAAATGTGCATTGTGAGACCTGTGTCTTAAAGTGACATGAGAGCATTTAAAAGCCCTTTATAGGCGAATGCAGTATATATTGGAGAATGCAAAAGCTTTGTAAGCAAACAAAAACATTATTGAGGAAATACAAATCTTGCAACTTTCTCTGAGAAATGCAAAAGCTTTGATGACAATCACAACATATTTTGGGAACTGCAAACATTTCTCAGATTAACAGATTTTGTAAACAAACACAACATTTCTTGGGAGCAAAAATCTTGTGAGTGAAAGCACAGTTTCTCTGAGGAATGCAAAGGTTTTGCAAGCAAACAAAAATGTTAAAGTTTTTTATTTTGTTTCCATCATCATATTTAGTGAGGTAAAAGGCTGCAGGAATATTGCTCCTGGTCTACAAATGTTTCTTCTTAAGAGATAAGGAGACAGAGTGACGCTGTGGATCGTTTCCACAGACCGTACTGATAAGCTCTCTCTCTTTCAGAGATCAGTCAGTCGTCTTACGCTCCGCTAGCAAGCTTCAGCTGTGGTGTTCTGGCCGGTGTTCTGGCCTCTGTTGTAACCCAGCCGGCTGATGTAGTGAAAACTCATATTCAAGTGAGTCCAGACGTCTTCAGCAGGACATCAGATGTGATTCGATACATTTACAAGGTAACAGATGCCCTGATTCTCCCAACATACACCTCTCTCTGCCGCTTCAGATTGGCACTTAAATAAAGCAAGAAGCAACACAGCTCATCTGATCTATAGAAGCCCGTTTCCGCCACTGAATAAAAAAAAGGTAATTGCGACTTTATCTCACAATTCTGAGAAAAAGTCTGAATTGCGATAAAAAGTCTGAATTGCAAGATATAAATGAGTAATTGCAAGAAAAAAAAGCTGAATTGCGAGAAAAATGTCTGAATTGCGAGAAAAAAGTCATAATTGCGAGATATAAATTTGTAATTGCGAGAAAAAAGTCATAATTGCGAGATATAAATTCGTAATTGCGAGTAAAACAAGTCTGAATTGCAAAAAAATTAAAATTATTGCAAGGGAAAAAAAGTCAAATTTGCCATATATAATTGTTTATATCTCTCAATTCTGACTTTATAACTCGAAATTTCGAGTTTATATCTCGCAATTCTGAGAAAAAAAGTCAAGAGTTTTGAGATAAAAAGTCACAATAACCTTTAAAAAAAAAAATATTCAGTGGCTGAAACAGGCTTCCATACTTATCAGATCAGACCCTGGACTATTTGTTTTATAATGATCCTATATTAAGTGAAAAAGAGTGAATGCCTCTATAAAAGTGAAGTATGTCATTCCTGCAACAGAAGGACAAAACCAATGACTGTTTTCAGACAGGTTTCCATGAACACTTCCACATCTGCTGTCGTTGCTGTATCCAGCTGTTAGAACACTGTTAGAACATTCCATTGGAATTTTGACACAAAAATGACAGCTCATGTTTAAAGCTGCAAAATTCTGAAGATTCCAAAAAGTCTGGAGATTCCATTGGGCCTCTTCGGTATGAGTTCTATAAAATAAATAGAGAGAGATCTGATTAGACTGACCTGCAATGTTGTTATTACAACAACTATTACGAAACAGTTTATTAACTGAAATAAAAATATAAACATTAGACTAAATACTAAATGGAAACTAGAAATGTTGCCTTGACAACTAACTGAAATAAAATAAAAACCATGACTTATTTTTTATTAATTTATCAAATTATTTCATGAAAATGTGAATTTAAACTTTCGGATCTTCCAGAAACTTGGTCAAGGAACTAAATTACGAACTAACTAAATGAATAAATAACTTAGAATTAGATTTGAATTATTTTCTATTATTTTAACTTCAAAATGAAACTAATTTAAACATGACAATAACACCGTTGACCTGTCTATCTTTCTGTCAGGAGCACGGTGTGGTGGGGTTTTTCCGTGGCACGGTTCCTCGCTCTCTCAGGAGAACCATGATGGCGGCGATGGCGTGGACGGTGTACGAGCAGCTGATGGCTCAGATGGGCCTCAAATCCTGAGACTGGTCAAAACCACGGATCACACACTGAACGAGATCTTCACACGGGACCGTTCTTTAGCTGACCGATCCACACATTAACTGATGTGAGAATCATGCTGTAAACACAAATGTGAACTTTAAAATGCACTTTATATCCACTATGCTTACCTTGTCTGTTTGTGAGTAAATAATGCTGATTGTGTTGTGCTATAATAAAGTTTTTTGAGATGCTGTATGTTTGATTTTTGGTATTTGTGATATCGGAAACAAGTGAAGATGACTCACAAGCACATTCAAACAAAATCCAACACAGTAATGTTATGTGAAACAATGTAAAAATCAACGTTACTCACTTATCAAAAAGAAAGTGTCCGATTCGAGCCCTTCCCGCTCCTCGAGTTCTCTCCACCGCTGGAAATCTGCTCCGATATATACGTGGGTCCAACGTCTTGCATCTCCTCAGATATTTTCCTCTTTTTTTATCTTCCAGTTCTCTCTCTCTATAGTCGATCTGTTAATATCCGTCCTGTACACTCAAACTGAGCTCTCATCTCGCTATCATTACAAGACACGCCCCTTACTGCTGATTGCTGCATGTGTGTTTTGGGACATGGTTCGATACTGCTGTCCTGCACCTTTAACATGATATTCGATGAGCCTATATACAGGGATTCATGAGATGACAGGATTATTGCCATGAAAACATGCATGGGTAAATTTAACAGCACCTTTACAACGAGGAAGAGTAAAACAAGTGATTCATCATAAAGAGGCAATGACACGAGAAGTGCTAACAATGCAATGTTTCTAACATCACAGAAATTATAATGGTTTCCATTACAAATACCATTAGAAACATTACAAACAATCAACTAACCATTAAAACTGGCTTCCTGTAGTGTGATTCGGGACATATTCGATTCGGATTTAGTGGTTTTAACTTTCCTCCTCTTTAGACACGGACACTTTTTGGACCTAAAAAATTAATTGCGTGTGTTTTTGTATGGGTTTTGTAAGACTTTTTTCTGCTCCTGAATTTCTGACCATTACCGGCCGCTCCACAGTGTTTTTTTTGTTTGTTTTTTGTTAACTCTTGCCTGCTCCCACAAACATTATAATATTCACACATCAAGCAGCCGCTATCAATATGTGGAGTATGGAAATCACTTTTGCATGAGTGCTTGCGCTTCACTTTCGATTTTGTGATCATGTGTACTCTGTGCAAAGGAAGCACATCTTACAAGCTCAGATATTTGTCAATGAGCTCAGGAGCATCCAATCCTCCAGCATGGTCTGTCCGTCATCTCTCCCTGTTACGCCCCGTCTAGGGGTAAAGGACGCAACGTGAAACGAGAGAGTGGAAGCAGGGAATCTTTTGAGGGTTTAATGAAACCATACAAAAGTACAATATTCAAACAAATTAATTGGGAACTTCTCTTCAGGAGTTGACCTAGCCAAAATAACAAACAAAACTCTTACTTTAAGACCTCTTTCCTAAACCCGAACCAAAATAAAATAAAATAGCAATATATTAACCTAACTTCCTAGCCAAAAACAGAGATCAAAAGGTTTACAATAAACAATAATGGCGTCAAACTCCTTACTTTCCCAAACGTTCAAAATATACAATGATAAACTAAACAAGCTCAAGCAAACAGTGTTAAAAGGGGAATCCAAATCAGTGTCAGTAACAGTCAACAGTTTCCTACTTACAATCTGTAAGTCTTTTCAGAGAACAAACAATGATCACTCTTAACAGTCTCATAACACAATGTGAAATCTGGGGAGGCAAGGACAGGAGAAATACACAACAAAATTTTTAAAGAATCAAAAGCAATTTGACAATTTGAACTCCAAACAAAAGAAACATCTTTACGAAGACTACCAGTGAGAGGCTTTACTACATCAGAGAAGTTTTTACAGAAGTTTCTGTAATAACCAGCCATGCCAAGAAAACGCCGGAGTTCTCTTTCAGATTTAGGAGAGGGGAAAGCATTGATGGCATAAACTTTAGATTTCACTGGTTGAACGGTTCCATGACCGACCTCCTTATCTAAATAGGTGACCTTAGCATGACAGAAATCACATTTAGTTAAATTGAGGGTGAGATTGGCTTCTTGGAACCTAGAAAATACTTCTTCTAGAGTTTTTAAATGACTTTCCCACGTATCAGAGTAGCAAACAACATCATCATGGTAGGCTTCACAATTTTTCACATTAGACAACACCTTACACATTAAACGCTGGAAAGTGGCAGGAGCATTTTTCAGGCCGAAAGCAAGAACCTTGTATTGCAAGAAAACATCTGGAGTAGCAAAAGCAGAGATTTCGGAGGCACGATCAGTGAGTGGTACCTGCCAATACCCCTTAAGCAAGTCTAAGTTTATCACAAATTTGCCTGACCAATGCGGTCAACACAATCATCTATCCTAGGAAGAGGGAAAGAGTCTGATTTGGTCAACTGATTAACTTTATGGTAATCGGTGCAGAAGCGTGACGTTCCATCTGGTTTAGGAACTAAAAGGCATGGGGAACACTAGGGTTGAACTCGGCCCAGCTAAGCCATGCTGAATTAAGTACTGCGTTTCTTTCTTCATGATTTCACGTTTTACTGGATTGATGCGATAAGCATTTTGCTTAACAGGACGATGATCACTGTGCAAAAGTATATTTAGTGGATTAGGAGCACTGTAGCGTCGACCCTAAATAGGACTTTTATTATGAAAGCTCAAGCGATAGGAAGTGAAGCAACATCAGGGAACGACCGCATATTGCATTGGCGGCAGCGGATATCAGTTCGTCAGTGGCGCGAATGCTGAGGTGGACGAATAGCATCGATTCCCAGCCACAGATCGAGTGTTTATTGTGCTTTGTGCGTCTTATCAGAGCAAACCACACACACACACAATTAATCTAATACCAGCACAATTCATCATCAAGATACAGCACAAGTAATCTAAAGTCAGGATATTACTCAAACTTCTCAATGTTCATGTGCCTCTCATGCCCGCATCTTCAGCAGTCACTGTTCATTCACTGGCCACAGCTCCTAAGGGTTTAAACTGACTGTTCACTTTCCTGGACTAATTCGATCCTTCTGTATTCAACCTCTGGAGGCCGGATTGACTCTCTGTTGCTGCTTTTATTGTATCTGGAAGATCTTGTGTACGCAAGTGGACATTGTATATGAGCAAGTTGATCATTGTCTCCCCCCTCTGATGTGTATTTACCTATTTGTCAGATTAAACCAGTACAAGTTTATCATTTCCCTCTCTGTCGTGTTCTGACCGACACACCTGGTACACTGCTACTCCATTTCAAATCAGCCCTTATTACCCTTAAAGAGTAGCCTTCGCTACAATCACCAACATCGATATCATGCTCCAACACATTTGTTACAGTGGGCACATCTGAGAACAGTGAAGAATACTTCCCAATCAACTGCATAAGTTCCTTTTGAGACGAACTGGATAGGTGTGAGAGTTTCGAACTAAACACTGTAAGAGTTTCAGAATTTGTCAGAAAAACGTCAGACAAACAAGTATTCCCAATTCGAAGATCATATACACTAGGTGAATAATCTGAAGGGCCTGCACTCACAGACACAATAACAGGAGATGGAACTGTGCATTTAGGCTTAGGGCGAGAAACATACAATTTTAACATATTAATATGACATACCCTCGTTTTCCTTTTTCGGTCAGGGGTTTTTACTACATAGTCTGTCTCACTTAACTTTTCCTCAATCCCATATGGACCTGCAAATTTAGCGTGGAGAGTTGACCCAGGCAAAGGCAGTAATACAAGAACTTGATCACCAGGCTCAAATGAGCATTGAACGGTGCGCTTATCATATCTGCTTTTCATTTGAGACTGTGAAATTTCTAAGTTCTGTCGTGCTAACTTCCAGACGGAGTGCAATCTTTCATGGAAAGAGCTCACATCAACACATTTTTGTCTGTAACCGAGTGACTTTGAGAAATAAGTTGTTCTTGCAACATCTTTAATGGACCCCGAGGAGAATGTCCAAAGACCAACTCAGCTGGGCTGAATCCAAGGGATTCCTGGACAGTATTTCTGACAGCAAACAACAAAAGGGGAACCTCTTCATCCCAATCCTTCTCATATTCAAGACAGTACGTTCTAAGCATAGACTTAAGAGTTTGATGGAACCTCTCTAACACCCCCTGCGACTGTGGATGGTAGGCACTAGATACACAATGTTTGATATTCAATTCTTTCATTACCTTGCGGAACACACGTGAAATAATATTAGATCCTTGATCTGACTGAATAATTTTTGGCAAACCAAAAGTTGTACAGAATTTAATGATGGCCTTCACAATTGCAGGAGTTTTCAAGGTGCGTAGCGGAATCGCTTCCAGAAACCTGGTAGCAGAACACATTAAAGTTAACAAATACGAGTGACCGGACTTTGTTCTCGGCAAGGGCCCAACACAATCTATTACCAGCTTCTCGAATGGTTCGCTCATTACTGGAACAGGCTTTAACGGTGCTGGGGCAACAACCTGGTTGGGCTTTCTAGCAATCTGACAAGCATGGCATGATCGACACTATTGAGTCACACTAGCTTTCATGCCAGGCCAGAAAAAGTGTGTTAATAGATTGCTATAGGTTTTCTTGATACCTAAATGTCCAGACAATTCATGATCATGAGCAACACATAGAACATACTCTCTGTAAGAATTAGGCACAACTACCTGGAAAACAGAGTTCCAGTCACGTTTTTCCTCAGGACTCCACTTACGCATAAGGACTCCATCATCTAGAAAGTAAGCAACTACATGAACATGTAACACTGTTTTATCCCTGACAGTAGTAAAACAAGAAGTGAGGGTACTATCAGATTTTTGTGCTTCGATTAGGTGCTTCCTGTCAAAAGGAAAGTCAACATTTGGCCCAAAGCTCACATTTTGTACATCCATGTCTAAACCAGTCTTCACATCTGACAGATCTGAGCACATGAATGAGTCAGAGAGATCGAGTTCTTCTTCAAACTTACGAGCCTGTGCTCGCGTTACAACACAAGAATGAAATACGTTTGGAAAATCTCGAGTCAATACCGAATTACTTTCTGACACACATGGTATATCAACTACTTCAGGAAGACAAGACACCTTGCTTCCGGCTAAATCATTCCCGAGGATGAGAGAAATGACCTTCAGTGGCAGCTGAGATTGTACGGCTACTTTAACTAACCCAGTCACAAGATGAGAACGTAAATATACCATGTGGAGGGGAACCCTGACTACCCCAAGTTCAAATCCTTGAACTAGGACATCTGAGCCACAGCTGGACTGTGTCGAAAAAGGAAGTACATCTGCCAAGATAAACGGCTGAGCCGCGCCCGTATCTCTCAAAATGCATATATGTTTATGCTCAGTGTCTAATTCAGAAAAGGAGATTGTACCATCAAACACAAATGGTTCAAAAGTGGGATCAATCGAAAGCATAGACTCGGAAGAGTGGGTACGCACAAAAGCAACACTTTTATGTGAATTGTGTGCTTTCCTCTGGTTCTTACGTTGTAATATAGGCCATACAGCAATCAGATGTCTCTTCTCATGACAGTAAAAGCACACACGAGAATCAGGACCCCGCTCATCATTCTGGACAATCACTGTTTTAGGGTTGTAACTACGTTCCATGAAACGACGAGATTGAACGTAAAGGGGAAAAAACTACTTTGTGGGTAAGCACAAATTCATCTGCAACGATAGCGGCGTCGGTGAGTGAGGTAACCTTTTGCTCATTCAAATGAACCACTATCTTTTCAGAAATGCAATTCTTAAACTCCTCTATGAGGATTAGCTCCTTAAGTTGCTCAAATGTGCTGATTTTATTAAAACAGAATACTCTTAACAGTCAACAGTTTCCTACTTACAATCTGTAAGTCTTTTCAGAGAACAAACAATGATCACTCTTAACAGTCTCACAACAACACAGTGTTGATAGCTAAAATGATAGCTGATTAACAGGTGTGCAGAAGCACCTAACCCTGGCCATAAGCCTAAAACAGATAGTTCCTGAAAAGTTGTCTCTCAATTCTGATTGGTTGATTGCAATGTTGATCCAGGAACATGCTGTACTTGGTGAAATCAGCTCAGTCGCTAGTAGGAAGCCTTTCAGCTGTGTTTATGATCAATCTGACAGTGACTCTGAGTTTTGATATTTGCGCTACTTTAACCCCAATTTTTAATGAATTAAATGCTTACATTAGTTTGTGTATTCTGTCTCTAAATGTTTGTATCTCAGGTGATACATCGTTCTTTTAGGAGTGTAAATCAAGATATAAAAACATACATATTTGTGATTTTTGTT